>NPHX01000260.1:131961-183489 GCA_002271815.1 Eimeria falciformis | reverse complement strand
TATATATATATATATATATACATACGATCGGGACTAGGGACTAGTGGAGGCGGAGGCAGCAAGGGCCTGAAGGAAGGGCCGCAGAAGCAGACCTAGAGGCAGCGAGATTGTAAGCCGCAATTTCCTGCTGCCGCTGTTTTCTGTCGTGCTGTAGCTCCGCTTTCTGCAGCTCCAGGACAGCCCCAAAGTAGAGGCATTGCTTGTCTGAGGGATTTAAGAGCATTGCAGGTGCACGGCAAACCCAACTGCTTATCTACAGCTGCCAGGAGAGGCACATGCAGAGTTGGCATAGGGTGGACTTGCTACCACTCTCTGCTTCCCTGTCTTCTTCTTGCTACTGTCTGTTCGCTGTCTTTACACTATGCCTCTATCCTGTCTCTTCCTCTCCCTATGTCTTTCCCTTTGCCTCTCTGTCTCCCTTTCTCTGCCCTGTCTCTTTCTCGGCCTTTCTGTTGGTTTGACTACGGCCATAGATGCAGGGAGAAAGAGGTATATGGGCATACAAGCAAGCACCAATAGAATGATAAACGCGCAGAGAGATATACGCACACAGACAAACGGATATAGAGACTTAACTACACATTTAGGAGGTAGCTAGAAATGCAGAAATAGAATGCTATATAAATGTGGGTACGGAAAGAGATAAATGCGTGTATAGAGAGATAAATGCTTGTGTAGAGAGATAAACTACAGCTATGTGCCTCTGTCTTCTGACCGTATGCTTGGTCTCTCTCGCGCTGGGCGAGCTCTCTCTGCCTCCTCTCTTTGACTTGAGCGTCGAGTGCCTCTAGGTCCAAACCCATCCTCAGCCGACAAGGAGAAAAAATTCTCTCTTTGCGGGCAGCCTCAAACTGCCTGCGCGCAACGCGGCTAGGGAGACACTCTCCGTAAAGCAATCAAACTCAGGTTCTTCTTCTCTGTCTCTCGCTCTCATTCTGCCTTCGGTTCTCTCTATATGTAGATATACGATTGCATGAGGACACATATCCAGACGTGTATGTACGTAGATATGCATGCTTAGGATATGTGTACATATGTACTACTTTTATGCTTGTTTTCACATGCATACATTTTCATACTTATATCTATGCACATCCATTTGTTAATCTGTAGATGGGCATTTATTATCTATCAGAGTTCTGTCCAACCTTCTCCTCTCAATAACTCTAGCCTGTTTTTCATCCTCCGCCAACTGCCCCAGGTGTACAGACACCTGAGAATTCGAAGACCCCGAACGCTAAAATACTATATCGGTTTAGAGGAGAGTGAAAGATAAGAAAAGTGGAATGGACAGCGCACAGTGGAAGATTTTTTGGTGTACGTGGAGCTTATATATCACCGTCAAAAATCCTAAAAGCCCGCACCATTTTCAAAAACTAAAGCGGTGCTTTCTTTTTGTATATGAGGCCTTAGAAGGACATGAGTTTTCGCAAGAACAAGACTGAGAAACGAGTGGGGAGAGTACTGTCGGCTCGCAAACCCGCCCGATTGGGAGCCCCACTAGCTCAGCGTATACCCCAATTGCTATAAGTAAACAAACTCCGTTTTTAAATGTTATGTCTTTCCCGTGGCGTCACTGCGGCCTGAGCACTGAGCAGGGTCACCTCCGTCCTGCGGCGGTGCAGCTGGTCGGGGGCCCCACAGAGGCCCCTGTGAGTCCCGCGTTTTGAGGCCCTTATCGGGGCCCCTTACAAAATTTTTCTCTAGCAAAAATAAGATCAACGGAGGAGCAAAGAAAAGGGATGCTAATTCCATGTTTTTCTTCTACGTGTACTTGGGGTTTAGGGCTTATGGATGGAATTTATGCTAATGATAACACTTTAAGGTTTAGGTTGTAAATCACTCCCTTCTGTCTAGTTCAACTCAACTGAGCAATGCTGGATAGCCAGACACCTTAGGCGAAGCAAACTCATCCCTGCAGAAGGTACGAGTTGCAGAAAAGGGGCGACCTCCCAAATCCCTTTTTCGTTCCTGCAGTCTGAAACGCTGCTTACTGCTCAACGGTAACCTAATCATCAAAATGGGCCTTCCGAAACAATCCATTTCTTTTTTTAGTGTACAGCCACCTGTAAGTCCTGTGCAAGAGGCAAAAGTTGCAAAGTAGGGAACGATTTTTTTATGCCTAGGGATTTCTTCAGAGAGGAGTTTGTACAATATAAATAAATTTAGATAAATAATGTATCTATTGAGTTATTGATGTAGATCCGTTTGTTGATGCAGTACTCTCTCTCTAGAACAGCGCAAAATCCTTAGAGATCGGTCCCTTTTCACAGCCAATAGATTCCCCAACGGGTCAATCAAAATAAGGGAGCTATAGAGCCTCTTCTGCTGCTGCTGCAGCTGTGTTAGGTGGTGGTGATGGTGCAGGAGACTCCGTTTTCTCGCGTCAAAATCCACTGGGACTTTTGCTGATGGTAAAGAGACACTGTTGTCATCATCTGCAGACAAAGCCCTAAACCCTAATAGAACAGAGTACATGTCTCTGATTTCGTCTCTCTTGTTCTGCAGTGACGAGACAAGGGGCAGCAAGCAGAACAGTTGGGCTTTACAGGGTTTAGGGTCAGGGTTTACGTGTCGAGGGGATTGCCAGAGGATGTTTTGCGGTAGTGGTGGCAGCTGCAACAAACCGCTGGGCCTGTTGCTGTTGCCCCATATCCCACCTAAGAAGCCGTTGCCGCTTAGCTGCAGCAGCACCACCAGCAGCATCAGAGAGGTATCAACAACAGCAGCACAAACAGCAACAAATACACAGTATGGCAGCAGCAGCGGCAGCACAAGGCAACACCACCAGCAGCACAAGGCAACACTAGCAGCAGCAGCACAAGGCAACACGAGCAGCAGCAGGCGCGTACATGCCAGAGTCTGACTGCAGATTCGGCAGCAGAATAAGAGGCAATCCAATGGCCATCCTCGCTAAAAGCCACAGCAGACACACTTCCTTCACACGCACGCAGGGGGGCAGAGAGACAGAAAATAAAGAGGCGCAGAGGAGACATAACAAAACAGCCAAACAGAGGGAGACCAGAACGAGGCACAATCGAGGGAGACGGACAGAGATAGAGAGAGACTGACAATGAGACAGAGAAGGGCAGATGGAGAGAGAAACAAATAGAGACAGACGAAAAGATACTGAAATACAGAGGTTTAAGTAGTGAGATAGACACACGGAAGGAGATATAGAAGCAGTGGAAGACATACAGATATAGAGAGACAGGACAGATAGAAAAGGCGTATAGATTGCACGCGGGTTGAGTGCTTGCCTTGATGTCTTTCAAAAACTCTCATCTTCGTGGCCGTTCTCAAATCGTAAGCCACCACCACCCCTTCCTCTGTCCCCAACCCGAACCTAGGAGCAACGGAAGCATGCGAACAAACCTTAAACCCTTAACCTTAAACCCCAAACCCGAAACCCTGAACCCAAAATCAAAAAACCTACCTTTGTGTGGTTTGATTGAAACAGCAAAAGGGGAAGGAGGAGACCAGAGAGAAGAGGAGACACGTTGCAGCGTCGAGACAGCGGCGCCGCAGAGAGCCCGTGCACGGATCCAAAAACCGAAGCAGAATGTCGAGCAGCAGACTCAGCGAGTGTGCCCCAGCACTCGGATACCTGAGAGACACCGCAAGGCAAAAGGAGACACACGGCTGCACCACCACCAGCAGTAGCAACAGCAACAGCAGCAACAACAGCAACAACATGAGGAGAACGCAAGAGACGGTGGATGTGGCTCTATGTGCACATCTCTCTCCCTTGCCGCTTGTCCCTGTTTGGCAGTCTCCGCCCGTCCCTGTTTGTCTGTCTCTAACCATCTATGCTTGTTTGTCTCATTCTGTGTCTGTCTCTCTTTGCTGCTCTGCCTGACCGTGTGAAGCAATCGACCAGGAAAAGAAGCGCAGGGGCAGCCAAACACCCTGCTGTCTCTTCCAGCCTAGACAAGACGCAGACGCAAGTAAACAGACACAAAAATGAACAGAGGAGGCACAGACCAAAATGCATAAACCAGCGCAACACACAAAGTGCGACGGAAAGACCCAAGGCCACAAAGAGCGAGAGGAGACAGCAACAGCAGTAGCACCTTGCCGCTCTGGCGAGCGCCCTGGTAGCAGACGGCAAATCCATCCATACTAGCCGTCGCAGCAGCGCAGCAGCAGCAGCAGTAGTTGCCGCTGTCGCTGCTGCGCCGTGTCCTTGAGACAAAGGAAATACGGCCAGCAGCAACTGGTAGTACTGCAGTGCGCCCTAAAGCAGAGAGAGACAAGCAGAGAGAGACAGAAAAACATATTCAGAGCAAGAGCTGCTTGCTCGAAAACCACGGGAGGCGGGGGACACGAAACATTGAAAGAGAGACAGAGAGAGATATCGAGTAAGACAGACAGAGACAGAGGGGGAACAGAGACAGAAAGAGACACAGTGAAACATAAAGACAAAAAGAGAGAAAAAGAGACACGGAGAGATATACGGAGAGAGAGGCAAAGAATGAGACACGGAAACAGGGAGAAACAGAGAGAGACAACGACAGAGGACACAAAGAGAGACAGAGAAAGACAGAGACAGAGAAAGAGAAACAGAGACCGAAAGCGACACATACAACAAAATACACAGAAACATGTGAAAAAAGAGAGGCAGAAAGAAATGTGCAGAGAGACGGAGAGAGTCACAGACAGAGAAAGTGACAGAGTGAGAAGAGAAACAGAGCAGGAAGAGACATAGACACAGAGAGAAGAAAGTAAGTACACAGAAAGAGAGATGTGGAAAGCGGGAGAAGGAGAAGTAAACAGACAGAGAAGCGGAGAAAAGGAGATAAGCAACGACACAAACGAGATGCCTTACGGGTTTGTCGTTCTCCTTGGCTATTAGCTGGACCTGCGCACGTCTGACGTGAGCATCCAACAGAGCGTGAATGCCTGCAGCGAGGAGGCAGGCAACAACACACTTTATCCATCTGTCTGTCTCCTCTATCTCCGTCTTTGTCTGTCTCTATCCCTGACGCGGTGCATCCGTCCGCGTGGCACAGGCAAAGTGAGATGGAGACAGAGAGAGACAGACAACAGGGAGGCAGGCAGACAAGGAACAAAATAGAGAGGGAGCCCGCGCAAAAAATAGAGAATTTAAGAGAGTGGCAGTCGGTGTTTTGCTAGTGTGAAAAAGCCATTCAGTGCCTCCTAAGCAGGGCTGGCTGCTATTCACATAATTCTGTAAGGAATAAGTGGACAAGGAATATACGTGTGTCAGCCACATGCATCGCCGTGCATCTCCAAACGCAGCAACGTACACTGCAGGCAACACGCCTGTGAATTAATACGGTGTACGCACATCGAGCTCACATACAGGACGCGTGCAGTGTACGTGCAGACCTCTGTTTGTAGAGACAATGTGTAGCATATTGTTTCTACAAAATATTATGTGCACAAGGCGCAGGTCGCTCTATAAGCAGTATATGCATACAGTGTACAGACGCCCTCTGCAGTAATATCTTCAGTTAGGCAAAAACACACAGTACAGTACCCACGCCTTTGAGTGTCCATGCATCTACTAGGTGGCAGAGAAGAGAGAGAGAGTTCATGGGTTGCTTGTGCCGCTCTGCGTACCTCTACTTCTGAGCTGTTGAGGCTTCCAAAGGACGCCCATGCCCATCGTCAGCATCCTCAGCATCAGACAAAGTCGGGCGGAAGAGAAAGCAGCAGCAGCAGGAACAGGAGACACAGGCAGCGTCTCCACGAGGACAATTCGCGCAAGATGCTGCGTTACAACTCCTGCCACGTCGATGCCGCCAACTGTACAGACAACATAAACGCACAACATTTTCGCACAAACAACAGAAATTGCCACCTGCCTCCCTCTCCATGGCTCTTGTTCCATGTCTTGACCATCTCTCTGCCTCGCTCTGCGTCTGTCTTTCTGCTCTTTGTCTCCCTCACTTTTGCAAAAACTTGGCCTCAGGAAGATGGCGTAGGCAAGGAAGACCAGTGCAGCGTCCACAGAGTTCGAGTGCTGCGATGGAAAGACACGAGGAGACAGAAAAAATGCTTCGTAACACCGTAACAGATGGTTTCCTTGCCTCTCCATATCTGGCTCTTTTCCGTTTCTCTTTTTCTCTGCTCTTTACTCTCCGTCTATGCTTCTGTTCTGTATCTCTCATGCTTCACTCACTTTGTGCTGTCCTCTTGTTGCTGCCGCTGCTGCAGACCCAATCCCCCATGCTGCAGCACAGCAGAGTAGCCTAAGTGCTGCTTCCAAGTGCAATAGCAGGCTGCTGCTGCTGCTGCTGCAGATAGATTGCTGCAGCAGCAGCACGGCAGCAGGGTTCACCGTTCCCGTGTCTCGTTGAGGGAGACAAGAATAAGCAAGAGAAAAGAGACTGAGGGAGGGGAGGCGCATCTCCCTGTGTTGCTCTTGCTGCTGCTGCTCCGGTGGGTGTGCTGCTGCTGCTGCTGCTGCTGCGTCTCCCTGCCTAGTGATGGCATGCAGCAGACACAACTCGAATGCAGCAGCAACAGCATCTGCCTCTTCTTTCCTCAGTCCTAATGTTGGCAGCCAGCACCATCGGAGCAGGACAGAGAAGGCGGAGAGACACCTGGCCTTCATTAGGGGAGAAGCAGCAAACACGGGAGAATGTTGAAGCAAGAGCGGCGCTGCTGCTGCAGCTGCTGTAGGCAGCTGCTGGTGCTGCAGAATTGCTGCAGCTGTTGCAGTAGCAGGTGTTACAGCCCACACCACTGTCTCCTCTGGCACGGCGCGACAGAGACCAGTGGTACCTTTTGTTGCTGCTGCTGCTGCAGTTGCTGACTCGCCTCGTGCTGCAGCAGAGAGCAACGCAGTGTCTCTCCAGTTGCGGCCCGCTGCTGCTGTTGCTGCTCCTGCTGCAATGCTGCCCCTGGCCCCACAGTCCTGTTGCAGCTTATAGCCCGACAGCTCCAGCATCCACAGCCGCTGATGCTGCTGCTGCTGCTTCTGCCGTTTCCTGCATACAGCACTAACAATTTTAGCGAGTGCTGCATCTGCTGTTGCTGCTGCGGCTGCGCTGTTACTGCTTCGCATTGCTGCAGTAAAGACACCCCAGGTTTTCATGGCATCCAGGCAGCTCGGGGCTTTAGCTAGAGAGGAGACAGCAAGATCAAGTGCTTCATATGCATGTTTTACTCTCTCCCCTCTTCCTCCTGCTGCAGATACTGCAGGGTGATGGGAAGGCGAAGCAAAGAGGGGAAAGGCAGCTGAGTTGAGGCTGCGCAGAGACGGCAGTTGCAAAGCAGCCTCAACGAAACTGCTGCTGCTGCTGCTGCTCCGGCGGGGGGACTTGTCTCTGTGCGGCTGCTTGTGTCGCTGCAGCAGCCTGCCCTCGGTGGCAGCAGCGGCAGCAGTTGCTGCTGCTTCAACGACTGCTGCTGCTGATGCATCTGCGCAAGCAGCGAGAACAGCAGCAGCAGGGGCAGAAGGCTGCGACTGGACTGAACCTCGAGGATACCCCCCATGGCAGTGCTGTTGCCCATCTGCTGCTTCTGCTGCTGCTGTTGCTGCTGCGGTCGCTGCTGCCGCAGCAACAGTCTCTGATGTTTCTGTTGGTGTCCCCATCTGGTGATGCAGGAAGGCCCCGCGTGCTGCATATGCAGCAGCATCAGCAGCAGCAGCAGCAGCGTGCTGCTGCTGCAGGAGATCCGCAGCCATGGCCTTTAAGACAAGAGAAGGGATTGGAACAGCAAGAGACATCTCAGCCCCCAATAACGCAGGGTAGAGAGGGAGAGGAGGCGGCAGCAAAAAAGGAAACAACTGCAGCAGCGCTGTGTCTGTTGCAGCCGAAAATCCGAATGGAGCAAAGACACCCGACAGCAGCAGAGCCTGTTGGGGCAGGCTGCTGCTGCTGCCGAGCCTCCTGAGATTCTCTAGGGGCAGCATCAGCACTCCGCAGTTGGCATAGATAAGATGCTGTGCTGCACCGCAGCAGCAGGAACTGCATGGAGATTCTGCCTTTGGTGCTGCTCCTCCTGATGCTGCTGCTGCACCAGACATCTTTTGCGGCCCCGGGGACAAAGCTGCAGCAGCACCTGGCGACACGCACTGCTGCAGCTGAGGAGCCACCTCACACTGCAAAAGGGATGTTGAATTGCAGCAGCTGCTTGCAATGCTGCTGCTGGGATTGCTGCTGCATGGCGTCTCACGGTCTCCTGCAGGAGTTGCTGCTGAGTCTCGTTTAAACTTTGGGGTGAGCACATAAGAGTCCAACTTGACCAGCCTAGCCGGCTCCTCCTCATCCCGCTGCTGCTGCTGCTCCTCCTCCTCCTGCGTGCAGCAGCAGCAGCAGCAGGATGTGGTAGGAAGCTGTAAATGGCCTAAGGCAATTCCCCACCTCGTCAGCTCCATGTGAGGAGATGACGCAAAAAGATTGCTGTTTTGAATAAAAAACCGATACTGATTACACGGGCCCTCAGGGGCCCCCGGGGGCCCTTGCTGCAGCACACCGGGCAGCTGTAAAAGAGGCAGCACCGACTGCAGCAAACCCGTCTGAATGCGCCACACAAATATATACTTGCTGCTCATGCAGCAGCAATAATCCGAGAGGAGATCAGCAGCTATCTTCTTTATATCTTTGCTGCTGCAGTTGGGGTGTCTCTGCAGCAAAAACACACCCCGAGAATTTGTTGGGCGTGGCACATGCTGCAGCAGAAGTGGGAGGGTCCCCCCTGCTGCCGCTGCTCTGTGCTGTATAGACACTGGGCTCTCTACAAACCCGACGAGCTCCTGTCCGGCTTCTGCTGCTGCTGCTGCTGCTGCTGCGCGGGCCCCAGCCATGGGTGCTGCTGCTGCTGCGGTCGGTGCTACTGCACCCGCTCCCGCAGCTGCAGTAGCAGGGGTGAGCAGTTTGCTGCAGTCTATGAGAGCAAGTGCTCCGCATGCAGAAGCAGCAGCGAAGCACCAACTGTCGTAAGCTGCTCTGCTGCTGCCACCAGCAGCAGAGAGCACGCGGTGAGCAGCAGCAGCAGCAGCAGGCAGTACCTGAGGAATAAATCTGGCAAGAGAGAACGAGGGGAGACACCAAACTAAGATGTCTCCTGTGTTCGTTGCCCCTCCTATGAGAAGGCTGCTGATGCTGCACAGTGCCGTCACTACTGTCCTCTTTCCGGTGCAACCAGGAGCTCCCCTTCCTGCTGCCGCTGCTGCTGCTATTCGGGTGTCTATGCATCTCGCTGGGGTCGGCAGCAGAAACACTGAGGGGTGTGGACGCTCTGCGGGGGGCCAGGGAAGAAAGCTGCCCCCACCTATGCTGAATGATCCATCATCCGTCTCGTCATGCTGCTGCTGCTGCTGCTGCTGCTGCTGTTGTTGTTGTTGTTGGTTGTTGTGCGCTGTCTCCGTCCGGTTGAGATGCAATGCAGTTACACCGCCGTCTGAGAAAGAAGATATCAAATAAACCCCTCCCTGACTCTCCGCTAAGCAACAACTTATGCAATGCTTTCTGCTGCTGCTGCTGCTGCTATCGCTGCTGCTGGTAGGAAAAGGCCACCGCAGCAATCGCTTGTGGCCGTTCACAGAACCCCAAAAGGAGACAGGTTCAGACAGCAATCGCAGCTTGCTGCTGCTACTGCCGTTTGCTGCTGCACCAAAAGCAGCACTAGAGGGGCTGAAAAGCCACGGCAACGGGGACCGTCGCCCTTTTAGAACGAGGTTGCTGCTGCTGCTGCTGCTCTTGCTGTAGGTGTTGTTGTTACTGCTGTTGCTGCTGCTAGTTTGTTGCATGGATGCCCGCAGTGCTGTGGGGATGCGCCAGACCTCGGCCAGGCTAAAGGAGAAGGTAGTTCCCACCTCTTCCCAGCCGCCTGCTGTTGCTGCTGCCGGTGTTGCTGCTGCTGCTGCGTCTGATGTTGGCGCTCCTACAACCGTCGGGTGTTTCCGCAACCACCAGCCAAATGTGAGACGATCTGACCGGCTCGGGGTCACCCCTAGAACTCCTAGCCCCATACTGCAGCAATACGCAGGGCCCCCTGGTGCCGCTGCTGCTGTTGCCGCTGCTGCTGCTCTTTCTGCTGCTGCTGCTGCTGTTGGGGTTAAGGGAAGGAAGAGGGGCCGCGGCAGCAATGCAGCTTCTGCTGCAAGAAGCTGCAACGGGATGGTCCCAACGGCGAGGCCCCCCTGTCTCCCTGGGAATAAACAAAATATCTGCTGCTGCTGCTGCTGCTGCTGCTGCTGCTGCTCTACTTCTGGAAGAGACAAGGGGAAGAGAAATAGACGGCCTTTTGAAGTGTATGCAACGAGAAGACACTCAGCAGCAGCAAAAGCTCCTGCATGAGAGACACGGGATCCTCCTGGCCACAGCCCTGGGTCCTCCAGCAGCGTCTGCTGCTGCTGCTGCTGAGATCCGGTGTATCGGGAGGCAACTACTTCCTGAGCCATAGAAGCCCAGAGGCCACTGGAGTCCGGCGGCATCAGTTGCATCCCCTTCCACATCTCCCCCTGCAGCAACAGCACCAAACCCAAAAATGCTGGTGCTCCTGTGCGCACACTACAAGCAGCAGCAAAAGGAACAGAACGAACAAGAGCAGGAGCGTGTTTTGGGGTGTGCCTTGCCTGCTGGAGTTGGCAGCAGCATCCTTTCCCTTGCTGCTGCTGCTGCTGTTGCAGCAGCAGCAGCTGCTGCTGCTGCAGTAAGGGAGGCGCCCAGGGAAGTGCATCGGGAAGACAGAAGAGCTCAGCATGACGCTCGTATCCCCCGCCTCTGTTTCGCTGCCACAGCAGAAGCCTTTTCCCTGTCAGCAGCACCAGGTAAGAAGCAGAGACAGCCAGTTGCTGCTGCTGCTGCTGATGCCTGCTGCTCGTATTGCTGCAATTGGTGTCTCCTTCAAGGGTGCCCGTCGCTTCGAACGTGGGCTGCAGCAGAGGCGGATCAGACCTGCTGGTGTTATTGCTGCTGCTGCTGCTGCTGTGCTGCTGCTGTGACTGAAGCTGCTGCAGGATTGAGGATTTGGCTGCTGTTGCTGCAACAGCAATCATCTCGTCAGGAGACAGCAAGACACGGCGTGTTGGCATGGGCCCCCCCGGGGCCCCTGCAATAGTGTGGGTTCTACGCCAACTGCGGAGGGGCCCCCTGCAGAAACAACAAAAACAGCAGCAGCAGCAACAGTGATAACAGCAGCAGCAGCAGTCGCAGCACTGAAGGTAGACACCACAGCAACAGGAAACAGAAAAGGCAGCAGCGTCTCCTATAACGCAATGGCAAACAACACCCGACAGGAGCAGCAGCTGCTACTCCCCCAGCGGTAGCAGCAAACACAAAGCAACATACAAACAAGTAGCAGCACAGAGGGAAAAGCAGCAGAGATAGCAGCAAACAGCACAAAAAAATACTTAAGATCCCATAGGCGGAGACAGCCGCAAGGCGCTGCAGCAGCGCAGCAAACCGAGCCTTGCAGAGGCGCTGGAAGGGACTGCTCCACAGCCTCAGTTGCATGCTGCTGCTGCTGCACTTGCTGCTGCTGTTGCTGCTGCATAAATCTGCTGTCTGTTGTTGCTGTAGGCCCCTGAGGCGTTTGCAGTCCCTTGTTATCGGTGGAGGCAGGAGCGCGAGTGTGCTGTGGGGCTGCATGCAGCGTCCTCGGCGAAGTACGCAGAAGATTTCCATAAACCAGCAGAAGCCGACTGGCCCAGTCTTCAATGTCACAAGCAGCGGCTGGCTGCGCTGCAACGCAGAGGGGCCCCTCTGGAAGGCCCCCAAGAGAACCCCGTAGGGGGGCCCCGCACATTCCACAGCACGGGGCCCCTCGTTCTGTGCCCGAGGCCCCCACGGGGCCCCCATGGTGCTCCCCCCGCGACGGGGGCCCCTCGCCAGAAGACGGGCCTCCCCCGCGCGCGCCCCTTTCTGTTGGGGCTCCGTGAAGGCCAGCCCATGGCAGAGGAAGCTCGCAAACGGCAGCAAAGGAAGACCAGGTGTCTAAAACAAGCGCCCTGCCCCCGCCTAAGGAAACAAACAAAGGCAAAAGCTAAAGAGGCCAAATCCTGAAAGAAACAGCGAGGGACAGAGAAAGAGAGGCAGAGACAAAGATAGACACAGACGGAGACGAAGACAAAAGAAAACACAAAGACAGAGACACAAACAGAGACAAAGACAGGGACACAGACAGAGAAAGAGACACAGACAGGGGCACAGACAGAGAAAGAGACACAGACAGGGACACAGACAGAAAAAAAGACAGAGACAGAGACAGGCACAAAAACAAAGAGCCAGATGACCCACCATAAGCTAAAACAAACCGAGGATCCGCGAGAGTCTCCAACTGCCTCGCCTCGAACGGAAGATGCCTTCACACACACGCATACACGCATGCATGCATGCAATAATTAATTTTCATGCACGCAGCAGCCAACCAATTTGCGTGCACGCATGCATGCACGCTAGTGGGATATGCCTGCAAGCATCCATTAGAAGTGCAGCCTGCGTGCATGCATGTAGCCCAGGCAAATGCATCTTCTAGGTGTGAAAAGGCTAGCACGGAAAGACAGAGACAGGGAGAGATACAGACAGACAAAAAAGACACAGAGAAAGGATGAAAGAGACAGAAAGAGACCGAGAGAAACAACAGAGCGGGGCCCACCTAGCAATGAGGCATCGACCATCAGAGAGAGACCAGAGACGAATTCTAAAATCTGCATGCAGAGACACCAGCAACTCTTCGCTGGTTGACTGCAGCGCAGCAAGTGGGGCAGCAGCAAAGCAAGCTGCTGTTGCTGCTGCTGCCCCTCCCCACTCAGGAACCAGCAGCAGATGCGGCAGCAGCAGAGGGTTCGCTCCCGCTGCTGCTGCTGCTATACAGCCTGGTGCCTGCCTGGCAGCTGGCGCAGGCCCAGAAGCGACGTCTTTCTCTCCCAGTCCTTTGTTGCCCCTGCTGCTGCTGCTGCAGAGGTGCTGCTTGCAGCCGTTTAGCTGCCATACATAAAGAGGCCCCTGCTGCGTTCCCGTCACGCAGAGAGACGAAAAAGGAGAGACACACAAGAAAGAGATTGAGGCCGAGATATACACGTCAGGACACAAGACAGATGCAAGCCAGTTCGGGTCCAACATTGTAGAGAGACAACAGCAGCAGCTGCTGTTGTTGTTATTGTTGCTGTTGCTGCTCCTGCTGCTGCTGTCGGTATAGGTGGTCTTGTTGCTGCTCCGGCTGCGGCTGCAGAAGAGGGACGCAGGTTTGTATGCGCTGGTTTGTATACACGCTTAGTTAATGTACTGCTGCTGCTGTCGCTGCTGTCGCTGCTGTCGCTGCGGGCAGTGCAGTGTCTAGGGAGGTGCAGTACAGAGAAGCTTGGGGGACCCCAAGACCTCCAGAAGACACTTGGGATCCCTGCAGCTTCTTCGGCTGCTATTTGTAGTAGTGGCCGATTAATGTCGACATAGTTCAGGTGTCTCTCTGCTGCTGTTGCTGCTGCTCTTACAGCAGGGCAGCAGCAACAACTGCGTGCACCTAAAGGTTTATCTGTCCTTTTTTAAACGGGCTTGAAGTCTGGGGGGCCCCTCGTCTACCTTAATAGACATCCTGAGGCCCCGAGGCGAGCAGCAGAAGCTGCTGGTGCTGTTGGTATTGTAGTTGGGCGCTGCTTCGGCTAAAGAAGAAACTCCGCCTTTTCTTTAGTTAATACAGTTCTTTTAAAGCAATTTGCTGCCATTTCTATCTTTGTTGCTGGTGCTATTGCTATCTGTGCTGCTGTGCTGCTATGCTGCTGCTCTGGCTAGTGCTACCAACACCTCCTGTTGCTGGTGTCTTTGTTCATCGCGGCCCCAAAACCCTTACGTGTCTCTGATCGTTTTCTTTTACTCTCTTTCGAGTTTATGTCTATATTGTCACTTGCTGCTTCTGCCTCTGCTTATACCGCTGCTGCTACTGTTGTTGCTGCTGTTCCTAGTGCCTCTCCTGTTACACTAGAACACATGAGCCAACAGCAACGTATCGTTGCAGCAGCTGCTGCAGCAGCGGTGTTACTGCTGCTGCAGCAGCAAGTGGCAAAAGCATTTGCAGTGAGAGGATCCGCAAGCTCTTCCTTATCGTCCTCTGCCATTTCACAGCAGCCTCGCTCCCTTGCCAGCCCTAAGTCAAGCCTCCCGCCTGCAGCAGCTGTAGGAGTCCCAGAGGCCCTCCGTGCTGCTGGTGCTGCTGCTGCTCCAATATCAGCGGATGCATCGGCAGGCGCAGAAGATGAAGAGGTGAGAGGCGTGTATTTAGCGCGGAACTGTCTCTCTGCCACTCTTTCTGTCTCTCTACGTGTGTCTCTGTCTCTCTCGCTGTGTGTCTGTTGTGTACATCCCAGTGTATTGGCATCTGTGCAGGGGAGTGTCTGTTGCTTTCGCTGGCTACTCGGGTTGGTTTCTGTGTCGGTTCGTGTGCGTATTTCTTTAAACGTTGTGAGTTCTTTGAACTTTGTGAATCCTTTAAAGATTGTTCGTTTTGTAAACATTGAAAGGTGCTTGGCAGTCCCGTTTGTTCGTCGTGTGTTCTGCAGGTGGTTGGCTCTTCGATGGTGACAAAGAAGGAATTGGTGGAGCGCATCTCCTCAGAGTTGTCTCTGCCTCGCTCCCAGACAGAAAGGGTCCTTAATTTGTTTCTTTGGAACATCCAACAAGAGCTTGCTGACGGTAAAAAGATTTATATCTCCAAGCTAGGCACGTTTGGGCTCCGCAGACGAGGGCCCAGAGCTGCACGCAACCCCAAGACCGGAGCCTCTCTTGAGGCTGCCGCAGCCACATTTCCCCACTTCTCATTTTCCAAAGCCATCAGAGAGGCTGTTAGAGATACCATCCCCATGGAGCATGCAGACGCAGAGGATGCGCTGCCGCAGGAACAGCCGCAGCAGCAACAGGAGAAACAGTCGGGGCTGCTTGGGTGGCTACCGTAGATGGGGAGAGGCTTTCGACAGCCCTTATAATCATCTTACAGGGACGCTTCATGAGAAGCCTTCCCTCATGATCCGCAACCAGTTCGCTGCGTTGTCATGGCGTTTTTGTTTGCCTCTTTTGTAAAGACTGACTTGGCTACTCTACGCTTGACTGGCATTTAGGGTTTAGGGGCGGGCGAAAGGCGTGCCTCCCTGGTCTCCGTTAGCCAGCGCAGCTCTGCTGTACGGGCAGGGCGTGTGGTTTTGCGTTTCGGGATTTGCGGAGAAGAGATAGTTTGGTGTTAGCAGCGACACGGCAGGTAGATGTGAGGAGCGTTGCAATTACGTGGTTTCTGCCTTCGGGCACAGAAGGGTTTAGGATTTTAAAGAGGGCTTGCCTGCCTACATTGCGTGCTCCGGGGCGCACCCACAAACAAACACCTGGCGACTGTACACACGTTTATATAGCTGTAAGGCGACTTTTTTTTCGAGGTATTTGAAGCATCTCTGGAGAAAGGAGGATCCGAGCTCCTCGGCAAGAGGGGCGATCTCAATTGTGCTTTCCCGAAAACATTTTGCGGGCACCTCCTTGCGGCTTGAGCCTCACCGAGTGATTCTTGTTCAGAAGTGCACAGCTTCAAACTGCGCCGCAACTACCTCGTTCTATAACTCTCTCTGGTTCCATCTGGACCTGCCTGGGGTGCTTTGAGTCCTTCATGCGAGTAACTGCAAACTCCTGTTCTCGTTTATTTTAGTAACATTGGCTTTATCAAGTAAATCTAGCGATGCATTTTCTGTCCGCTTGTAGCGCCTAGCTGTGCCCAAATAGGCCTGTAAGTTCTGCTTTGTTCGGCTTTGCTCGAAGAACCCGTGAATCCGTTTTGAGATTTTCCGGCGACTTTTTGCCATTTCTTTAGCATAAGGGAATGCAACTGTACGCCTTGCACGGACCAGTGATTGCGTCTCTTCACGTTAGCCTGCGCGTTCTTGTTAGCTCTGTCTTGTGCTGCACTCAGGCATGTGCGGTCTGGGGCATTTGACTGAAGCCCATTGGCATCCTCGCCATGCTGCTTTTGCTCGTAGTTGCCCTTTAATTTGAGTTCTGCACATCCGTGCCATTGGTAGCTTTCCGCCTTTGAACAATCGGCACGTATCGGGGAGTCTCTCTCTCAGCAAGCCCAATCCTGTCCTGTCCATGGAGATGGCTGCTTTTCGGCGTTCCCCCGGGAAATCACAGGCCATCTTCCATGCACCGTAGACCAATACAGGTTTTTAAACTGAATGTGAATTGTAGAGCTGTAGCTGGAATCGATCGTGAAGCCTTTGGGAGCAGACGGACTTGAGGCCTCATATCTGTACTCTGGGAGGGCGTGAGGGTCTGTATACAGAAGAGCAGAAAGGTATGCGTGCCAAGATAGACGCTGTTTGTGAATTTTCGTGCCGTGTGGCAGCAGCCTCTTTGCAGCAAATCAAATGGTTGAGTATACAGTCTAGTATGTAGACGTCAACTGCTTGCATGTGCTTCTCCAGAGTGTTGCAAAGCATTTACAGCTATTCGGTCCGCTGAGCTAGATGTTCCCCTTGCTACCCTCATCCGAACAGCACAAAGTTGGGAGACACTGCAAGAAGAACGGTCAAGCCCCTTGGTGAGCGGGCCGGCGTAAGAGCCTGGAGCCACAAGCAAAGATGTGCGCCATACGTGCATCTCACCGCTGTGTCTACACCCCAGTTAAGCGCCTGAGGGTGGGGTGCGGGTGTGCGAGAGTTAGCGGACATACACGCATATTGGTACATGCAGTGGGCATAATCAATCTAAATATAATTTAATGAATAAATAAATCTTTAAATTTTTTGTGCGGTTCGTTTCTTGTCAGATGGGACGATTTCTTTTTTAGTTCGTTGGCAAGATCCCTAAGGTCATTGATTTGTTTAATCCAACATTAAATGATTATCTGAAGGAAAGCGGAGAGTGAGATGCACATTGTCTTTCTCTCTGTTCTGTCTGTGCCTCTACATGTCTCTGCATTATCTCTCTGATGCTATATCTCTTTCCCCGTCTCTGCATTCTCTCTCACTGCCTCTCTCTCTCTGTCTCTGCATTCTGTCCCTGACTCTCGCTCCGGCTCGTCCTCCGTGTCTTTGAATCCTGTCTCTGAAAGTGGCATGTTGTCTCTGCATTGTGTCTCTGACTGTCTTTCCCTCTCCCTGCGTCCCCATCCTGTCTCTGAGTTCCTCTTTTTGTCTTTGCGCTCTGTCTCTGACTCGTTTTTGTCTCTGCATGCTGATGCAGCAGCAAGAGCTGCTGCACTGTAGTGTGTTTGTTTCGTGCTGCACCTGCGTTCAGTATAAGTTGCTGTTGGAGAGAATAAATGACGACGTCGATCTGTGACTATAGAGTAGCTAAGCTCCTGCCTCCCTCTTTTTACAAAGTATTAGTACTTATTGTTTGCATTGCTGCGTCACCTTTCGTTTCCTAACGTGGAACCACTCCAACTCTCGAGCCGCAATCTCTTTAGAGGATATATTGTCTCAGAGAGAAAAGCCGGAAAGGAGCAGACTTCTCTGGAGACTAACTATTCTTTTGTTATTGTATCGCGTTAATACTTATCGCCTTTGAGCGGAGGCTGCTGTACGAGCCTTACACGATCTGCCGTTATGCGTTAGCAGATGCAGCCTAGCTGTTCGTTACCTCGAGCCTTGAATAAGATTTGCTCTGCCCAGTATAAGCACGGCTGGGTCCTTGCAGCTCCGGCCTATGGCTTAGGCTATACGTTTTGCGGCATCGCCCTCCCCTCAATATCCTTGCCGTCTCCCTGAGGATTTCGAGTTCAGCGTTGCTGAGCTACAGGTTTTTACTTCTAGAGTCTAGGGAACAACACAGGCTAACCGGCTATTCAAAAAATGCAATTATTTTTTATTACTTTTACGCGAAATTGAGCATTTCAACAGAACCCTAAAATGGGAGACCGTTCGGAGTCGTAGCTGGAGGACAGCTATGTTATGTTGCTGTCGTTTTCACCAGTGACCCAGGATAACCTCTACTGAAATACGTAGAAAAAAAAACTTCAAAGAAAAAATTAAACAAAACAAACTTTTCTTCAAAATCCAAATGTATCGCGTACCGATAGACAGCAGGGCTGTCTATCTCAAGGAAGCAGAGTCACCTCCCCCCCCTTTCCGTCGCTGCAGGATTTTCGAGTTTACATGTTTGGGCTTCCCATTTTCTTTATATTTACCCTCTCCAAACTAAGTAACAAAATTTTGCTTTTAATTCCCTTTCTACTCCCCAGGCCTCCCGCTGTCTCGGCGGGCTGTGCTCTACTAAGTCTTCGCATTAAGGCTCTAGGCGATAGCACGTTATCCCCTTGATGTTTAAAAGGTTTGAAGGCAGAAATAAACAAGGGCTATTTTTTTCTTTATCTTATTTCTGCCTCTCCAGTCTCAGGTGGCCAAGGGTGGTGTGTTCAGGGCTTACGTTTTATTTACTATGGGGGGATCTTCTTCTTTTAACGCTTCCGGAAGCAACTGGAGGCCTATAACGGCTCTTCTTGCTGCTGGGCTGCTTTTTCCTGCATTGCAGGGACCGCAGCCAACTGAAGCAGGCAAGGAGCATTCCCTTGTGTAGTAGAAGGCCGTTTGATTTTATGCTGTTGCAGCTGCTGCCCTGCTACATAGCTGGTGCTGCCTATTTTGCTGCTAATGAAGTGGTTTTACTGCTTTAAGGAATGGCTGTCGTTTTCTTGTGCGCTGCTGCTGCTTCAGGCCCGGCGCAGTCGCTCCTGGAGTCTCTTCCAACAGGTGGTCTCTTTCTTGGTGCTCCCCAGCGGCTGCAGCAGCATCAGCCTGCAGCAGGAACAGTAGCAGCATCAGGGCCACTTCAACTGCCTTTGCTGCCTTCTTTATTTGGCGGCAAAACCCCGCTGGGGTTAATTAGCAATGCCCTACAAACTGGGACCTCCCAGCAAGGGGCCTTCGGCCAGGAAGTCCTTAAGGGCTTCTCGGCAGACTCGCACCCGCCTCAGCTGCTGCCAGAAGAGCAGCACCAGCAAAAAGAGGTACAAAGCGTGAATCCTCACCGGCAGCTGCTGCTGCAGGGAGAAAGGGAGACTGGCCTAGTCGAACAGAAAAACACAACAGCAGCAACAGCAGCAACCTCCATTCAAGAGGGTCTGCAACAGCCGCTGCAACAGGTACAACAGGTAGGGGAGACAGTGCAAGAGCAGCAGCAGGAGCAGCAGCATCAGCATCAGCAGCAGGAGCAGCTGCAGCAGCAGGAGCAGCTGCAGCAGCAGGAGCAGCTGCATCAGCAGGAGCAGCTGCAGCAGCAGGAGCAGCTGCATCAGCAGGAGCAGCTGCAGCAGCAGGAGCAGCTACAGCAGCAGGAGCAGCTACAGCAGCAGGAGCAGCTGCAGCAGCAGGAGCAGCTGCAGCAGCAGGAGCAGCTGCAGCAGCAGGAGCAGCTGCAGCAAGAACTCCAGCAGGAGCAGGAGCAGAAGGAGGAACAGGAACAGCTGCAGGAAGAGCGGCAGCAGCCTGATCAAGAGCAGCTGGTTCAAAAGCAGCTGCAGCAAAGTCAGCAAAAGCAAGATCAGCAGCAGCAATATCAGCAAAAGCAAAAGCAGCAGGAGCCGCAAGAGCAACAGCAGCCGGTCGGGCATCAGCAGCAGGAGCAGCTGCAGCAGCAACACGATCAGGACCTTCCTGCTGGCCAGGCACAGGTGGTTGAGGAGGATACGCCAGCGGTAGGTACACCAAAAGCAGTTGCACCAACCAAGCAGCAGCAGCTTCAGCAGCAGCAGGAACTGCGGCAAGATGCTCAGATGCAGCTTCTGCAGCTGCCGTCTCTGCCTTCTCCTTTACCGCTGCAGGATATGCAGCAAGTGCTTCCATTGGAGCAGCTCCCACAGCAGCAGCGAATTTCCCAGCAGCAGGATATGCTGCAGCAGAATCTGCCGCAGCAGCTGCCACAGCAGCTTGATCTACAGCAGCAGGTTTCGCAGACGCAAAATCTGCCAAGGCATGATCTGCCACAACCAATACCGCAGCAGCAGAATCTGGAGCAGCAGCAGCTTCCACCCCAACAGCTCCCGCAGCAACAGACTTTGCTGCAGCAGGTTTTGCCGCAGCAGGACTTGCAGCAGCAGGCTCCACAGCAGCTGGATCTACTGCAGCAGGCTCCGCAGCAGCAGCTTCAGCAGTTGGAGCAGCTGCAGCAGCTTACACAGCAGCAGGATCTACTGCAGCAGCTTCCTATCCAACAGGATCTGCTGCAGCTTCCAACTCAGCAGGATCTGCTGTTGCAGCTTCCAACCCAACAGGATCTGCTGTTGCAACTTCCAACCCAACAGGATCTGCTGCTGCAGTTTCCAACACAACAGGATCTGCAGCAAAAGCTTTCGCCCCAACAGGATCTGCTGCAGCAGGGGCAGCAAGTCCCGCAGCACAAGGATCTGCTGCTGCAGGATCTTCCGGAGATTCCTGCTCAGCAGCTTCAGCCGCAGCAGCAGCAACAAGGGCAACATCAGCAGCAGCAGCAACCGCTTCCTTCCCAAACAGAAGAGCAGCTGCAAGAGCAACTCCATCAGCTACAAAAGCAACAGCAGCTTCTTTTACAGCAACTGCAGGAGCAGCAGCAGTTCCAGCAGGTGCAGCAGCAGGGCATTTCCGAGCAGCAGTCGCTACAGCAGCAGCAGCAACCGGTGAAGGGGGCCGACAGCTACGCTGGGGAGACACCCGATCTTCTCTCTTCTTATCTAGAAGGGGCTCCTTTGCATCACGTTCCTCTGCATGCCCCGGGGGCACCTCAGCAGCAGCATCAGCAGCAGCAACAGCACTACCAACACGATGCGCTTTCAGCAGCAGCAGAGTGGCACGCACAGCAGCAGCAGCAGGGGTTGCCTCCGCAGCAGTTGCTACAGCAGCAGCTCGTGCAGCAGCACCTAGAACTACTTAAAGACAATACACAAACACCGTTGACACCTCCGCTTCCCTCCCCCGAAGCAGTGGCAGCAGCGGACAAGGAAGCAGCAGAAGCAGCAGCAGCAGCAGCTGCTGCTGCCGGCCCCACAAACTTGTTAAAGGGGCCCCTGTCAGCGCTAGAAAATACCGTTAGCCGGTTGGGGCCTTTGGTGGGTCTTCCTGGGGGCGTCTCCGAACCAGGCGTAAGAAGCGTTGAATCCGTAAGCCTCCTGGGGTCCCCTTTGTCTGGCCTTGCTGTTGGGGAGATGCTCTCTGCCCCTGCGCTGCTCTCGGGAGCCACAAACTTTGCAGCAGCTACGGGGAAGATTGCAGAGGCCGGTAACAGCATCATGAACTCCTTGCCAATGGAACAGATGCTCGAGGTTGCCAAGCACGTGCAGCAGGAAGGCATCAAATCGCAAGTTGGGGTGGACCTGGATGACCCACGTCCGCTATCTACACCATACATCCTGAGTGTAGAGACACTTTTGGCAGTTCTAAACTTGCAACACACACTTTCCGCAGCGCCAAACACTGGGGAAGGATACCACTCCTCCCTAACCGTCTAAACCCTAAACCCTCAAGCTACTTTGGTGTGCTTCAGGGAATCAGCCTGCAGTCCGCTGCGCCAGTGCTGGCATGACGTGCTGTGTCCCTGAGGCGGCAGCCCCCAGGGATTGGAAACAGAGGCCGTTGACTTTGAACGACACCCCCGAAACCAACAAACACTGCAAGGCGCACTTTGTACCGATGCAAAACGCACTGTGTGCTACAACTACATACGAGGTAGGGTTTAGGGTTTAGGGCTTACGCCTTTAGGAAAACAGGATGTTTTCGAGTTGCTGCTGTGCGACTTAGCTGACAATTTACGGTAGTACACTTTGCCGGTGCCGTGCGTGGAGGTACATGGCTTGTCATTTGTTTGTATAGACTTGTTTGTATTTCTTGCGTATAGTGTTTAGGTTTTAGGGTTTGTGGTGTGTATACAGGGCAGCGACACGTGTGGCTTGAGTAAGACCGAGACCCACGAGTATGCAGTGTACAGACACACGATGACGATGCGAAACAAGGGCCAAAAAGCTATATGCGAGTGCCGCCGGTATAAGTCAGCAGCAGCAGGAGCAGCAGACGCAGCAGAGCAGGAAGCAGCACCATCAATTGAGGGTTTTGCAGCCTGGGAGTCCACTAAGCAGCAGAAGAAACAGAAAAAAGAGATTGAGGACAACAGCGCCAGAGTAGCTCAGGGGCTAGGGGCTACCCTCAAAGTTGCCCAGCTGCTGCGAGACAAGGCACCTGAGGCGCAAATGCTGCTGCAGCAGCTGCAGCAGCCTGCTGCTTCTACAGTAGCAACTACGCTGCAGCAGCCTGCTGCTGCTGCTGTTACTGCTGTAACACCGGTGCAGGCGTTGGTTCCATCTGCGACACAAGCACTTCCTAGCTTTGCTGCAGCAGCACCGCAGCAGTTGCTGCAACCAACAGCACAGATGCTCCCTCTTGCAGGATCGGCAGCGGCGCCAGCATACCAGCTTGGCGTCGGAAGCCCTGCTATACACGGGGCTCCTCTTCCTCAAGGGGTAATGTATGGTGCATCAGCAGCGGATGCCCCCAAGCACAAGATGCAGCAGCAGCAGCTCCAACAACAGCAGGACCATGTGCAGCAGCAGCTGCTGCACCAGCAACTCGTGAGCCAGCAGCTGCTACAGCAGCAACTGCAGCAGCAGCAGCTGCTGCAGGCGGGAGACAGTCCTATAGAACTCCACCACCTGTCTGCCCGTCCGGAGCATCGCCCACACCAAACGCTGGCACAGCAGCAGCAACAGCCGCAGCAACAACTCTCCGATCCTTGGCTGCCGCAGCAGCAGCAGCAGCAGCAGCAAGTACTGAACCAGCAGCTCGCCTCTCCCATGCTACCGCCACAGCTGCAGTTGCCAGTGCAGCAGCTCGCCGATCCTTGGCTGCAGCAGCAACAGCAATGGCCACAGCAACATCAGCCACAGCAGCAGCAACAACAACAAAGACTACAGCAGCAGCAGCTGCTGCTGCAGCAAGCCCTGCAGCAGCAGCAGCAGGAGTACCAGCCGCAGTTCCAGCTGCCTGCGGAGCAGCAGCTGGCACACCAGCCGCAGCAGCTAGCGTTGCCTCAGCAGCAGCAAATGCAGCCACAACAAACTGCGTCGCTACTACAGCAGCAGCAGCCAGCGGCTATCCATCAGCAGCCGCAGCAACCGCTCCCGCTTCTGGGTGGCCTCACCCCAGAGCAAGCAACCGACGCCGCCACCCGTGCTGCTGCCGCAGTAGGTGCCTTTATGCGCGGTAACGGCAGCAACAATAGCAGCAGCAGCAGCAAGGGGAAAAGCAGTGTGGACTGGGTAGACAGGATCGCGGACTCGCTGCTGCAGCAGGGAAACAGAACGCCAGCTGGCGCTGCTGTTAACAGGGCTCTTGACGACTTTTTTGCTGTTGCTCAGAAGGCATAAGGCGTGATTAACGGTGTGCTGGTGCTGTCGCACCTGCAACGGAGGAATCCCAACATTGAAATACACAGCCCCAGCAGCAGTAAAAACGAATGGGGTGTACATGCCATTCATGTGGAAGCAGCAGCAGCCGAAGCAGCACCAGCAGTTCCAGGTCGGAGAACTTGGGGAGGCTTGACTCGCCTTAGCAACAGGCGCGGTGCACGTACACCCCAAATCCCCGAGTCTTTGGTAGTTTTTGTTAGTGGGGCCTTATCTATGTTTGGCCCTTTGTAGGTTTAAACACCCCGAAAAGCGTAAAGAGGTTCTGTCGCTAGCTGACAAGAACAACCAAGCAGCTACTCCCCTAGCTAACTACAAAACGCTAGCAATCCACAGCTGGCTAGCAAGAGCTAACTAGCAAGTTGGTTTGTTTGCTAGCGAGCTAGGGGAGGCCCTGTTTTGCGCCCGTCGGGAAAATTATGGAGTTTTATGTTTGTTTCACGTGTTAAGCCTTAAAGCTTAAGTGACTACTATTCCAGAACTGGTTGCCATATCTCGCCTCCCCTTGTCTTTTCCCCAGGTTCAGGAAGCTCAGGGAATGACATCCTTCTTCCGCACAACACGCATGATCTTGAGGTTTAAGGGACAGCCTTTTCTTCTTGCCAACGCATGAAGTGTGTCAAGGCTGGTAGACAGCTATGACAAGCCACACTCTTTAGGGCTTGGCCTCTCTACACAATGGGTTACAGCAGCAACGGCTAGCCATCCATAGCTAAGGTAGCCGTAGCCAGATACGGGCAGCCGCAGTGGGGGAAATGCTCCCGGTAACAAATCCACCAATGAGACGAAAGCATCAAGCCACGGGCCGAGGGGAACTGCCAAGAAGGGGGACGATTTATGGACTGCACATGCTTTCGTAAAGATATTGTTCAATGACAGTGTATTTGATAGATAGCTAAGGGTACGCGAAACCATCCCGCAGGAGGCAAGAAATTTCTCTCGAATCCCCTCCTTCATAGTGGACACTGAGGGGTACTTTAGAAATTTCAATTTCGTGAAGGCACAAAACGATACTCTTTGTAAAGCAACACAGTACAAGCAGCACAAATATAACGTCTCAGCTGCAGCCTTATGGACGTGCTTTCGTATCGGCAGGCATGCTCCCACTGCAGCTCACGCTCCCAGAGTCAAGTCTCTTTAAATATCCATCTGGCATTTGAATAAGCGATAAATATGTAACAATCGTTTATTTGATTGCTTCCAGTAGCTGCACAAGAAGTCATGTAGGAACTCAAGGCACCTCCTCGATGAATGATTTTGGATGTCCTACGGCCGTGATGCGCGGTAAAGTAAAGTGAAGTGCACAGCTTGGGACGTCTTTGCTGCGTAGGCTCTGCAGTTTAGAGGGATTGAGCAAGCCTGTCGCTGCCCATGTAACAGGCCAAACTGCGTGTTGTTAATGTGCAGCTGATAACACCTTAGAGATAAACTATTTTGCATATTATATACACGCATTATGCACGCCAGGATAGACCAGCAATTGCTACCCATAACTAAGCGCAGGCTGCCAGAATGAGGCAGGAAAGCGTCCCAGCACCTTCACAGACCAAAGGCCAAAGACCTGAGGATATTCTTCAGACTGAACTATGGCAAGAAACATATTAGTGGACTGAAATATAAACCGGTAACTACTTGCTTTACCATGTTGCAGCAAAAAACATTCTAGTATCTTGTGGCCTCTGGCCATGGCTTGCTTAGCCAAATCAAATCCCTTGCCGAAAGATTATTGTTCCACCAGCTTATTTCATCAGTAACAGGGTAACCCTAGAAGCTGAGCCATAAACTCTAAAATGTAGAATCTTACAGTTTCCAAGCTTATCTGCAACCTTCTGATGTCGTTGACGCCCCAGTTTGGACAGTCCCCTCCAAAATTGGCCAAACATCGTATTTCTCCGAAAGGGAAAAGGCATGCAGCCATGTTATGTCGTAAGGCTAATAAGGTGTCTGCTGGTTCTCACCCTGTCACTCGTAAAGACGCTACGGCTTCCACCTCAGTATACCGTGACATGGATCGGCACTTCACTAGATTTTGATTCCTCTTTGTTTTTACGGCGGAGGCACAAGAAGTGTAACCCCCTATAGCTCGCGTGTATTGGATTGGGATTCCTAACAGGCACAGATAGTCCACTAGGGAAATTCACGCTGGTGCTGAACTTTAAAGCTGATTGAACGCTTGTGTCTATTTATGAGGCGTCAACATTGAAGGGCGCAGTAATCAGTCAACCCCTTCTTGCCCGATACAAAAGATATAACGCAGCTACAAACTTTGTAGATAGATAGTAGTCCGCCTGCTTGAGTCAGACCTATAGATCAAACAGAAGGTAAGGCAAACCTTAGGTTATGCTGGTGGACGTTCTAACTCGTCTGCCTGTGAGTGAAGGCTTTTTTGGGTTTGATTGACATGCGTTCCCTGGACAAGCAGTGGTACAGGTCTGGCCGAACAATAAAGCTTGTTTCTCTATTAGAAAGAACTTGTATGCAGAAGACTCCTAGAATCTCCCTCCAACGACCACTTCTTTGTTTTGGTTGATTATCATGCTGGCTGGAGTAAGTTTGTGTACATGAGGCTCTTTAATGGTGACAATGCGCTGTAGGCGCCTTCCTCGTGTACGTTACGAGGGAACAAGATGTTCAGTGCTATTTCACACTGACAAGCTGAGCCAAATTTTTGTTCTGATTAACCTGAATGCCCTTCCTCCAACTTGCCCTTTTATTGCCGTTAGGCTAGCGCCAACGCAACCGGTCTCACTTTTCAATAAGTTCTCGAAAGCCTCCCCAGTCCTCCGGAGCGACGTAGTTTTTGGTGCTCATGAAATGGAGGAGCACAGTGGATGGGCCATCCTCTACGCCGAGCATATACTGCGTACGAACGAAGATCTCCCTGGCGGTGTACCACTCGCCTGCCTCATAATGCCTGAATCCGGAGCGAAACGTGCCAATGAACTCCTTGGTCAAGTGTTCGCGCATGGAGACGATATCGGGGTCTGTCTCGAACATTGCGGAAATCGATGTGCGGCTCGACCATAGCTTGTGTTTCTCTCGCAGGCGCTGCTGCCTTTGAAGGGAAGTAGTATGCTTGGAATTGAGTGTCACAGGTGTCTTTGCCGGCACTTGCAGCCGCCCAGGGTCGAGATCAACCGTGAAGAGACCTAGAGGCACCTTAGAACCCTTCACAGTCGCTCGGTCGATTTGGCGACAGTATGTTTGCGTCTGTGGAGACATTATGTCGTAGAGGTCAGAAGATATGAGAATCGTTACACCGTACTGTTTTGTTGCTGCTTCCAGCCTGGACGCCATGTTCACATTTGGTGACAAGTAAGATGCATCAATTTTGTACTCTGATCCAATGGCGCCTTCAATAGCCCAGCCGACGTGCAGGCCAAAACCCATTTTTACCTTCCAGCCGGTTCCCATACGCTCGATAATTTCAGGGATTTCTCGGTATTCTGCCAGAGTGTACGACTTGTTGATCCCTGCTACCACTTTGACGAACGACATCAATGCCATATCCGCGAGTTTGTTGCTAGTTGCCGTGTCAATGATCTGTTCCTTTACCCCCTCAGAAGTTTCTCTTTCTGGAAACTTCCACACGAGAAGGAATGCATCTCCAATGTTTTTATTTGCGCTCCCTGAGAACTGGTCGACAGTTCCGTGCACGATTTCTGCTATCTGATTAACAAAGACCATGACTTTTTCCTTCAGAATCTCCGTAGCATCTGTGAAGTTACGAATGTCACAAAAGCCAAAAATTGCCTCCATCTTGCGCCCCTCAATCATTGCATTGATGTTGCCGTCCGCAGTATGCATGTTTTTTGCTATAATTTCTGCTCCGGCCTCCCCGAATCCAAGAGCCAACAACCCGCCTATCTTGATTATTGTTTTCTCCAGAATGGCTGTCTCGTAGTTTTCCTTTTGGGTCTTGGAACCTTTAGCACCCATCCATGTTTTCAGGACTTGCAAGGGATCGCCCTTCCCGCTATCGGCACTTTCATCTGCTTGCCTTTCTTCGCTTTCAGCGTTCATGTTCGTGGCGGCAAGGGGGTTGTTTCTAATTTTGTTCATTTTTGTGATCATCCTCTCAATGGGTCTCAGAATCAGGGTGTTGATGTCATGGTTTATTGCCACTGTTCCAATTACCATAATGAGGCACACGAAGACCGTTTTAATGATGCTTAGAGCCGATTCCAAGTGCGATTGTTCGCGCTTGTCATACACAGCTTTAAAAGACACTGTGTTTTCACCAACGCAGGAAGACGCCTTTTGCGTTTCTAGAGGCCCCGCGACCTCCTCTGATGGCCCTGTACAAAAGACTGAAGAAATGAACTCCCTTTCACTTGGCCTCAACGATTCTATCGACTCCAGCTCGTCAGTAATCATTGTTCCGTCGACTGCGCTTGCCTTCAGCAGATTTTCTGCGCATTCCGGAGGAAGCTCCAGTGGAAGGTCACAACTCTTAAAGCCAAGACAGGCAATATCGACAAAAACCCGGCCTGCCGATTCAGTGACGTGCGTGAGGGGTAGGGGCAATTCCATGTACACCAGAGACATCGGATTTATTTCCCCATCGACGTAGCCAATGCCATTCTTGCGATGGTAATTAATATAGTAAATTGTACTAATGGAATACATCCTCCACCATGCAGCAGTATCGTATCGTTTAGCTGCTGTGGCAGACTCAGCAACGTTATCTAATCCTGATTGTTGTGAGCTGATCCTTGAAATGTATTGCTCGTCCGACAAAAACGGCAGCACTATTGTCATAGCAAGGATAATATAGATAACTTTTCTGGTGGTCCGGTCCGTAAGTTCCCTTCCGATCTTGCTGTCGTATTCTTCTCCCTCTTCCACGACTTCTGCTTCTTCTTCAAGTACAACGTCGTCCGCTGCACGGTCCCCTGGCTCGAGAAACATATCTTGCTGTACGACTGCGTCGTCTTTTGCTTGGAAACGCAGTGCAAGCGTTTTATAAAGTTTTGCTACTCTGATAAGTCGAACCAAACGAATGACTCTGAGCACGCGAGCCACCTGCGAACCCGCCTTTCCTGCACGGCTCAGTTGCGTCATATCGTTAAATGTCAGGTCTGCATTCTGCTCGACTACAAGGTACATCTGATAATATACCCATGACAGGTCTAGTATCAAGGTTCCAGTTGAGACCAAATCGAACCAAAAAAATGTGTGCCATGTGTAATTGTCCTTGCCAACACAGCTAACAAAGATCTCCGCAGCAAAAATAACCAAGCAAATAAGCGCAAGTACGTCAAATGGCAAGTCTGCGCTAGCTGACGTCGCCCATAGCTTGATGTCATTCCCGAAAAGGGCATAAATTGTGGCAATGGTGGTTACTGTCTCTGTGACCTGGTGCAGGGCGACAAAAGTGCAAAAGGATACAAAACGTGACTCTGGTTGGCCTTGCTTTTTTGTGGAGGCTATAGAGCTGTGTCTCTTTTGCCAATCCGCTTTTGAAGCCATCGTGTCGCCTAATGAGCAAGACCTGAAGTTCTGTTGGTCGTAACTCGCGTATCGCCTGTTACATACTGCTCCTTGTCAACTTACAGCAGAGAGCGACTTTCACCTTCAATTTGATTTCTAATAAAAAAAGTTAAGCCACCCACTGGTGCAGCAACAGGTGAAACCCCAACAAATAAGGGATGTGGCTGAAACGCAAAAGCCTTCGCTAAACGCCAGGCGCCTCTCCGCAGCCCTTGGCTGCACACAGGATGCTCTTTGGAAGGATTTTGCTCGTTAATTTTTCTTTTCCTTCCAGACTCCTCCTCAAAGGCTGAAAAGAGGGCTAGCTAGTTTAGTGTCTAGGCAAGACTGCGTCGACAATACACGCCTTCGAAGTAACGGGGGAAAGTATATACATATATATTAAAAGTTGTAGATATTGAAATTTGTGTCCGTCCAAATCGCTTGGTTATTCTTGCCTAGTCCAGGCGGAACGACTTTCATTTTTGTGGTTAGCTTATTACTGAGGCTTTGAACACTTTAGTGATCTTGAATATCTTCACATGCGGTGCAGCGGCAAGACGGCAGGTACCTCACAGGTAGACCATCACAAGAGATGGCAAACTTCAGCTAATTCCTCACGCAATATTTTTTATTAAAGCAAAAAGTATCCTTGGAATGGTGCTGTTACTGAAGGAACCACTTCTCCATTTGGGGCTTCTCCACTAATCGTCCTATTGGGCTGTTACGCATCTACCGCAGACCCTCACAAACACAACTTTATACAGAGCTAACATAGAACATACAAAAACCAACAATTACCAGAAGTATAGACGAAAGTTAATTGTGACACGGAATAAGTAAAAAATGGTGGAGGAGGAGGGTAACGTACCTACCTTGCCAGCGAACTAAGCCAGACAACCACTCACCACAGACAAGATACTTTCCCAGTGCTTTGCACAAAATATATGTCTCAGAAAAACTTTGTTATCTGCAGCTGCTCAGATAAAGAGCAACTTGTCAGATATTTGTTTTCTTACACCTAAAGGGATTGTGAAAATTTCTTCCAGGCCACCTAGGCCACCTGCAGGGTACGTAAAATGAAATACCATTCCTATCCCGTATTTAACAACTACAGTGGTTTTGTGTTTTTTTACTACTAGTTTTAAAATTTTTATCCAAATGGCTAACAGCAAAGTATTTTGAATACATCAGTCACCAGAGCCTTTCACATGCAATGGGGTCTAAAGGTGGCCTCACAGTAGTCAACTATAACGAACCTCGATGCACCCAGAACAACCTAGCAAACACAGCTCTATATGCTTGCAAATTCCTGACTTGCGCTACGATCTATGAATCTCGTAACCGAGTGGTCTCCACCCTATGAAACTTGCTAAAGTGTGTAGCATGTTGTAATGCCCCTATATAAACTGCCTAAAAGCCATGAGAACCAAATACATATTCAATATTTAAAAATAATCTCTTGCCCCCCAAGCGGGTCCCCTTTAGGCCTGCATTTCGGAGGTCACTTAGGGCCCAGGCCACCGAGTGTAGCGAATCTCACAACACCCACGGCTTAGGCTAAGATGAAGCCTAAACCTGCAATATGTCGTTTCAGGCTGCTGGGGTTTGAGCTATGAGGCTGTGCTAGCTAATCTATTTTGACACAAAAGTGCTATAAATATAACTGTAAGTTTATATCTATAAGTTCAGCAGCAGATTTAAAAGTAAATATTAAAAGAATTGTTAAAGACTTAACAGGTCGATACTTAAAGATCGAGCGTTGGGTCCAGGGTCTTGTTTTTAAGGGCCAAGGCCCAAGGCTAGCTCAAGGCCTTGGGGGCACTCACATGGATCGCGATCTCTTTCTGGGGAACCGAATCTCGAGTGCCAGGCAGAACTATTTTGACTCACTCTATGGGAGATGGAGTTCAGCCGTCAAACTTGAATTGATCTTTGGTATTTAAGATTTTTCAACTATATTATTTGGTATTGCACAAGGCAGTCTGGCCAGTTGGAAAGTAGCCTTGGGTGTCCTAGCACGTATTATTTGGGTATTCTGACGTGCGAAAGTCACGCTATGGATCAGGAAAGTGTTTATACGTAAATATTGAGGCATCGTTATGTGTTGGAGGTGAGGTTAACCTCCTCCTTTAGGATTTCTTTGAGAGTAAGATTTGGCACCAAACAGACTAGTGGCCAGCGCAGAAATTTGAGATGCATGCGTTGGTGCTGGCCCTGCCCGGGAAACCCCATTTTATAGGGTTTGAGTAATAAGGAATTTCCATTTGCCAAAGTGCTACTGGATAAGGAATTGCCGTTTGGGGTTTTGGCTAGATAGAGCGGTCTAGAGCACTTGTGAGCGTTGCGCACCCAACCCTCCTGGGCCTTCAATAATGCCAGAGGGACGACTCTTGCGGTCTTGGGGTAAATGCAGAAGGGTTGCCACAGGCAGCAGCACAGTTTAGAAGCAGCAGACGAGGGAGGCCCAAGCTAAAGGCTTAAAGGCAAGGCTAACGACGGACAGGAAATATTTTCATTCATTGGATCCCCAAGTAACTTTTGTAGCTCGTCCTTACTATCTACTCTTTGTGTCAAGTTGTATTTTTAACGCTTTAAGGGATTAACGTTGCTGAGTCAGCTGCAATTCATGTGACTGGCCATAGGGCCTGCATGGAGGCTTTAGCCCCTGGGTTCTGGTGGCCACCCCTCCTACGAAAACACCCTGACGGCTTCGAATCTATGCTAGCTTGGTAGCGCGTGCTGCGAGGTTTTTACTGTGCTTAACATTCTTCTCCCATGGGGCAGGGAAAGGCTGCTGGGTCTCGCCTGCTAGTTTCGGGAGACCAGTGGCTTATCGGCAGCCGGCGAGGAGAGGAGCGGAACAAGAAACCTCCAGGCCTGAGTTTTCCGTCAGTCTGCTGAGTCATCTTTCCCTCTATTTTACTGAATTCAAATTGGTAAACATCCCAAGGCAAAGCAACACAATTTTCCAGACAAAAGTATCCGCGACTGCAGCGCATCAGCAGCAGCAACATCAACTGTCACATGGTGGCCAGAGCCATTCGTATACGGACGCTTGAGGGCCTGCGTCCTACGAGGAACGACAGATGCAGCGTGCTAATGTGGACGTTCGCTATTGGAGTGCTTGTCTGTTTGCCGGCACTTTGAATAGTCCTTGTTAATGTTCTGACTGATCGTTGTGCGAAAGGGTTAGGCCTATGCACGGGAGCAATACCAGGAGTCCACCTCCTTGAATTGCATGTTGGGATGGCCTTGGCGGTTGGCTGTGTTCAGGCCGGTAGGCCCCAGAGATGCAAGCCTGAAAGGCAGCCCTCTTTAGAAACTAACTGCTCTTAATTTACTCTTCATGTTGGCAGTTGCTGCATGCAAACTCAAGTCGAAATATTACGCTGGCTACACTTGTGGGCTTGTCTGCCTCCTGACGAGCGAGCGGAGGGTATGGCTGTGAAGATAAGGACAACCGCCAAAACTATTTATTAAAACGCGAAATATTTAAAGAGATAATCCATTTGTAAAAACCTTAAAAGTTTGTGAGATGCGGCTCGTCAAGCGTCTGCCTCGGCTCCCTACGCTCCTGTATCTTTAGAGCTGCCGGGATTGGCAGCTTGCGTCTTACACAAAGACGGGACTCACACCTAAAAAAGAGACAGCAGAGATGCACTCTAATATTGGCCCCAACGCTATCAGGGGTGGCTATACACACCAAATCTATGCAGAGGGAGAGAAAGGGATCTGGTAAAAAAGAGATATTCTTAAGACCCGTTGGGGGCTTTAGCGTGCAGACACAAAAATTCCAGTTGACTGGCATTAAACAGGTCAATTAACTCAATGAGACATGGAGGTGGCTGCCCATGATCACCAATACATTTCTTCCTGCTGCTGCTGCTCCTGCTGCTGCGGCTGCTGCTGCTGCTGCTGTAGTGGCTTCTGGAGCAGCAGCAGCAGCGCCAGTGGCCAAAGGAATGCGCAATGTGAGAGCCTCTATGTTTTTCCTGGTTCGCAATTTTGTACTATCTGGGGACGCTTTCCCCTAATCCTTAGACGCTAAACCCTAGACCCTAAACCCTTAACCCTAAACCCTCAAGCGGGCGTCTGCCTGCTCCAGCTCTTCTGTGCCTTAGGCATTTTTTTCTCGTTGGGTCTCTTTTCAGTAACGTCTTTCGCGTGTCTTTTCTTTTTCTGCTGATCTGTACCAACAGAGCAGCAGCAGCAGACTCTAGGCTGTCTGTACACCTCACTGCATGCATTCCAGCAGCAAGTTCTCGCTCTGCTGCTGCTGCTACCTCCCGCAGTCATACCGATAGCAGGACACAGGTGTTTAATCAGCTGCAGCTCCGACTGGTGCTTTCCTGGCACTACTCCTGAGACTTCCTGCAGCAGCATGCTGCAGCAGCAGCAGCAGCCAGTAGTTGTAAGCCTTTCTCTTGCTGTCCTCATGGATATGTGTATTATCTACAGCACCCGCAGCGTTTTCGCAGCTTGAGAGAGAGGTAGTTGTATTTCTCCGTTTGTTTCGGGTGTCTGTACACCTGACTGGCAGCCGGCCTCTCCTCCTGTCTCTTTCTGTCCCAGCGTGCAGAATTTGCACAGGCTGTCGGTAGTGCCGCTGCCTCTTTTTGCTCTCTTTATATTTTGGGTCTTGGGGTTTCTTTGTCTTCGTACGACTGCCAACTCCAGCAGTCTCTGCTGCACTTCCGCATTTTACATACACTGCAGGCAGCAACAGCAATATCTGCTGCTGCTGCTCTTTTCGCGAGGTGTCTTTACACCCCAAACAGCAGCAGCAATTTCTTTGCTGCTGCTCCCCGACTTTCCGCTGCTGGATCGTGAGCAGCAGTCGCAAAAAAGGTACACTCGTTGATTCTTGATCGCCGCAGCAGGTTTTGCTGCTGCAGCAGCAGCACAAACAGCAGCAGCAGCAGTCGCCGCAGCAGCTGCAACAGCAACGCCACACGCAGCACCAGCAACAGCAGCACCAGCAAAGGCAGCAGCAACAGCAGCAGCAACAGCAGCAGCAACAGCAGGTGTCTCTGTTTTCTTGTGTCTGTCCCTCTCTCGGGTGTCTGTGGAGATGAGCCAGGTAGAGGCTGCATCAGCAGGTAGCCACAACCCTCTCTCTCCTGCCTCAGCAGCAGCAGCAGCAAATGCAGCAGCAAGTGCAGCCGCAGTGGAATCTCCTGTGCTCCCTGACGGTACAGAGCGTCAGACGTCAGCAGCAGCAGCAGCAACAAGTGCAGAAGCAGCAGCAGCAAATGCAGAAGAGGCAGCAGCGGCAGCAGCAGCAGGAGTGCCGCCGCCGCCACAGATCCTGAATATCGAGGCCGGTTGTTGTTTGCTTTGTAGGGAGAAAGGGGGCTTAAGGATTCATCAGATCCTCAAACTTCAGCTGGCCTCTCCTCAAGTGCAGCAAGAGACAGAAAATGCAGCAGCAACTGCGGAAGCAGCAAGTGCTGCAACAGCAGTAGCACCAGCAGCTGGGGAGCAGCAGGAGCTTACCACTAGAGGTGAAGCGCCTAACGCCAGCAGTAAATGCAGCAGCACCAGCGTTGTTTCTGAGTCACCCTTGCAGCAGCGGCAGCAGCAAGCGCTGCTGATGCCGCTGCTGTTCGTCCCAGGAGCAACAAAAGAAGCTTTGTGGTCTCCCTGTGGCAAGCGGCTGGCTGTAGTGACAGCAGAAGGAAATCTGCTGCTGCTGCAGCATCCTACTTGGAGTGTTTCGCCCCTGCTGCAGCAGCAAGCAGCAGAGCAGCTGCTGCGGGCTGAGTGGCTGCTGAAACAGGAGCAGGGAAGCTCCAAACGATCTGCTGCTGCTGCTGCTGCTGCTGCTGTTGCTGTAGCAGGGACAGCGCCTGCTGCTGCCCCTACCGCATCTCAGGCAGCAGCAGCAGCAATTAAGGAGTCCGTGCTGCAGCTGGTTGCTGCTGAGCTGCAGCAGGAGCTTGTTACTGCCCCTCTTAAGCCAGAGATTGTCCCACAGGAGGAGGGGGAACAGCAGCAGCAGCAGCAGCAGCAGGTGGATCCAGAAGCACAAGTTAAGGCTCTGCATTGGTCGCCCTTAGGCACATATTTAATAGCCAACATTCAACGTGATCTCCGATCGCAGCTTCTGCAGCAGCAGCAGCGCAGCAGCAGCAGCAGCAGCAGCAGTGAAGGCGGTGGCGACAGCCGCAGCAGCAAATCCGAAGCTGCGTCTACCGGCTCCACTGCAGCAGCAACAACAAGCGAACACAATGTATTTGTATGGGAAGTAGCAACGAGACGCGTTGTGGTTTCACAACAGCACAAGAGGCTCGTGTGGCCTCTGCTGAAGTGGAGAGACGATGAGGCTTTCTGCTGTATGTCCGTTAGGCCTCATCTGCTGGTAAGGAGACACTCGGAATCTTTCTCTGCTTTCCCCGCGCTGTCTCTTTGGTTTTTGTCTTTATTGCTCTTGCCGTGTCTCTCTGTCACTCCCTCTCTGTCTGTCTCCCTGCCTGTCGCGTCTCTCGCTTTTTGTGGCTCTCACTATGTGCTTCTCTGCAACACTCGCTATTCATCTCTGGGGTTTAGGTGTTTAGGGTTTGTGAAACCTTTCAGGTGTATGCCGGTAACAACTTGCGGCGTCTCCTCCTCCGCGTGTACGTTCGGCGCCTCAAGTCCTTTGAGGTTGGGCCTTCGCTGCAGCAGCAGCAGCAGCAGCGGGAGCACCAGCAGCAGCATCAGCAGCTCTGCGTGTCTTGCTTTTCGGTTGGAGCGAATTCTCAGCAGCTGGCTGGTGCTGCTGCTGCTCCATCGTTTTCGGTTTTAGAGATTCCTGATGTTTCTGCAGCAGCAGCAGCAGCTGCTGCTGCTTCTGCTGCAGCGAGGGACAGAGGGGAGGATCCAGAGGCAGCAGCCTGCTGCGAGGCGACCCCAAACCCGCAGCAGCAGCTTTTGGATTTGCTGCAGGAGTATTTGCAGAAGACAGGAGGCTCTGCTGCTGCTGCAAACGGAGACACCCCAGGGCACACGAGCTGTACGGGGACAACAGCAGTGCAGCCGGCGCGTGCTGCTGCTGCTGTTGCTGCTGCAAGAGCAGCAGCAGCAACGGCTGCGTATGAGAAGGCCTTGGTGCGACTTGTTGCTTGGCAGGCGCTGCCTTCTGCAGATTCCACGGATTTCTTGTGGAGCCCCTCGGGCTCATCGCTTTTGGTTGTTGCTAATACGACGGTGGATGCCACTGGTGAGGCCGAGTGTCTCCTCTTATTTTTGTCTCTTTTTCTCGCTTTGTCTTTTTTTACTGTCTCCTTTTCTGTCTGCTCGACCCTCCCCTGTATCTCTGTCCTCCTGTGCGGCTCCTCTCTTTGTCTTGTGTACCTCGGAGACAGTATGGGTTCTCTGTCTCCTGTCTGTGTCTCTTCCGGTTTCTCTCTGTGTCGCTCTGTCGCCTCTGTGTCTCTCTGTCTGTCTCCTTGCCGCTGTCTCCATTTTACCTCCGTCCCTCGTGGCCTCATGCGCTGCTCGTGTGTCTTTTGCTGTCTTTTTTCACAGGAGAAAATTATGGGGGTGTTGGTGACTGCTGGGCTGTCTCCTTCGGCACGCCGCAGCACCCCCAGGCTGTCTCTGCGCTGCAGCAAATAGAGAACGTTGCTCTGCAGCAGGAGCAGCAGCAGCAGCAGCAGCAGCAGGAAGAGGAGGGACAGCTGTCTCTGCACTGCTGCGTAAGGCGCATCAGCAAAAAAATCGTGCAGGATGTGACGTGGAGCCCCACAAGAGACGAGTTTGTGCTTATAGAGGGAAAGTCTCCTAGCGGTAAACCCTAAACCCTAAACGCTAACCATAAGCCCTAGAGAGTCCGGAGCTCCAAAAAAGGTGTAATTTTAAGGACATCTTTCTGTGTCTTCTCCACTTGTTTTTCTGGGTCTATCCTCGCTGTCCCTATTGCTGCTTGCTTGTCTCTCTCTGTCTACTGTATCTGTTTCTGTGTCTGCATTTGTCTGTCTCTCTCGCTGACTGTCTGACTGTTTGTGTCTCTTTGTCTTCTGTCTCTTTCTGTCTCTGCATTATTTATGTGTGTTTGTGCTTGTCTGTGTGTCTCTTTGCTGTCTCAGACATTTTCCTGTTGGATCGCCACGGCAGGACGCAGTTTGTATTTCCTCGGCGCTACAGAAATTTTGTCTCCTTCTGTCCCTTTGGTCAGATGGTTGTGATAGCTGGATTTGGGAATCTAGCAGGTGTGTCTCTTTGCACGTCTTTCTTTGTCTCTCCTGTCTCCGATTCTCTGTCTTTCTGCCTCTTTTCTGTCTCAATTTTTCTGTTCCTCCTTTCTCTCCTCTCATGAGACTGTCTCTGTCTGTCTCCTTGTTGCTTTTTTTGCTGCCTGCTTCGTACTTCTCTGTCTACTTATACTGTCTCTGTCTGTCTCCTTGTCTCCTTTGCGTGTCTGCCAGCATGTTCTGTGTGCGTCTCTCGGTGTGCTCTCTCTTTGTGTATGTCTTTCTGTCTGTCTGTCTTTGTGTTGTCTCTCTCTCTCTCTCTCTCTGTGTGTGTGTGTGTGTGTGTGTGTGTGTGTTTGTGTTTGTCAGCGTGTGTGTCTCTCTTTGTCTGTCTGTCTGTGTGCTGTATCTCTGTGTCTGTCTGTCTATCAGTGTGTCTCTTTCTGCCTTTGCATGTGTCTACGTGCCTTGTCCGGGCTGTTGTGTCTGCATTCTGTTTGCTTTTCTCCTACCCTGTGTGTGTCTGTGTGTCTCTTTGTCTCCTCGTGTCTCCTTCAGGGGAGGTTAGTTTTCATTTTAGAGACAAGGCCTCGCAGGGCATGCAGCACATCTCCGAATTTCGGGCGCCTTGCAGCGTCTTGGCTTTGTGGGCTCCTTGCGGCTCTTTCTTTGCCACGGCCTCCACTTATCCCCGCATGAAGGTTGACAACTGCGTCAACGTATTGGACTACACTGGTGATTCGCCCTGCTGCTGCTGTTCCTGGAGTGCTGCTGCAAAGCAGTGTCTCCGAATAAGTCCTTGTTCTGCCTGTCCGCTGCCGCGGCTTGTAGCGCTGCTTGATCAGGCTTTCCTGCCTGTGCTGCTCCTCTCGAATTTTGCTGTACCTATCGCTGCTGCCGCTGCTGCTGCAGGGGAACAAGTGCAGCGTCTCACCTTCGACGAGCTGTATCACATTGCGTGGAAGCCAGAGTCAGATCTGTAAGCGCGACAGCAGCAGCAGCAGCAGCAGCAGAAACAGCAGCAGCGGCAGCAACAGCAAGAAGTGTTTATATGTTGTGTCTGCTGCTTCTTGCCCAGGCTGCCTCCAAGCCCTCCGCCCCGCAACGAGCGTCTCTTGGCAGAGGCTGCGAGCCACGCCTTTAGACCCAGATGCGCAGCTCAGCAGCGAGGCATCACCTCACGCATCATGAATGGTGAGGACACTCAAGAGCACAGCAGCAGCAGCAGCAGCGTTAGCACCAGCAGCAGCAGATAACAGGGCTGCGAGGGTCAAACGGATGCATTCAAAACTCGTGCTGCTGCTGCTGCTTCCGGCGGTGTAGCAGCAAATCCACTCTGTGCAACAGCATCTGCTGCAGCAGCTACTAAGGGTCGCAGCGCCAGCACCTGTGCTGTCTCCTCACTGCTGTCTCTCTGTGCGGCTGCCTGTCTTTCAGGTGAGGCAGTGGATGAGTCGGAGCTGCCAGAGGAGTTGCGAAAGCAGAGAGAATTAATGAGGAGACGCAAAACTGCTGCTGCTGCAAAGAGAAAAGAAGCAGAGACAGTTGAACTAGAGTGGAGGCGCCGTAAGCTACTGTTGTTGCTGCTGTTGCTACTCCTGCTGCTACTCCTGCTCCTGTTGCTGCACTTGCTGCTCTTGCTGCACTTAGATCTTGCTGTCACTACTGCTGTGTGTCTGTAGAGCCCAAGTCGGAGACGAAGGCGACGGCTGAGGAGACAGCAACAGCTGCTGCTTCTGCTAGTCCGATTTCGGCCGAGCGGAAGCAACGAGGAGGCAGCAGCAGCAGCAGCAGCAGCAGCAGCAACTCGCAAACGAGCAGTGTAGGCAAAGGATCTGCAGCAGCACCAAGCACACCTGCAGCTGCGTCAACGCTCCAGCAGCAGCAACAGCAACAGCAACAGCAGCAGCAGCAGGGCGCAGCACTAAGTGCATCTCCCAGCGTTCCCTCCTCGGGAGACGAGGCTGGAGGCCGAGAGATAGAAGAGGTAGCTTTAAAGCAGCAGCGCCAGCAGCAGCAACAGCAACAGCAACAGCAACAGCAGCAACAGTTGCAACAACAGCAGCAGCAACAACGTCGGAAAGCAGCAGATTCTGCTGCGTTGGCAGCAGAATACGCGGCAACAACCAGTGAGTATAGCTTTCCCTACTGCGGCATGCTGCTGCTGCTGCATGTATCTGCTGCTGCTGCTGGTAAATGGGCTTGTTTTGAGCTGCGTTTGGTTTGGCTGGCAGGCACTCCAGAAGATTTGAGCCATTTAGCGGCGATGCTCGAGCGGCACTCGCTGCAGCAGCAACAGCAGCAGCTGCTGCTGCAGTCCACGCAGCAGCAACGGCAGCAGCAGCAATGGCAACATCATTGGCAGCAGCAACAGCTGCAGCAGCACCAGCTCCAGCAGCAACAGATACAGCAGCTACAACAGCAGCAGCTGCAACAGCAGCAGCTACAACAGCAGCAGCTGCAACAGCAGCAGCTGCTGCATCAGGGAAGCCGTGCTGCAGCGGTACAGCAGCAGCCCGCGGGCGCAGGAGCGGCGGGGCTGCATGCGATGGGCTCGGCTCGTGCCAGCGTTGGTGTAATCGGATCCCAGGTGCGGCAGCAGCAGCAGCAGCTGCAGCTGTCACCGCAGCAGCAGCTGCAGCAGCATTTGCAGCAGCAGCTTCGTTTGCCCCACGTAGCGAGTGGCAGTTTTTCCCGGGCCCCAGGCCAGAATGCGCAGCAGCAGCAGCAGCAGCAACTTTCTGCTGAGGAGCTCTGTGCAGCACTGCGGATGCTTCTCCCTAACAGTCCTGCATCGCAGCAGCAGCTGCTGCTGCAGCAGCTGCAGCAGCAGCACTGGCAGCAAAACAACCGAGGTGATAACGCGGCACTTAGCGTTATTGCTGCTGCTGCGGCACGGCAGCAGCAGCAGCAGCAGCAGCAGCAGCAAGACTTGGTATGTGATACACCGGCCTCCTACCCTTTTTTCTCTTCTGCTGGTGCCGTTGCTGCGGTTGCTGGCTGCTGCGCTGTACGTGCTGTACTGTATGTGCCGCTGTGGGTGTGTTCTCAGCAGCAGCAGCAGCAGCAGCAGCAGCAGCTGGAGTCCCGGCTGCGGCCGCTGCTGCAGCAGCTGCAACTCAGCAGTGCAGATGCGGCCTTGGGCAGGACAGGCTCTGCTTCTGTGCAGGAGCAGCAGAAAGCGCTGGCACTGCTGAGGGCTGCAGCGCAGCAACAGCAGAAACTGCAGCAACAGCAGAAACTCCTGCAGCAGCAGAAACTGCAGCAGCAGCAGCAGAAACTGCAGCAGCAACAGCAACAAGGCCTGTCCCTGCAGCAGCAGCAAGTGTTCCAGCAGCAAGAGCTGCAGCGCCAGCAGGAACTGCAGCGCCAGCAGCAGCTGCGGCAGCACCAGCTGCTGCAGCTGCAGCAGCAGCCAGAGCTGCAGCGGGAAGGCGGGTTGGACATGCAGCATCAGCAGCAGAGACAGCCGCCGTCAGCAGCAGCTGCTGCTGTTGCTGCACTCATGCAGCTGCCTAGGGAGCAAGCACGCTTGCTGCTGCAGCGGCTGCAGCAGGGAGATGGCCCCCAGAAGACTGTACAGCTGCTGCAGCAGCTGCAGCTGCAGCAGCAGCAGCAGCTGGAACAAGAAGAGGCGCAGCAGCAACAGAGCTTTTGCAACTCGCGTGCTGCTGCTGCTGCAGCAGCGCAGCAGAGATATTCAGTGACACAGCAGGGCTGGGACGGCGACAGTGAGCAGCAGCAGCAGCAGCAGCAGCAGCAGCAATACACCCGGCAGCAGCAGCTGCAGCTGCTGCAGCAATTGCAGCAGCAGCAGCAGCACAAACAATCGCAGTCGCAGCATTTGCAGCAGCAGCTCTTGCTTCAGCAGCAGCAGCAGCTGCAGGAGCAGCTGTTCCAGCAGCAGCAGCAGCAGCAGTTGCAGCGGCAGCAGCAGCAAGCGAGAAGGCCTGACGTGATGACGGAAAGGTGTTGGCAATACATTGACCCAAAGGGCAATGTGCAGGTGCGTACACCCCGCAGCAGCAGCAGCAGCATGTACGTATAGCAGCATTATGAGCAGCCTTTGCTGTGTTGCAGCAGCACACAGCGCGCATATTTTATGGTATGGTTGATTGTGTGGAAATTGTGTTTTCAGGGTCCCTTTGAAATAAAAGATATGTTAGCCTGGAATACTTTGGGGTATTTTGACCCTGCACTGCCAGTGCGCTGCTGCACTTCCGACAGATTTGTCCCGCTTAACAAGCTTTATCCTCCGCCCATGAAGCCCTTCCTACAACCGCCGAAACCCCAAGCCGCCGCCGCTGCTGCTGCTGCTGCTGCTCTCAATGCCGCTACAGCATCGGGCGGACCTGCTGTTGCAGCTGCTGCTGCACACACACCCAGCAGCGGGGATAACAGCAGCAGCAACAGCATGGCAGCAGCGTCTTCATTGGGAGAACTGAGTGCTGCTGCCGCTGCTACACCTGGGGGTAGTCCGCACAGCGGCAACAGTGGTCGCATGTAAGCAGCAGCAGCAGCAGCAAATGCTGCTGCTGCAGAGGGCCTGCTGCAGCAGCGGAGGCACGTAACTGTGCAGCCTCGACTTGCAACTGGAAGCTCCTCCGCGTGCTGCAGCAGCAACTCGCTGCTGCAGCTGCAGACGCCCCAGGCTTGTCAGAGCAGCAAATTTTCTTGCTGCTGCAGCAGCAGCACCAAGATATCGCGGCTCACCACCTTAACTGTTGCTGCAGTAGGCCATGCCCCCAAGGGTTCTTGGCCGCCCCCGTAGCAGCAGCATAGCGTGCTGCTGCTGCAGCAAGATAGGTAGTTATTGAACTGCACGTGGTATCGGTACACTATGAATCTGCGGCGGCAGCAGCAGCGCTTGTGTAGCTCCTGATGGTGGAGAGCAGGAGAGCAGCCTGTGGATGCTTCCTTTCTGCTGTCTCCCTCAAGGCTCACGAAACACTTTATAATCGCTACCCAGAGCTCCCCTTGAATGCAGTGAGGGGATGCCTGGCGCTGGTGCACAGACAGACGGAAGAGAACTTGCTGCCTCTTTTCTTAGGCTACTTTTATGAAAATCCTGCAGCACGGCTTTTTGTCTCCCCAGTGATTCTCCCTCTGTGTTCGTGAAGCGCTAGCGGCGCATAAAGTGTGTGCTCCTGTCCTTTGGAGAGAGCGAAGAGATAGCGCGGGGGCTGCCAGATGGGCGCTGCTCCGTCTGGCCTGCGTCTCTGCATGCCCTTTTCTGCATGTCTTTCTTCGTTCAGCTTGTTGCTGTCACATACCACACTAACAAACCTTGTTGCTTTTTCTCTTTCGAAGCAAACTTATTATTTGTGGTTGTGGCAATTACTAAAGGAGAGTTGCTGCAACAAAACGGAAGGAGATTCTTGCCGAGCCCATCGGCAACTCGCTGGCCACTGGCGCAGTGCCGCACCTCGCATAAGCCAGCTGGGAAATCTTTAGTAAAATTATTTCAATTCTTTGGGGAGAGGGAGGCTCTCTGCGTGCAGCCGGCCCTTTCTACAAACTACACTGAGGTGTAACTGCGACAAGGACGCTCTTAAGGGCGGAAATGACAGAGCTCTTGAATCTTGTGTCAAAATAGCAGGTAATATTTTCAGGCATTTGCCTCTCTCTCCTGCGGACCTCAAAGAAAATTCGCCAGCCAGGGCAAACGCCCCAGCGCAAAGCAACAAAAGAAAACAAAAAATCTCAAAAAAATTTCACCGGCTTTCGAACTTCGCAGGGAACTGCAACGATATAAAAAGGCCTCAGTCTTGCAGCCAGTCGCAGCACCTCAAGAAAGAAAAGAAAGAAAACAGAAAACGAAGAGAGAGAAAACAAAGAAAAAAGCAAAGAGAGAGAAAACAAAAAAGGAAACAAAGAGAAAGAAAACATAGAGGACAAAAAAGAAAATAAAGAAAACAGAAAATACAGAAAGAAAACAACAGGAAACAAGAAAAGAAAAAAGAAAACAAAGAAGACACAGATAAACTGAAGGGACTTCAACTTTTCCCGCTGCAAAAACAAAAAAGCCCCAAAAGGTTGAGGCATGCCTGGCTTCAACAGGAGAGAAGAAAAAGCACCTGGATCTAAGAGATGCTTTGCAGCTACCACTTGCTGCCTCTTTTCCCCGAGAGCTTCAGAGCGCATTTGTCTGCATGCGCCTCGGCTCTCTGACCTACAAAGAAAGGCAAAAAGTCGCAGCGCATCAGCAGAGAGACGCATGCGAAGCGCTGCAAAAAGGTAAAAGCAGCACGGGCTTTGAAGAGATTTTGAGAGAGAGGTTTGAAGGCTATCAAAGCTAACCTCACCGAGGCAGATAGAACTTTCCAACTGCATTTAGGATATTTGTGTTCTAAGTGCACTTTATATTGACATTTGATGTAATTAGAATTTATGAGTTCTGCTATTGAGAGCAGAGGTCAAAGAGATTAGCAACTGGAGTCTTGGGCTCCTTGCCGTTTGCTTTCACTCCTGTGGGAAGCTGAGAATTGTGCCTTTGCTGGGAGACCAGAAAGACAACAGCAAAAAACAAGTTGATAATAGTTTGGCTGCAAAGGAAACTGCGCTTCTTCGGCTTGCCGCTCTGATGCCTTAAAAGCCTCAGCACAGCCGAGCCGCAAGAGGATGATGATATGTGCAAAGCTGCAGGCCAGCAGCAGCTTGGGCATGCACGCATCCCGACACACTAATCGAGGAAGTGGAATACTCCTGTGCCGCGCATGCATAGGCTTAACCCTTTTGCTCACAGACAACGTAGGACATTAATTAGGACAGTTCTAACTGATAACAAACAGACAAGCACTCCAATATTGAAGGCATTTGCGCAGAAGACGGGACTTTTTTCGCAGTAATTTCAAGGGAAAACAAAGCGTAATAATTTCAACCTAAGATCTATACGATTTCTCTCAAGTTTTCTGTCTCTACGGAGACCTCAACAACTCCCTCAAGCCTCTGCACAAACTTCTTCTCTCGAAAGCTTGCAGGGATTAACGCGCATCCCCCTTGGGAAAGTGAAGTGTTCTTTTAAGCGACTCTTCCCCATAAATTTTAGTTTAAATTTCTCTTGTCTTTTGCGCCTGCAGAGCTGTTTGTGGTGCTCTCAGCTGCATGAACCAGAGGTGGTTGTAGAGGCTCCCTACACAGCAAAAGAAATGTATGGAACTGCTCCTGCTCCTCACGTGTGTTGAAGCATCCCTTTCGGTGCTGCAGAACAAAGTGAAGATTTATCCGCTTTGTTTAAATAATGTCACTTAACGTTATAAATGCGTCGGGGGTTCCTGAGGCTGGCCACCTCTTTACGTCTCCAGCTGTGCTGTGTAGCTCCCAGAAACACGCAGCTTGTAGATATTTTCTGCCTAGTTTTACTGCAAACGTTTATTCCTAACAAATACACGTTTTCTGGAAGTACAAGAATGAGAAGGATTCAGGGTTTATATGTTTTGTGTATTTGCTGCTTTCAGTATAAGAAACGCAGCAGATGCTGTGGAGACATATATCGAAGCCTTTGTGCATACGGAACCCCTTTTGCATTTAGTGGTATTTATTATGAGTGGAATATTCATTGCTTAGCTGAACGGCTTTCAAATGCCGCTGGATTCGCGTGGTGCATCTGTGGGATCGCCAGCCTGATATTCTCTCTTTACAAGTTGGAAATGACATCTGCAGACTGTCTTTCTTTCGTAAGAATTCTTTAACTCCTTTTTATTATCTTATTCTTAGAGATTAAAAAGAATTCTGAGTTTTTTCCGAGGATTTATAAAGGCGCATCACGCCGCACATGTGTGTATGCTCCCCTCTATTGCTCGGAGGAAGGGGAACCCCACCCTCACCCACATGTGACTGATTGGCTGAAAGCGGCATTTCTCTGCATTTGTAAATAATTAAGTTTGTTTTTTTGAATATTCCTTTTGCTAAATGCAAGGGGAGAAGAAGGAGAGAAGCAATTTTATCTGTTGCGGTGCATGTCGATTCTGGCCCACACCCTTCCACACAGACTGTACCTGAGGAGTTGCAGTGCTGTGATAGTTTTTAAAGGGTATATTTCTCTCCCCCCATTTTTCAGAGGTGCAAAATGTCTAATCAAGACAAAGACATGCCGCAAAAGATGGAGCGTCCGCTTCTGTGGCTAGACTGCGAGATGACGGGTCTCGACCCTTTGAAAGACAGAATCCTTGAGGTCGCATGCATCCTCACAGACGGTTGCCTGCAAAACATGAAGGAGGGGCCTTGTTTTGTGCTGCATTGTCCTAAAGAGCAGCTGGATCAAATGGATGCGTGGTGCCAAGAGCAGCACAAGAACTCTGGCTTAATCGAAGCTTGCCTGAAATCCCAACTCTCGGCCAGCGGAGCAGAACGCGAAATTATCGGTTTTTTAAAACAAAATAATGTGGGGGAGAGGGAGGCTGCATTGGCTGGCAATTCCATCCATATGGACAAGGAGTTTCTGCGGCGGGAAATGCCTCGCCTCATCAACTATCTTCATTATCAGATAGTAGATGTCTCTAGCATTAAACTGCTTGCACAGCGCTGGTACCCGGATGTACCGCCCCCGAAAAAGCTGTACCACCACAGGGCCCTGGAGGACATTAAGGAGAGCATACAAGAGCTTGATTTCTACCGCAAAAAGATATTCAAATGAGCAGCAGACGCATGCAAAGAGCACGAAAGGCCCCATTTTCTGGATGCATGCGTTTCCCCTTGCCTTAAATAGCAAATACATCTTTTTAGTTTCTGGCAGTTGCGGAGGCGCAAAAGGCCAATGAGGAGACAGAAGAAAGCGATCGGATGTCTCCATGCCAGTGGCTGTTGTTTGTGGCGTCTTGCTCTTTAAACATTTCTTTATTTACTTTATTTATAAATGCTTTTATTTGAATATTTCTTTTTAAACTTTACTAGCGGACACGATATTCGCATTTGTAGGTAGAGACAGATGCAATGTGTAGAGATGCATGCAGATGCTTTCACTCTTTAGACACGAGGAAAGTCGCTAAGACCTTCAGTCCCTAAAAGGGCTTCGCATGCAAGTGACCCTCCGGTGCTGCTGGAGGTTGGCCAGTCGCCTCCACTCTGTTTTCTTGCTGGCATTTTTCGGAGACGCTCATCAAGATGCCTAAAGTGACAAAAACGTTCAACGAGTTTTAAGACTTGAGGAGACGCCTGCCGCTGCGTCTCTGTGAGGACAAAAACCGATTGCATGCATTTTCAACCAGGGTCATCTCTAGGTGACCCTGCGGAGCGGCTTGGGCGTTCTTACGGTGGCGAGTGAGTGGTTGCTGTTCGGCTTGCTGCCTCGACGGCGACAAACGCGCCAGCAGCGTTTGGCATTAAGTGGAGTTTGTGGCAAACTGGCAGAAAGAGCAGATTTAGGTCGCATGCAGCACCGAGGGAAAGAGAAAAGGCAGCAGGAGATGAAGAGAACTCGCAGCTAATGAATTTGCTAGCGTCGTCTTTAGCGGCATTAATTTTTTTTTCTAAAGCTTTTCCCTTCGCCTGACAAAACCAAAAGTCTCTCCCTTGTCTTGTGCCACTTCAAGCGGCTTGCCCACGATCAACAACTTCCAGTTGAGTTCGTTGCTAATTCGCCTTGCAAAAATGCCTAAGTATCTCCGGTGTATGTACACCGTAGCAAGCAGGAGCGCAGGCTGCACTGTGGGGCTGAGCTTTAAATACCAGACAGGCCCTAGCGCCTCGTCTGTCTGCCCTGCCACCTCCTGCTGTCCACACCGGAAAACTAGGTATGAAACAGCAGCAGCAGCAGCAGAAGCAGCAGCAGTAGCAGCAGCAGAATCTGTTGTTACTTTCTTGCTGCTGGCGCTGTGCTGTTCTCTGCTCTCACTGCATTTCTCGCCGCAGCAAGCCCTAGTGAAGCCAACCAAGCGAAGAGACACCTGGGCTGTTGCATCCCTTTAACAAAACCTTTAGGCAGCAGCAGCACAGGCTCCTTGTCGACGCTGTTTCTGCTGCGTCTACTCCCTGCTGCTGCTTTGCTGCTGCTGCTGTTGCTGCATGCGTTTAGCGTTGCTTCTTCCGGCGTTTCCACTTTTGTTGTGCGACGGGAACAAGACCGAAGGCAGCATCTGCCATTCCAAGACGCGCCTTTTTCTTTTCTCTGTCTCCTTCAGTCTCCTCCTTACGCTGAACATACACTGCCGTAGACGCTGCTGTCGTGGCTGCTGCATCTGCAGCAGCCGCAGCAGCAACTACCGCCGCAGAGTCTGTGTGCGGCGCGCCCACTGGCGCTGCTGCTGCTGATGCTGCTGCGGGTGGTGGAGGGGGATGCGCTGGCAGCAGCAAGAAGTCGACGCTGCTGCTGCTGTCAGCAGGTTGTTGCTGCTGTAGCGTGGTGGTCTGGCGGCTGTTGCTGCTGCTGCTGCTGCTGCGGTAGTGCAGCAGGCGCTCTCTCTCCATTTGCTGCAGCTGTCGATACACCCAAAGCGCAGCTTGCCGTGCCATGCTGGAAATGCTGCTGGCCTGTGAGCAGCGAACGGAGACACTTCGTGAGGCACATATATACAAAGCAGACACCCAAACATCAATCAGCTTATGCTGCCGCCGCTGCTGCTGCTGCTGTTTCAATTTTGCTACTGACCTTAGGGGAAGAATGGCCTGCAGCAGACTCGAGCTTCGACGACGAGACACCTGAGTGCAGCAACACAGACCACGCAGAGACACCTAAGCAGAGGAGGAGCGATACCAAAAGACACATATGCAAAGGAACAGAAAAAGGAGAGACACCAAAAAGCAACTAAACAGAGAGAGAGAGACCAAGAGAGACATAAGCAGAGAAACAGAGACACCTAGACACACATAAGCAAAAAAAGACGCCGGGAGACACATAAACACGGAAAGAGACACACCAAGAGACACATAAGCAGAGAAAAAGAGACGCCAAGAGACACCTATGCAGAGAGAGACACCAAGAGAGTCCTAAACAGAGGAAGAAAAAAGAGACACCAAGAGACACCAAGAGGCACCAAGAGACACCTAAGCAGCGAACAGAGAAGGAGACACTCCAAAGAAAACAGCAGCAAATGCACACCGAAGAAGAGCAGCAATCTTCCCACCGCCAGCTGTCTTGACAAACAGTGTACAAAAAAGGCAGCAGCAGAAGCAGCAACAACAGCGCCAACAACAACAGCAGCAGCAGCAGCAGCAGCACCAGCAACAGCAGCTCACTGTGAGAATCGATGACTTGGAGGCCGCGGGAGACAACAGCTGAAGAGACAGGAACCACCACGGAGGGATGCTGCCTTTTGGCCCCTTGAGAAAAAACGCCCCCAAAATGCACCGAGAGCGGCTCTTGCTGCCAGCTGCTGCTGCTATTGCTGCCGCTGCTGCTGCTGTTGCTGCTGCTGCCACAACCATTGGGAGCAGAGGGAGTGACTGTCTCTTCCTTTTTTTCGACAGAAAGAGGAGACACTGCAGCACCAAGTGCGTCGGAGAGGTGCTGCTCCTGGTTTGCTGCAGCCGCTTTTAGCACGGCAGCAGACGGCAGCAACTCATCTAACTCATCACCTTCCTCCTGCTGCTGCTGCTGCTGCTGCTGCTGTTGCTGTTGCTGCTGCTGCTGGTTTTCTTGCTGCTGTTCCTTGGGAGCATGTTCTGCTGCAGCGGGTCGCGCGACAGATGCAGCAGCTCTTTCTAGCGCGTCCTGCAAAGACAGCAGCACACGAACCATAACAACCAGCAGCTCTATATTAACCACCGCTTCGCATTCGCTGCCGTCACCGCCGCAATGAATAGCTTACGTGAAGCGGTTCGCGTCTCCGCAACGTTTGCACCTCAACACACGCACCCCGCCAAGTATCTATCCTCCAAACTATAATATCTTAACAGCAGCAGCAGCAGCAGCAAGGAGGATTAGCTGCTGCAGAGGAGAAACAAGAAGGGACACTAAAGAAGCAGACAACCCACCTGAATGGCCTTCAGGATCTCTACGCCGTGCCGATGAACCCCTGGCGGTGTGGGGCGGATGGCGTGTCGCAGCTGCACATGGTCCATTGGTCTCTGCAGCAGCAGCAGCAGCAGCAGCAGGGGAAGCTAAGGGGGCAGCAGCAGCAGCAAGGGAAGCTAAGGGGGTAGCAGTAGCAGAAGCAGCGGCTGGAGGGACAGCTGGTGCTGCACTCGTTTGGGAAGAGGTGAGGTGTCTCCTCACCCTTTGGGCCAGCAGCAAAACGCATGCATTTGGCAGCACTGCATGCGGGCTGACGTCTGTCTGCCGCGCTACAGAATCTCGCCACGAAAGAAGGCCCTTCTGAGCAAACACTACAAAAACTACCAGGTGTAGGTACACCTCAGAAACAGCAACAGCAACTACCGCGGCAGCAGCAGCTCTCGAAACAGCAGCAACAGCAGCCAGCCACTTATGAACACTAAGAGCATCTGCAGCACCAGCAGCAACAACAGCAACAGCAACAGCACAAGCAACAGGACAAACCAGTACTGCAAAAGAGAGAGGAGCGAGTGCTGTAGCATTTCTCTTTAGCAGCTGCTGCGCCTCTGCTTCCGCATCGAAGGGACCCTCAGTATACACCCCAAGGCAGACGTCTCTGCTCCTCTCCATCACCAGCAGCACGGCGGCCTTGCCAGCCTGCCGCCCACACAAACAGAGACACCAACAACATGCCGCTGCAGCTGCACAAGCAGTAGCACCAACAACAGCGACGACAGCAACAGCTCAAGACGCACGGCGGTGGGAGACCCCAGCTGGTCAGGAGAAGTGATGCGCAAATTGAAGGAGCCTGTGCTGCAGCACCGCAACAAAGTAGCAGCAACAACACGCCATGTACGCTATACAGACACCGGCCAGAACCCAAACAGCAGCAGCAACAGCAGTAGCAGTAGCGACAGCAGCAGCAGCAGCAGCAGCAGTGGCAACAGCAGGAGTGTCTGCTCAACACGCAGGAAAAGCCTCAAAACCAACAACCGAGATCTTGCTGCCCACGACGAAGGAGGACAGCAGCAGCAGCATCAGCAGCAGCAGCAAAATGCGGAGACAAGAGCAGCAACAAAAGGAGACACTTACTCGTTGTCCCTGGCTAGCAGCTGGTTCAGGAGGGACTGGCAGAGGTAAAAGAGATAGTGGGTGTCCGAGCGGCCGTAGCTCTTCATCTCCTCCGTAAGAGGCCTAAAAAGCAGCAGCAGCAGCAACAGCAACAAGGGGAGACATGTGCAACCGCAGCAGCAACAAATACTGCTGCAGCAAATGAAAGACAGGCAGCGAAGCAGAAGACAACCAGCAGCAGCAGCAGCAGCAGCAGCAGCAGAGTGAAAACAGCAGCAGCAGCAGCAGCAAGGAGACAGGAGAGGCAAGGAGGCTGACCGAACACGCCAGTCAGCGAGTTGCAGTCTTTTGTCCTTTTTGACTTTAAGATAAAAATGAAGAAGATTCGCCAAAGACGCTCCACCAGGCACAGCCAACACCCGCGCAGCAACCGCCGTGTCGAACACGTTCACTAAATACACCGAAAAGTCACGCTGCAGCAGAAAAAGGAGACAGGAGACATGTAACAGGTGACAGGGGACAGAGAGAGGAGACAGGAAAGGGGGGACAGGTGAGAGGAGACAGTAGACAGGAAACAGGAGACAGCAGCCAGTAGACAGGAGACAGCTGGCAGGAAACAGGAGACAGGAGACACAGACAGGAGACAAAGAGACATGAGGCAGGAGACAGAGACAGCAGACAGGGGACAGGAGACAGGAGACAAAGAGACAGGCGACAGGAGAGGGGAGACAGGTGAGAGGAGACAGTAGACAGGAAACAGGAGACAGCAGCCAACTGTGAGGCAGCAGGCAAAACCACACAGACACAACGGAGAAGAGAGAGCCATCCTTCCTAAAGACAGGGAAAGATAGATGCACAGATGCAAACGGAGACAGCAAAGCACGGAGAGAGACAGGAGACAGCGAGGAAGAGAGAGAGACACGTGGCGGCGAGGCACAGAGAGACAGGAAACAACAAAGGACAGAGAGAGAGACAGGAGACAGCAAGAGACAGAGAGAGACCGGAGACAGCAAGGCACAGGGCGAAAGACACAGAGAGACAAGAGCCACCGCAGCAGGAGAGGCACCTACAAACAGACTCAAAGTGCTGCAAGAGAGCATAAAGGAGACACGGAAAGACAGACAAAGACACAGAGGCAGGCAGAAAGAGACAGAGAAACAGAGAGAGGGAGACAGAGGGGGACAGAGGGAAAGAGAGACGGAGACAGAAGGGCAGACCGTTGCCTGACCAGTGGCCCACCTGCAGCCAGAGGACATCGCTTTGTGCTCCATGGAGTATCTTAAGAATGTTTGGGTCTGCAGTGAGTCTGTTGAGGTGAGGCAAATGGTCAAAGAGGGAGAAGGGATCTATAAGAAAATCTTTTGCTGCTCCCGCGCTGCTGCATGTCGACAGCTGGAGGAGACAAACAAACCCTTTGTAGCTGCTGTATGAATGATGCTCCGTATCCAACGCCACCACTTTGTGTCTCCCTGCACACGCATCCAGAAAACCACACACAGAAACAAGTCAACACAGACAGACAGCTGTTGCCACGCCCACTCTCTCCAGTCTGCGGGAGCA
>NPHX01000260.1:49787-66793 GCA_002271815.1 Eimeria falciformis | reverse complement strand
ATATATAAGATTTGAATATTTAATCCTTAAAGAAGTCTGCCCTTTTGATGCGTGCCTCACTGAGGCCATGCCTAACGAAGCAGAGCCAAGTGGCAGGGGGAAACAGGCAAGGGGCAGTTGGCCTGCCTTGGGGACGGAGGCATCCCAACAGATAATCCAAGTTGCTGAAATTGCTGCTCCTCACATACAAAGGCTGAACCCTTTCACTAATAGATAACTTAGGACGTTGTTTAAAATAAGTGTAACTGCTAACATGCAAACCAACACTACAATAGCGAACACACGCATTGACGTGCAACAAACGATCCGTCTCTCCTGCTAAAATAACAAACTGTTTCTCTTGTCTAAAATACGCTTTCCCTCTCCTGGAATAGCAGTCTGCTCTCCTTGCCACTTTCTCCGCTATTCCCCAGGCTGATGTGTAGGCCTGATTTGCAGGTGTGGCGCGCGCCTGACACGCATTTCTGCATACAACTAAGGAAAATACAATTACAAATAAAGCAAAAAATAAATACATGCTTTAATAATAAATAAATCTATATATAAATGCTGGCTCTTCGGCACAAACTTGTACCGTTGCCTAGGGGGCCCGAGGAGGAATCTCTGCATGCGCTTTGCAGCTGAGGCAGCAGAAAGAATTTGTCTTTTCACCTCAGAAACACCTCAGATAAAGCAGCAGAAAAAGGGGAGGCACGACCAGCAATTGCCGAATTGATAGCAGAAAACCACACTTTGTTGGTAGAGGAGCCTCCCAGTCACCTCAGCAGGAAACAAAACACTCTCTGCAGCAACAAAAGCTCAAATGATCACTCTTTAACAGCCGGCTGAGGAATAAGACGAAATGCCTTTGATCATCATCATCATCATCAGCATCAGCAGCAGCAGCAGCGTCTGCTGCTGCAGGTGCTGCTGCACCTTTTTGTTGCTGCTTTCTGGCAGCCTTCCCCTGGGGCATGCCCAGGCAAGGAGCCCGCAGCCTTGTTGGCCGTTTTGTTGTTTGTGCCTCTCCTGTCTGTCTCCCTCGCCCTAGGAAAATCGCGCTAAGCACAACAAACCAAGGCGCGGCTTAGTGCTCTAAACAGTGGAAACGCTGGATATGAGCCAGCTAGCTACGGCTAGCTACTACTAGCCACATCTAGACACATGTTGCCGAAGTGAAGGAGGCACGACACAGTAGCGCTGCCGTCAAGTTAAGTGATGGGAGAGGAAAGATTTCTGGGGGCATCACAACCCTCCCTTGGAGACATTGACTAGTGGTTAGTCCAGTGGCTCTTGTCATCTTCAGGCATGCACAAAAACTTCTCTGTAACAAACCAATTGAGGGCCTACGTTGTCCTGTCTCTGTCTGTCTCGTTCTGTCTCTTTGTTTCTCCTCTTTCCCTGTCTCTTTGTCTCTCCTCTTTCCCACTCCCTGCGTCTCTCTCTGTCTTCTCTCTGTCTCTCCGTTGCTCGTTGTGTAGCTGCATTAAACAGATATGAGGGGGCCCCCAAGTGCTTCTTCGTGTGAGTAGTCGCATGCCTTGTCGAGCTCTGTTAAGGCTGAGAAGGTGGTTAAAATACTAAATAAACATCTATATATAACATTATACAAATCTTTATAAATACAAAACACTATTTATATATTTATTTATGTATTTCTGCACAAAATTAGCTATCTGCCTCTCCGTAAGACCTCTTTTTTGCCTGTGCTCAGAGAAGCTCGAGTTGGAGTGACAGCACAAACTAAATTGAATTGTTCTTTACAATTTAACTTTATTTATTTTATTAAAATAATTTAACATTAATTAATTAGTTAAAAGTAGTTAGACAGGAAGAGACGAGAGTAGCACCAGACAAAAACATCATGCAGACAAACAACACAGCCCCATTGGGGGGTCCCTGCTTTGCCCGCTCTTCCTGCTGGTAGAAGGCCAAGAAACAAGAAACAAAAAGGTTAATGTTTGGCATGAAGTCTCAGCATAAATGAATACGCCCGAAACAAACGGCCAAACTCACCCCTCCTCTCTTCTCCAGCCTTTCAGCCGATGGCAGCGGCCCCCTGCAAGCAACTAACAAGTTTCCTTGTCTCTTTCTTTGCCTCCCCATCAGCCAGCAGCAGAGGCTCTTCCCCGCTGGCTGCTCCCTCGAGGCCTTGAGGCTCTGTGCTGTTACGTGACCAGTGGTTCCCTGCGAAGCCAATGGACCTCCGGAGTTGGGCCTCAGCTGTGGCCCAGCGCAGCACGCAGCTGGCGCGGGACGGCATGCATTACGTGGAAAAGAAAATTGAGCAGCAACAGCAGCAGCTGCAGCAGCAAGCCTCTTGGGGAAGTTCTTTGTTTCGCAAGGGCCAATCTCGTTCGTCTGCAGCAGACGCCGAGGGGCCTCAAGGCATCCCCTCCGTTGCTACTTATTACGTCCAGCCCTCAGACTGCCAGGGATTCCCTCCCGTAGACGCAGCTGACTTCCTGCAGCAGCAGCAGCAGCAGCAGCAGGAGTTTATACTAAACCAGTTAGCCAGCAAGCAAAGAGACCTTGATGGGGGCCCCAGCTGCTTTCTGCTGCCTTCGGGCGTTCCAGCAGAAGAGGTGACAGTGGGGCTTTTCAGGTCTCTCTTTGTTCCTCCGGGGGGCCCCCAGGGGACACCTTATCACTTGCGCTTTAAGACTGCATGCCCGGGGGCCCCCTCAGGGTTTGTGTGGGTCGACGCGCCCCCAGACGATCAGCCAGTCCCCACCTGCAGCAGCAGCAGCAGCAGCAGCAGAAGTTGCATTGTTTGCAAGGCTCTGCTGCTGCCTCGCTCAGTACAGCCCAAGGAAGCAGCAGGAGCACAGGCGCTTGCTGCTGCTGCCGCTGCTACTACTGCTGCTGCTACTGCTGCTGAGGCGGGGGGCGGCATGAGGAGACAAGCAGGGTCCAGTGGTGGCTCATACACTTATACACAGCAGCAGCAGCAGCAGCAACAGCAACAGCAGCAGCAGCAACAGCAGCAGCAACAGCAACAGCAGCAGCAGCAGCAGCAAAAGCAGCATGTTGCTGCTAGTGACGGCTGTCTGTCCAGCAGCAATTTGGGGCAGGGCGACTCCTGGGGAGCCTCTGCCGCTGAGGCTCAGGGGCCCCGTCTCTCGCAGGCCGCATCCGGCACTGACTTGATGGGAGGAGATCTGCTGCAGGAGGAGACAGGCGGGGGGCCCCTTCGACCAGGGGAGCCCCTACGGCAAGGGGGGGCCCTTGAGCAGCCGCCGGTTTTCAGGGCTCATAGCCTCCCTAGCCCGCACACGAACCTTCAGGGCATCCACAGGTGCCAGACTGCCGTGGGGGCCCCTGCTCCTGGTAAGCCTCAAACCCGAGGACAAGTCTGCACCGGCACAGACGCGCTCCAGGGTTTAGGGTTTAGGGTTTAGGGTTTAGGGTTTAGGCTTTGTGTGTGCAGCTGAGCCGGTGCTACCACGAGCTGAACTTGCGGCCAATCGCGAGGCAAAAAAGCAACAACGAATGCGTGAGAAACTTCAAGAAGTTGAAAGTGAGTCTAGGGTTTAGGGTTTAGGGTTTATAGGGTTTACAGGGTTTATAGGGTTTATAGGGTTTATAGGGTTTAGGGTATACGGTCAAGCTCGCATACGCAGCTTTTCTGTGCGGGTCTCAGGGCGGAGAGAGCAGGAGGTCAAGCAACAGCAAGACAAGCTAGCTCTGCCTCGTAAGGGATCGGGGTTTAGAGTTTAGGGTTTACGGGCGCCCCTTTCGAACGAGTTGAGGAGGCAGGACCCTGGCACAGTAAATAAGTGGCAACTGATAAGATTTAGGGTTTAGGGTTTAGGGTTTGTGTTTCAGAAGAGTTAAGGCTTGAGTTGGATCGATGGGCGAAAACCGCCGACGGGAATTTCAAGGACGTGAGGACCCTCCTCAGCACTCTCCATGAGGTAAACCCTAAACCCTAAACCCTAGCTAACCCTAAACCCTAGCTTCATGTACAGACCTGTATATACGGAGCAGCTTCTGTCGCCCATCTCCGCAGAATAGAATATCATTAATGTAAATAAGTATTACTATTTATTTGTCTATTTAATTTTAGGTTATTTGGCCAGACTCTGCCTGGGAGCCTGTCTCCCTCGGCAGCCTGATGATGCCTGCGACCCTTAAGAAACAGTTCAGGTGAGGGAGAGCCCTGCTGTTTTGTTGACTAAGCACGCAAATAAATAAATAAATAACATAAATTAACACACAAGTGAGTAAATAATTATATTTCAATTTTTAAATGTATTTATTTATTTATTTTAATCTTTGTTTCCGTGATGACGGGTTGCTGCAGACGCGCTCTGCTACTAGCGCATCCCGACAAACACCAAAATGTGGAGCCAGCAAGAGAGGTGAGATACCTGCATGCGTAGATAAATACATAATGGACAAATAAGTAAATGAATAATTATTTAATTAGTTTATTAATTTATTTCTTGAGGGGCCCCTGGACAGAAATGTTTGTTTGTTGCCTTCAGTACCGCGCAGAACGAATTTTTCAGGCTTTGAATGAATCCTTCAAAGCCTTCAGTTCTTAGCGGCCTTTGCCAGCCGCAAGAATTTTTAAAAATAATTGCAGCTGACTGCAGGGACATAGATAGATGGTGTAAATACACCTTAATACATATCCGCATTTACTATATGACAGTCTCCATATAAATCCCAAACCCTAAACATTCCGGACCTCGCTGCCTCTTATAGCCATTTTAACACTCTTCGGGTGTCTGCTGAGCTTCCCTCCAAATCGAGCCTCGCCTCGCTCTGCTAGGCTGTTGGGCAGCATGGCTAGGCTTTCTAGCTCGCAGTTGGGGCTGCATGCAACCTTGCATGCAGGCGGCCTGCCCGTAGTGTCAAGCCCCACCTGTGTATCTGCTGGAGTGTCTATGGCTTACTAATGCTCCTTCGCCGTCGGGAGCGCCTTTTGATCTATAGACCGCAATGTGGAGAGAATGTGTACGTGGGTATGGAACTAACAAACCCTCCTTTTAAACATAAATACCGAAAATAAACATTTATTTTCTGTATATTCTGTGCTGTACATACACCTGAGCGGGGAAGGCCAGTCCTTAGCATCTCGGAGGTGGGAGGCTGCTCTGGCCATTCAGCCTCCAACCGCTCCAGAGATTAAGATTTAGGGTTTAGGGTTTATTGAAAACAACGAAAATCTGTCATTATTTCTCAGATTTCAAACCAATTTTTTGGGGGTAGTGGGTAACTAAACCTTTCTGGGGCTTGAGGCCCTGGGGCCCCTCTCTGTGCAGCAGCAGGAGCAGCAGGAGCAGCAGCACAGTCCTCAGCAGCAGCCCTAGGGAGCGTTTGGTGCGTATTTTTATGTTAATTTCTGTTTGAGTTTGTTGAATTTTCAAGGATTTCTCCTCACTCGCTCCTCTCACAGCCCTGGGCCTACTGCCTCAGGGCACAGCTGGGAATGCTGAGGCTGAGGCTTCCTGTGCCTCAGGCGTAGGCAGGCAGGCGAGACAGGAGGCGACGCAAATTCCACACAAACACGAGCAGCAGCAGCAGCAGCAGCAGCAGGAGCAGCAGGAGCAGGAGCAGGAGCAGCAGCAGCAGCAGCACAAGCAGCAGCAGCAGAATAAGGAGGGGCGGGTTAAGGAGGAGACAAGATGCAGCGCGCCTGTGAGATGGTGGTGTCTCTCCTGCGACCTGACAGGCTGCAGCAACGTTGCCCTTATCACGTTTTAAACGTGCAGATTTTGTCCTTGCTCGAGAGGGAGGGCCTCATCAGAGGCTTTGCCGTCAACGGCAGCAAAATCGACATTCTGCTCAAACACTACCAAGGTGCTCCGGTGAGACGCGCCGCCTTTATCCCTCTCTCTATCTGTCCTTGTGTCTCTACTGTCTCTGTCTCTATTTGTCTCTGTATCCCTAATGTATCTTTATCTGTCTCTGTCTCTGTCTGTGTCTCTGTCTCTGTGTCTCTATTGTCTCTGTTTCTGTCTTTTTTTCTGTTTGGCTCTGTATATATATATATATATCTGTCTGTGTCTCTCGACCTCGCTCTCTGTCTATTTCTGTTTGTCTGTTTATGTCTCCCTCCAGCATTTGCATCTGTCCCCATCCTCGTCTGTGCCTGTACCTCTGTGTGTCTGTTTGTCTCCGTGTGTCTCTTGCTGCGTAATCTGTGTCTCTGTCTGTCTGCCTGTCTCTGCTGTCTCCGTCTGTAAGGTCATAAGAAACATTCGCGTGGTTTCCAAACCCTCAAGAGACATTTGGTTAACCGCAAGTGAATTGAAGCATCGCACGCGGTTCAACGCGGGCCTCTGGATTATGCAGACAGCCTGTGGTGTACAGACACACCGCGACTGTCTACGCATGGGCGTCGGAGGCAAAGTGCTCATGGCTGTCAACAACGGATACCAGCATTTCTGTTAGCACCTCCAGCCTGTCTCTGTCTCTCGGTGTCTCTGTCTCCTGGTGTCTCTGTCTCCTGGTGTCTCTGTCTCCTAGTGTCTCTGTCTCCTGCTGTCTCAGCTGCCTTATACGTTTGTTGTCGTTTTCTATGGACTGCAAACTGGGTATTGTTTACAGAGTCAGAGAAAGATGGAGGCAGAGAGAGAGACAGTGCAGAGATAGAGACACAGATAGAGACACATATAGAGACAGAAAGACATCACAGAGATAGAGACAGAGGGCATTAAAGAGGTAGAAACAGGAAGATAGTATGGAGATAGAGACAGAGACAGAGAGACACTACAAAGACAGAGACACAGGAGAGACACATAGAGACAGTACAGAGATAGAGGCAGCGGTATTACAGAGATGGAGACATACACCGAGAGACAGCGAGCGACAGACAAATCAGGAGAGCAGATGGATAGAAAAGTGCAGCAGAAACGAAGCAGAAAGAAGACAAAAAGAGAGACAGAAGAGAGAGACAGCAGAGAGAGTCAGGAATGAGAAGTCGGCTGTGCCGACGAGACAAAGGAGACAGTGTCTCCTCACCGCATCGCTCACAAAAGCCTCACTGGCGTGTGTCCGTAAACAACAGAAAAGGTTGTAACTTGTGTAATTTATATTAAAGGTTGTGTGGCTGGCTGCTCGACGGCTAGCTGCTGCAACAATCTGAAGCATCCTCCAAGAGGAAGCTGTCAGCCGGGCTCCCGTCTCCAAGGGAGGGGGAGCCAAATTCGCCGTTGTGCGGCAGAGGGAACATGAGCAAGTAAAGAATCGTCAGTAGCACCAGCAAACACGCAACCACCCAACACACCTGCAGAGACAGACGGAGACAGTGCAGGGGGAAGAGGAGGGAGACACATAGAAATACAGAGACACAGCAGCAGGCAGAGAGAGAGAGACAGTAGCGTGCAGAACGAAAAGGAGACAGACAGAAGAGAGAGAGACAAAGGAACACGAAAAAGAGACAGCTCACGATAATCCAGGTGGGGCAAGGCCCGTGAGGCTGCAGGGCGTTTTCAAAGAAATAACACTTGAAGGCCAACAGAGTCTCGGCAGATATCATCGCCAAGTCCAACCAACACTGCAAGCCCATGCGCGGGCATTGGCTGAGCCACAGAGACAGAAGAGAGACAGACAGAGACATGTGCGGAGAGAAACAGCAACGCGATACACAGAAAGAGACAGACGGAGACAGAGACAGAAAGCCGAGCAGCCCCACAGATGTACGCAGCTGGGCAGGAGACACCCGGCTGACCTGCTGCTGCTGTTGGTGCTGCTTCTGCTATTGCAAGTGCAGCAAAAACAGCAGCAGTAGCAGCAAGGCACAGCAGCAGCAGTAACAGCAGAAACAGCAGCAGCAGCAAGAAAGGCCGTGGCACCAGCCGAAACAGAAGTAGCAGCAGCAGAAACAGATAATCAAATAAAACTCAATATATAAATAATAGTTTAATACAAATATACTTGGATTACTTGATTTATTAAATTCTTTAAGTATAGCTTATTTCTGTTCGCCCATTAAAGCGGCACGTGAGCTGGGTTTAGAACGTCGTGAGACGAAGCAGCAGCAGCAGAAACAGCAGCAGCAGCAGCGGAAACAGAAGCAGCAGGAGAAACAGCAGCAGCAGCAGAAACAGAAGCAGCAGCAGCATCAGCAGAAACAGAAGCAGCAGACCTGTCTGTAAGATAAGCGTAGAATTCCCTGGTGCCAGCAGCGGCAGCAAAGGAGAAGAGGATGAGGCGGACGACGATAATCCAGTGGTGGCTTTGGATGTAAAATTCTGCCTTGAGAAAGAAAATGTTCAAGTCCAACAGAGTGACAATTATGCAGAAGAAAACAATCCCAGTGAAGGTCTTGGCGGACTCGAGGATCGAAGGCCAGTGGTACGCCGTGCTGAGGTGTACAGACACCAACAACACAGAGACGCAGACGCGTGGAGACAGACAGAAAAAGAGGCAGAGAGCGAGAGAGAAGGATTTCAAGGCAGACACAAAGAGACACAAAAAGAGACAGATTGCCACCAACAGCTTCTCAAAGATCCGACAGTAACAGAAACAACGTTGCTAACACAAGCAGAAAGAGAAGCAGCAGCAACAGCAACACGGACAGCTCGTAAGGGAGTAGCTGCTTCAGTGCGTCACTGATTGGCGATGTGGGCTTCTCCCCTCGGTGCTGCAGCTGCTGCTGCAGCGGCTTCTGCTGGTGCTGCTGCTGCTGCTCCTGCTGGTGCTGCTGTTTTGTTGGCTGCACATCCCTGGGTGACTCGCAGATGGGGGATGAGGATGCTGCTGCTGCTGCTGGTGCTGCGGGAGGAACAGCAGGAGTGATGCTGTTGCTGCGAGAGAGAGAAAAGGGAGCAGAGGAGTATCCAAAAGAAAAAGAGCGAGAGGCAGAACCGCCAAGGGCCATAAGAGACTTGGCGTATTTGTCGTGCCAGTTGTACTGCAGCATCTGCATGCGCTTGCAGAGCGCAAGGCCGAGGTAAATCCCCAAAAGGTTACACCCGAAGACGTCCAGGATGAGCTGAAAAAGACACGCAAATAATAAATGATAAACAAACAAACAATTCAGTAATTAACGCATTAATTAAAATAAATAAATACATTAATATACATATACAAATACATAAATAGAAATTAATAAACTAATAAACAAATAAACAAATAGATAAATAAATAAACATTTAAATAAACATTTAAATAAACACTTATTTATATGAAAACATGAAGAAGGATGCGCCGCGAGAGGAAGCAAAGCCAAACACCAGACACACACACCAACACAAACAACAGCAGCAGCAGCAACTGAACCAGCAAGAGCAGCACCAAGCAGCAGAAACAACAGCACCAACCAGCAGCATCAGCACCACTAAGCTGTAGCGACAGCACTATCAAACAGCAGCAACAGTACTATCAAGCAGCAGCAGCAGCAGGAGGACTTACGTGATCCCACCAGCATTCCCAGAAGTTTGGCAAGATATGCCTGAAGGAGATCTCCATAAACTCAAAGAGAATCGAGAGAAGCCACAGCAGCCGGCTGTCTCTGATGACAAGGGCCTTTACCATCCAGCCCACAAAGTGGGCCACGACAAAAATATCCAGTTTGTCCTAAGAGGAAGAAAAGGAGACAATAAAGAGACAGAACAGAAACACACGCCATTCTTTGTGTGTCCTTCATTCTCTCTCTCTGCCTCTGTCTCTTTCTGTCTCTTTCTGCTCCTCTCTCTGTCTCTGTTTGTCTCTGTCTTTGTTTCTGTCTGGGGGTCTCCCTAGCTGTCTGCAAGCTCCTCTGCCTCTCAGATGATCTGTCTGTCTTCTGGCTTGTGTTTGCAGCTGTCTCTGTTGGCTGCTGCCTGGCAGACTGAAGGTGGGGTTGTTGCTCACCACCACTGCAGCCCAGGAGTGGCATTTCTCTGCGTAGTTTCTTTCCACCAAGGGAAGCCCGGCCTCAGGGTCCAACCAATTCAACCAACTGCGCACGTCTTCAAGATCCTTAACAAATAAATAAATAAATAAATAAATAAAGTAAGTAAGTAAGTAGGTATAGCCACAAATAAAGAGACAAAAACTGCAAAAGGAGACAGCCGCATTGCAGCACTTACACACAGAGACAGAGACAGAGCTAACAGAAAGAGACACATAGAAGGTACCAGCCAGACACAAGACAGACACAGAAGGACGCTGGAAAAAGGCAGCAGAGAGACAGAAGACAGCGACAAAAGAGAGACATATATCAGAAATAAAAATGAGACAGCAGAGGGACACCGAAAAGAGACAGGAGGCGTGTTGTAGCCTCACTTGAAATAGAAGGAACGCGAGACCCACTAAATACACCACGCTGCAACTTTTTACAAACCTCCAGAAAATGGGAGAAGGGCGGACTAACAACCCGTCAGGCAGCTGGAGCGTGCCGAAGACCAAAAATATAAACAAGGCCGCCAGAGAACCCCTGCAGCCGCAAACCACAAACCCTAAATTCTGGGTCTCCATTGGTTAAGGAGGCTGGCCTCAAAACTGCCAAGAGAGACTCCAAACGTAACTAGAAAAAGACACACTTCAAAACGCACATCACACAAATAAGGAAGCTGGGAAGCACACAGATACTTTTCCCATTTGCACAGCCAGCAAAGAGAGCGAATAAACAAATCCACCAAATGAATAACAAACCGTTCAACAAAGACGACTACTTACCATGCGAGGCGGGTACGCCGTGTGATCTTCTGGCCAGACACAATCTGCGCCGCCACAAAAATCAAAGCGAGAGTCACACAGAGCGTAGACACCGTCTTTGGCCTGGAAACAGACGCACAAATAGAAGCACAAATGAACAAATAAACAGACAAACAAACAAATAATAAATAAATAAATAAATAATATATATATGTAGATAAACGGCTTTAATTTCATTAACAACCATATGCCATGCACAACGGGGAGCAGCATCCGAACGGTTTGGGCGAGAAAGGAGGTGTAGATACACCCTAGAGCAGCTCGTGATGCGAGGTAGATAAGAGAAGAAGACAAACACAAATAATCAGCCAACAACTAAATAAAACGCTGAGGGGATTAATTAATTAAAGAGCTCGAAAACGCAAGGACAGACCGGTGAATCCATCCGCTCTTAAAAAACTCTGGAGCTTGGGTAGCGCGGGCCCTGGGCCCCATGTACTCCCTTGAGGGGACGGCTGTCTGTATGCCGATGCTTCTTTGCCGATGCTTCGACATATCTCTCTTTGAAGCGCCCTCCCTCTCGCAGAGCCCTGCCTCCGCTAAGGGCTCCCCCCGCGGAGGCCCCCGACGCCGCACGTCCATCGGCTGGGAGGATTTCTAAGGGCCCCTTTGCCGTAAAACCGGCGGCAAGAGTTTTCGCCTTATGTGTTTCAAGGGGTGTGCTGGTTAACAGCTGTACACCTTGCTCTGTGGTGGCTACCCAGACCGTCTCTCCTTCTCCTGTCTTCCCTGTCGCGCTCTGCTCCTCAGCCCCTCAAAGCCTGTGCCTCCTCGCATCTGCCTGTCTCCGCCCCTCGTAAACTCCCTCCAAAATAAAATGGGAGCTTATAGCGCAGAGTCAGCTGACTGTTGCAGCAGCAGCGGCAGCAGCAGCAGCAGAAGCAGATACAACTCCGTACTAAAGAGCGCTTGTCTGATTCTGCAGCAAGGCCCGAGGCAAATCCCAGGGTTATCTGGAGGTTGTGTGGATGGGTGTACTGAGATGTGGGGTTAGCGGCGTGGCTGGGGTAGGTCTCGTGGCTGGAGAGAAGTTTCAGCGAGCGAATATGGACTAAAGAGGCGACACACGGTACAAAAGGAATGTTCCTAAACGGGGCAAATAAAGCAAACTGTCTTCGCCGCTTTGAAAAAATGTTTGTTGGTAAATTAGACGCAGAAACGTTTGAACGCTTCACTCCCACCCTGGGGCCCACAGCCGACGAGGCAGCGCCCCAGAGCATTTGCTTCGAGGCCTAAACCATCTATTAGGCGATGTCTCTTTCTTTTAAACCAAACAAAATTAATAAAATAAATTATTGAACACATTTTTATTTCTTCTATGTACAGGCTAGTGACGGCAGCGGCGACACCCGCTGCCAGGCGTAGGCCTCATAAGCCACTCCCCTCCCTCAGCACTCCCCATGCCTCTGTTTCTTTTCTTGCTGCTGCTGCAAAGCGGGCAGGCGGGGTAGCCCGCCAGCACCTCCTGCCCTGCTGCAGTCCTTCCCAGCAGCAGCAGCAGCAGCAGCAGCGGCAGCAGCGGTGTTCAGCGACTGAAAGTCTTGCATCTCTTCTACGACAGATCAAGGGGGGCCCCCCCACGCAGTTTCAGGGAAATCTGGGTCAGAATGCAACAGAAGGTCTTGTGGCTGCTTCCGCAGGTGAGCAGAAGGCTGCTGCTGCTGCACTTCCTTGCTGTGCTGTAACAGTTTTTTGCTGTGCCGCAGCAATTGTTTGCTGCTGCTGCTTCTGATGCATCTGCTTTTGCTGTTGCTGCCGCTGCGTTCAGGAGATGTTTGTCTCTGTGAGGGCCTCGCAGGGGCTCGGCTAGGGGATGCAGTGCTTGTGGGGGGGCCCCCAGGGGGCCCCCCCAAAGTAGGGTTTGTGTTAGAGGTAAGAAAGGCGCATGCGGTGGTGGGACTGCTGCAGTCCTTCCCAGCAGCAGCAGAAGCCACGGCAGCAGCAACAACAGCAACAACCGCAGCAGCAGCAGCAAAAGGAGAAGTGGCCTGCAGCATTGAGGAGTTGCTGCTGCGGCTGCAGCAACAGCAGCACGAACAGCTGCAGCACATCCACCCAGAAACCTCATGCAGTCTCATCTCTCCAGACAGGAGCAGCAGCAGCAGCAGCAGCAGCGAAGTGTGGGAGGAATGCGGCGTAGTTGTGGAGCTGCTGTCTCCCGCTGACGTTTTGCTGCTGCTGCTGCAGGAAGCAGCTGCAGCAGCAGCAGCGGCAGGGGTGCAGCGGCCGCGTCCCGCGCTGCAGCTGTGGCGCTCCCGCTCCCAGCAGCAGCAGCAGCAGCAGCAGAAAAGCATCAGCAGCAGCAACAGCAACAACAACTCTACTTTGCTACTGTCGGGGTGGGCTCCTCTCGATACGCTGCTGCCGTTGCATGCGGGGGATGTGCTGCTGCTGCAGGGCCCCATCGGGTCGGGCAAGACGCCGCTGCTGCTGCAGAGCTTTGCTATGTGGCTGCAGCAGCTGCCAGCAGCAGCAACTGCTGCTGGTGCAGAAGCAGCAACTGCTGCTGGTGCAGAAGCAGCAACTGCTGCTGGTGCAGAAGCAGAAGCAGCAGCAGAAACAGCAGCAGCGGGAGTGCTGGTGCTGCTAGGGGTGTCTCCCCACGCGCTCTCGCAGCAGCTTGCGATGTTACGCGAGGCCCTCTCTGCAGCGCAGCAGCAGCAGCAGTTGAGCAGCAGCAGCAGCAGCAGCAGCAAGAGGCATCAGATACACTTGAAAGTGCTGTATGTCCCGCCGTCAACAGGGAGGCCTGTCTCTGCTTTTGCTGCTCCCCTCTTGGGGCTGCGTCTCGCGCATGCGCTTCAGCGCGGCAGCAGCAGCAGCAACGGGGCTGCAGCAATGTTGGTGGTCGACGGCATGGACTTGCAGGCTGCTGCCGCAGCTGATGTTGCTGCTGCACTGCATCAGCTGCTGCCAGCAGCAGAGAGACACTTGGGTGCCCCCTTCTGCCTTCCCCACTCAATGTATGGCCTCCTTGCCTGCGACAGTCAGGAAGCAGCAGCACCAGCAGCACCAGCACCAGCAGCAGGACCAACAGCAGCGCAGGGGCAGCATCGGCTGCTGCCCTTGACAAGGGTATTCTGTGCAGACACCCCAGATGGAGCAGCAGCAGCAGCAGCAGCAGCAGACAGCAGTAGCGGTGTTGCTGCCATCGGTGCACTGGCTACCCTTTCCAGCGCATGCATATCCTTCAGCAGCCCCAGCAGGAGCAGCAGCAGCAGCAGCAGCGCAGGGGCGGCGGTTCCCTCGTTGGAGTGGTCTTGTCTTCTGCAGCAATCCCCGATGTGGGCCTTGGGTGAGGCCTTTGCCTCTCTTAGCAGCTGCTGCTTCTCGCCTTCTTTTGCCGCTGATGCTGCTGAGCAGGAGCCTTATCAGCAGCAAATCTCCATTGCTGCTGCAGAGGCTCTCGTGCGTATGAGCCGCAGCATCAGCAGCAGCAGCAGCAGCAGGGTGTCAGCACAGCCGCTGCCGCTACGAATCGCTGCTGCTGCGTTTCTGTGGCAGCAGCAGCGAATGCAGCAAGAGGATGAGAAGCAGCAGCTGCTGCAGGAGCTGCGCATGCACGTAGATTACCACGAGGTAGCAGAACTCAACAGTTTGAGACTTGCTGCTGCTGTTGTTGCTGTGCAGCAACAGCACCCAATACACTACCGCAGCCTGCCGCAGCAGCTGCTGCTGCTGCGTGCTGCTGCCTTTTACTTCTTTGACCCACTCGACGACTGCAGCAGCAGCAGCAGCAGCAGCAGCAGCAGCAGGAGTAGTGCCGTTCGGGAGAAAGCAGCAGCATTTGCGGAGCAGCTGCTGCAGCAGTTCCCAGAAGCTCACCCACAGCTGTGGGCTGAGCTGCAAAAGCTGGGGTGTACAGGCAGCAGTGCAGCAGCAGCAGCAACGACAGCACTGCAGCAGCAGCAAAGAGTCCGTGAGGAGGCGCTCTCCGCATTGCTGCTGCTGCATCGCGTAGACGCCGCACTTTTGTCTCTTCGGGAAAACCTTGCACTGACACGCACAGTGCCCTAGGCCTTTCCTCGAGTGTACAGACACCTGAAACGTGTCGCAAAGAACTCTGCTGCCGCCTGTGCCTTGGGCTGCATGCGCTACCTGCGTTTCTCTTGTCGTTCCCCGTCTTTGTCTGTGTGTCCCTGCGGCTGGCTGTCTGCTCTGTGCCTCTTTCTGTCCTCTTTGCTCTCTAGGCTAGTGAGGCGCTGAGATGCTAAGGGTGCCGACAGGCTTCTAGGCGATGGCAAAGACACACACAGAGACAGGGAGAGACAGAGAGAGACAGGCAGAGACACACAGAGACAGGCAGGGACAGAGAGAGAGACACACACACACACACAAAGACAGGGAGAGACAAAGAGAGAAACAGGGAGACAGGGAGAGACAAAGAGAGACACACAGAGACAGAAAGAGACAGAGATGGAGAGGGAGAGAGACGGGTAGAGACAGAAATACGGCGGAGAGACTGAAAGAGACTGGAAGAGACTGAGGGAGCGAGACAGGAAAAGGCACAGAAAGGGACAGAAAGAGACCGGTAGGGACACCAAGAGAGGCAGACACACGCAAGGAGACAGAAAAAGAGGCAGACAAACAGAGCGACACACACGAGGCTTGCTCGCGCTAGTTGATTAGAGTTGTTGGAGGCCAGGCGCGCTTCACCACTCAAGTTCACGTCGGTAGGGTTTGCTGCTTTGGGGCTGCCATTGAGGCGAAGCAGCAAACGCCGACGGACTACATGCATGCGGGAGACAGCCGTCGGCCACACCCAAGCAGGTGTACAGACAGCTAGAGAGGGTTTGGAGCTACTAAAAAGCATGCAACTGCCTCAGCAGAAACTGGATAAGCCGCACACCTGGCAAATCTGCTGCTGCTGCTGCCGCTGCAGTGCCCCCAAGGGACCGGTAGGAGCCCCTGGTGCTGCTGCTGGTTTTGCTGCTGCTGCTGCCTCGTTGGCGCGCATGCAGTGTTCGTCCTGCTGCAGCACCAGAGGGCCCCCAGTAGCAAAGGGCCCCCAGCTGCGAGTCGTTAAGACGCACAGGACGGCGGCAGCGACTAGCGCTAAGGGCGTTGAGGCTGCGAGATCCTGAGGCCACAAAGGGAGGCAATCCCATTATTCTCTCTATCCCTTTCTGTCTTTCTGTCTCCTTCTGTCTCTGTGTCTCTGCCTCTTTCTGTCTCTGTTTGCCTGTCTCTCTCTGTCTCTATTTGCCTGTCTCTGTCTCTATTTGTTTGTCTCTTTCCGTTTGTCTCTTTGTCATGCTGTCCATCTCTCAGTCTCTGTGACACGCTTCTGTTGATTGAGCTATCTGCGTGTCTCCTCCTGTCTCTGTCTGTGTTTCCTCGTCTCTCTGCCTCTCGGGTTAGTAACTGTGCCAGGCATAAGAGAGAGAGACAGCAGGAGACACGTGCAGCACCGTCGCAGCAACAAAAACAGCTGCTGTCTCTGCTGCTGCTGCAGCGGCAAGGGAGCGAGGTGTTGGGCGCCGCTAGGCCTGTCTCCATTTATTGAGCACACGCTTCAGGCAGCAGTGCGAGCAGCAGCTGCAGCAGCAACTGCTGCTGCTGCTGCTACAGGTAAAACCAGCACAAGGGATTCGGCAGCGGCGGCAGCAGCAATAAGAGCAGCAGCACCCGAGCAGCTTCTGGTGGTCTGGTGTCTGCTGCCGCTGCTGCTGCTGCTCCTGCTCCTGCTGCTGTCTCTTCTGTGCAACCCTTAGTCATCAAATAAGCTGCGGGCTGAGGCGCCTGTGGGTTTGGGCTCAGCGAAAATTGTGCTTGGGGCCCCCTGGCCTACAAGGGTGCTCATTAAAGACAGATGCTTCTGCTGCAGCGCTTCCCGTCTCTTTCGCTGCTCTTCCTCTCTCCGCTGTCTCTCCTCCTCCTCTTGCTGCTGCTTCAGCAGCAGACGCCGCTGCTCCTGCTCCCGCTGCTGCTGCTCCCGCTCCCGCTGCTGCTGCAGCAACAACTGCTGCTGCAACTCTTGCTGCCGACGCTCCTCTGCAAGGCGTTGCTGCTGCTGCTGCAGCAACAACTGATGCTGCTGCTGCTGCTGCAACACATCAGCGTGGCACCCGTTGCCAGCCGGCGAGCAGGGAGGAGACACTATGTGGCCTCTCCTTAAACCCCTCCTGCTGCTGTCGGTGCAGGTTGCCCCTGATGCTACTGCTGCTGCTGCCTCAACGCTGCAGCGACCAGACTGCAGGCTATTTAACAGCTGCTTCAGTAGCTGGTGCTCTGTTGATTGCTGCTGCAGCACGTGCTGCAGCAGCTGTTTCTGTTGCTGCTGCAACTCATGCACATCCCTCGCCAGCTGCTGCAGCGCAGCAGCGACAGTTTCTCCTCCACAGCAGCACACCGACTGCTGCCGGTGCTGC
>NPHX01000260.1:12402-49636 GCA_002271815.1 Eimeria falciformis | reverse complement strand
GCTGCTGTTGCTGCTGCTGTTGCTGCTGCTGCTGCTGCTGCTGCTGCAGCCGTAAGCGGCGCATCTGGTCCACTGGTGCTGCCTGCTGCTGTTGGTGTTGCTGCTGCAGCTGCTGCTGCGTTGCGATGAACATGTTATCCTGAGCTGCTGCAGCGTATGCTGCTGCAGCTGACGTTGTTGGGTCTGGGGCCTCGATCCAATCCTCGAGCAGTCCGCCTGCTGCCGCTGCTGTTCTTGCTACTTCCGCAGCAGAGCGACCCATACGGGTTTCTCCAAAGAAATAACCATCGGGTGTACCTACAGCCTGCCGAGTGAGTGGGTCCGCCAGGTCATCCTCAGCTAATGGGGGGGCGTCTTGCTGCTGCATTGTGGCAGGCGGCCCGTAACGGTTGGGCGAGAGGAGAGGGGGAGACAGGAGAGACGGAGGGGCAGCACTCTGTTCTGCTGCTGCGTTTGCTGCTGCCGTTTGCTGCTGCTCAGTTTTGCACACCTCCTCCTCTTCCCACAGCGGAGATTGCATCATTTGCGGAAATGCGGGCTGTCAACGGATTCTTTGCCGTTAATAAAAAAGAATAATGTGTTATATGCACGTGAAGACGAAACACTTTACCGTCAGTTGTGGAAGTTTGGGTGTATGTATAGGCGTTCGCGACTCGCACTGCAGCGCTGCATGTCTTCGTCCAGCCTTAAGGTTCCCTTCACATCTAAAGGGCTATTAAGAGGCCAAAAACACAAGAGGCAGAAATAAGGGGAAATAAAAGAGCCAGACTGTACTGACAAGCGGCTTTCTCACTCTGGTGCCGCTGAGACTCTCAAAAAACCCAAATCGCTGAGGAATCTCCTCCTTTAATGCCAGCAACTCGAAGAAATCACAAATGCTAATGATCTATAAATTACGGTTTAGCTGCAACAAAGGATGAAATTGAGGTTGTTTGCATCGCATGTCCTCTCGCTGCCTTGGGCGCACAGAGGCATGATGCCGCGATGAGGGCCCTCTCAGCAACAAGTGTAATCTTAAAACTGTTGTTGTGTTGGAATTAGATTAGTTTTTTTGCTTCTTTTTTGAGGCTTAATTGCGTGTATGTGTTTATTGAATAGTGCCAATTTCCGGGTGTACATGCACCAGTAGCCAACTCAGATGCTACAACTACCTCTGGATCTCCTACGGACCCCGAAAGACGGACTCTAGGGGCTCGTGACTGTCGCCGTGCAGCATGTGCTTTTGCATGCGGAAACCGGCAGAGTGGCTCTGGTGGTTTTTTTGTGTCATTCCTCTCCTTCGAGTTGTGCGCTGGCAGGCTGCTGCTCACTCAGGCCTCGTGGGGTGTTAAGGAGAGATGCGGCGTCTTCTCTCTGTTTCTCTGGGCTCGTAAGAGGAGAAAAGTGCCCGCCTTTGGCTGCAAGTTAGAGACTTAACAACGCAAAGATACGCCAACTACTTCCATCTGCAGCAAGAGGCACGAACACTCACCTGCAGCCCTCTTTCCCCTCCTTCTGCAACCTCCTCAACTTACCCACCGGAATCCCACGCAGCAGCAGCAGCAACGCCGCCACCGCCGCCGCAGCAGCAGCAACAGAAGAGGATGGAGGCTCTTCGTTCTGAGCTCGCCGCCCTGATGCACAACGTGGAGGCTGACAAGGCTGGCGGGTTCGACTCTCCCTCCGTCTGCAAGCATTTCCTTACGGGCCTCTGCCCTGCGGCTTTGCTAGAAGACGTTGTAAGCCGCTGCCCTAGCGAGGGGAGGCGCTGTTGCTGAGCCTACCGCTTGCTGTCTCCTTGGCTTTGTGCTGCTGCTGACGCTGCTGGTTGCTGTCTCCTTCGGCTTTGCGATGTTGCTGAGGTTGCCGCTTGCTATCTCCTTGGCTTTGCGCTTAGCTGCCCTCCAGAAAGAACTTATGGCAATTCGGCTGCTGCTGCTGTTGTTGCTGTGCCTCAGCTGGTAGGACGAGGGGTCTTCTAAAGGAGATAGGCGCTGCTGCTGCTTCCCTGCCCTGATGTTTGCTGTTGTTGCTGCAGTTCTGCTTGTTGTGCTGTCTTTTTGTGTTCTATCTGCAGCCTCTGCAGGCTGTTAAGGCGAGTGCAAGCTGGCTGTCTCTCCACTGTCTCCCCCGCGTCCCCTAGGGTCACTTCTTGGCCCTTGGAGGTTTAGAGCTCCCACCAACATGAGCATAACAGCATCTCTCTCTGCTCGGCTTGCCGTTTTGCTGGCTGTCCTTTTTTAGGCTGTCCAGGCAGCAGGCAGTGCACCAAACAGCACGCTGCTGTGTCTCGAATGTCTCTAGTGTATCTAGTGTCTCTAGTGTCTCTAGTGTCTCTTGTGTCTCTAGTGTCTCTTGTGTATTTAGTGTCTCTTGCGTATCTAGTTTCTCTTGTGTCTCGTGTGTCTCCTCTGGCTGCCTCAGGCGCGTTTGGGTTTGGAGGCCTGCAGGCTGCGGCATGACATTCGGCTGCGGGAAGCTTACAGGGAGAGCCGCAAGGTCCGGAGGTTTGGCTACGAGGAGGAATCTCTGCAGGTGGTGAAGGCCCTCGTGGATGAGGCTGAAAAGAAAATCGACAGAGCGGCGGTGGGAAAGCTAAGGGGACTGCTTGCATGCAGCACGCCTGTCTCTGCTGTCTCCACTATCTCTGCTGTCTCTGCTGTTTTTGTTGTCTCTGCTGTCTCTCTCCATCCTCGTGGAAACGTCACTAGGCTATCGGCTCTGCAGCAAGTTGTCGGCGCGGGCTATTGCTGCTGCCACTCTCCGTCTGCTCGCTCTGTTTGCGCTCTTGCTGCTGTTTCTGTGCCGCTATCTTCTGCCTTGGTTGGCTCTGTCTCTGCTTTCTGTCTTGGCCGTCTTTGTTTGTCCCGCCTCCGTCTCTGCTGCCTCTGCTGTTCCTGCTGTTTCTTTCTCCGCTGTCTTTGCTTATCAGCAGGCCCTCTGGCTTCTGACTGTCTCTAAATTAACGCTATCCGTCTCTTCTCCGCACTTCAGCCTCCTTTTCCCTTCCTTCTCACAGATGTCAGTCCCTAGGCTCAAACGCAGCAGCAGCAGCAGCAGCTGCAGCAGTGCAGCAAAAGTAAGGGGTTGCTGTTTATTGTCTTCTGTTTGCAGCGGCGAGCTGCGGAGGGCGACGAGGCCGTGAGCCAGCAGCTTTTCCACTTTGCAAATAAAATAGCGCAGGCTCTGAAAGACGTGAGTCAGCAAAGCGCCGGGTGTATAGACACAAGACGCGGTGCAGCACAGCGCTCTTTTTCAGAGAGCATGGCTTCTGGTTGCGCCCTCGGCCTTGTCTCTCCGGGTGTATGTGGAGGTTGGCGTAGGCCAAGGCAGTTGATGATTTCGCGTGTTGAGTTTCACGTGCTCCCCGCAAGGCGTATGGCTGAGGCTGTTTCTTGGCTGCTGCTGCGCCTGCAGGCAGAAGACGCCGGCCGCTCGGGAGAAGTGGAAGTGGCACAGAGGTTCAGTGAAGAGGCCGCCAGACTCCAACAGAGACGCGCTTGTCTCGCATGCAGCAACAGCAAGACAAACGTGCAGCAAAAATTCAGGCCATGCGAAGTCTGTGGCGCCCTGCTTTCTGGTAAGCACCTCTTCTTCCTCCTGCTGCTCATCTTGATGTTGCTAATGTTGCTGCTGCTCATCCTGCTGCTGCTACTTTTGCTGCTGCTCATCCTGCTGCTGCTACTGTTGCTGCTGCTGCTGCTCGCAAATGTTGCTGCTGCTTATCCTGACGCTGTTAGTGTTGCTGCTGCTCATCCTGCTGCTGCTAGTGTTGCTGCTGCTGCTCATGGTAGTGTTAAGGAGGCTGCTGGTTGCTGGTGGCGAGCACGGCGACACTTAGCGACTTCTGGAGGTCTTTTAGCGACTTCCCTTGGTGTTTTATTAGAGCCTGTGCAAACAATCAAGAAAAATTCTCATGTTTTGTCTGCCCCCTTCCATTTCGCTTGTTTTGTCTCCTATTTTGTTTGTTCTGCTATGTGATTCATTCTTTGAAAACAAGAAAGTGGAGAATTTGGGGGTTGGTTGGCGCTACTGTTTTGGGGTGTCTGTGCTGTGGTATCTGTGCTGTGGTGTCTGTACAGCTGACTTGCCGGAGACAGATCCTCGCATGCAGGAGCATTACAAAGGGAAAGTGCACGTCGTGTTTGTAGAGCTGCGGCGAAACCTTGGCGAGCTTGTCGCATATCTCCAGACTGCGCCTCCCCCCACCAGAGGCAGCAGAGGTATTTTGAGTGCCGCCAGGTGTGCTGCGTCTGCTACTCCCTTCTGCTCGCTACAGGGGAATACACATGGGGCTGCTGCATGAATCAAGCCCCGTGGTGGGCCCCCTCTATTTTGTGCTAAGTGTGCTCGCGTTACTGTGGCTGGCAGTTATTGGACTAGCCTGGCCTTGCTGCTGCTGTTGCTGCTGCTGCTGCAGAAGCACTGCAGCAAACGCACAGCTGCAACTGGAGACACAGGCGCTGAGCAAGCACAAGGAGACAGAGGCCGAAAACATTAACCGGCCCCTACAAAACCCTCACCCTCTAACCGCTTCCCTTGCGCGGCGGGCAGACCTGCAGCTGAGGCTCCTCAAACAAAGATTGCGCCACCAACGCAATTCAAGCTCTGGAAACCAGCAGCAGGAGCAGCAACAGCAACAGCAACAGCAACATTGTCTTGATTATGCTGCGGCGGTTGAGGCGGCGAAGGCCGCAGTGGCAAGGGTGCTTTCCGCTAAGAGCTCGCAGCAAACCTCCACGGTAGTCCTATCAGCCACAACAGCAGCAGCACCAGATACACCAGCAGCAGCACCTGATGAAGCAGCACCTGATGCAGCAGCATTGGATCCAGCAGCAACTGCTGCAACAATTCCTGCCGCAGCAACAGAGGACGAGATTATCAATGCGTCCTTCTCCCAAGCCGCCATCACTAGCGTCACTACCAGCCAGCAGCAACAGGCTGGCACCCACAAAAATACCGACAGCAGCTGCAGCAGTACGGCGAGCGGCATGGCTACTAGCAGCAGAACCAGCAGCAAACCAAGCAGCAGAACCAACAGCAGAACTAGCAGCAGGCCAAGCAGCGGGGCAAGCAGCAGAACCAACAGCAGGCCAGGAAGCAGAGCCAGCAGCAGAACCAGCAGCAGACCCAGCAACAGGCCAAGCAGCAGGCCAAGCAGCAGAACCAGCAATAAGCCAGGCAGCCGGGCTAGCAGCAGAACCAGCAGCAGAACCAGCAGCAGAACCAGCAGCAGACCAAGCAGCCGGGCCAGCAGCAGAACCAGCAGCAGGCCAAGCAGCAAGGCCAGCAGCTTTTTCCGAATCCCGGGCAAAAGGAGCCGCAGCGGCAGCAACGGCCGCAGCCGCGTGAGTGGAGAGAAGAGACTTCTGGGCAAGGACCTCAGCAGCAACCACCCCGCGAAGGCCCCAAGGGGCTCCTGCTGCAGCGGAGATGAGTTGCAGTGTACAGGCAGCTCGACCTCTTTTTTCCGAAGACACCGCGCAGCTGGAAATTGCGGCGAAGACTGGCTGCCAAATGCTGAGACGCCTTCAGTGGGGAGGAGTTGCGAAAGAGGCTCAGATGGATCCAGCAGCTCCAGCAGTAGCGGGACGGACAGCACCCTCCCTCGTCCTTGCAGCGGCGGCGCGTTCAGCAGCAGCAAACAATCGAGCTGTCGAGACAGAAGCGGCAAAAAGAACAACCACAGCAGCACTCGCAGCAAACGCAATTCGTCGCAAATCTCTCCCAGCAAACAGCGTACGAAGAGAGCATGCACAAGCAGCAGCAGAAGCAAACGGCGGACCAGCCTCTACGAGAAGCACGCCGTCACCAGCAGCAGGAAGAGATCCTTCTGCAGCAGCAGCGAGGGCGAGGAGACACTCCTCTGCTGTTCCAGTGACATGCATCATCCCTCTAGTAGCCGCAAATCTATCAGGAAAGAAAGTAGCAGGAAGCAGCGGCTCAGGAGTCCACCATACAGCAACTGCGACAGCAGCGGCAGAGGCAGAAACAAGAACTGCAGAAGCAGGTGCAGCAGCAGCACCAGCTTGTCTGAAAGGGTTGAAAACACGCCGCCTTGTGAGAGAGGCAGCAGGTTCGGGAAGCACAAGGCCACACGCAGCAGCTGCGGGGCAGAGCCTAGGCTGGAGTCTGTTGAGGCCTCCAGGAGCCGCAGGAAGAGAAGCAGCTGTGCAACAACAGAGACAGGCGACAAGCTCGAGCGCCAAGACAAGGTCTCAGCAGATGATGCGCCTGGCACTGAATCCGAATTACACAGGAAAAGAGGCAGACGGGAAGGGAGACATTGTAGAAAACGCAAGAGACACAGGCTCAACCACCGAGACACCGCAACACACAGCAGCAGCTCACGCTGTAGGAACTGCCATCGAACCCCTCCCCCTCTGACAATCCGCATTATATGTGCCTGCTGCCGTCGGCGCCTGCACTGTGTCTGGCCGGAGGCTTGCGGGGAGTCGTCCCGGCGGCCGCATTTCCACAAGCGAAGGAGGAGACACTCAAGCAAACACAAGGAGAAGAGACACCTCAAAGAAGGCAGAGAAGGAGGCCACCAGACGACAAAGAGCCGGTCGAGGCGAAAGAAGGCACACCGTACGGACCAGCAACGGCCTGAGGCACCCGAGATGTTGCAGCCTCAGGATCGTCAAGTAGTGGCAAGTTTTTGCAGATAAAACGACAGGCAGAAAAACCTGATGTTTTTAAAAATGGCTTGATGTGGCCCTACAGTCGTGCGCCTGGTTCAACTGGCTTTCAGGTTGGATACGATCTCAGCTGGCACCAGAGGGGTGATGAGAACTCCCCATACGGGAGCCGATCTATTTGGTCTTTTATTGCCTCTTGACCATACCAACTGATCAGCTGTGCATGTAGAGGGAGTACCAATTTCCCGTTTGGGTGCAGAAAGAGCCGTAGGCCGAAACTTAAGGGGCTGGGCCGGGCGACAAGGCTAGCCCGCCCTAGTTGGGAGTAACTTCAAGGCACAAAGAGCGCTTTAGGGTTGAAGAAGTGACGAAAGCTCAGTTAGCTTGCCTAATTTGCTTAGGATTCCTTGCATCTAGCGGGGGAACGCCACTAAGTCGTCAGTGGACACATGCTGGATGCAAACGGCGCCACTGAAAAGGGAATGCGAGAAATGAGAAAAGAGTGATATCCGAAAACTTGCAAATATTAGCAAAGTTTACGCGTACTGTGAAGCGATTACAGTGGCAGGAACAGTGTGTGCGGTGATCACGATTTGTGCGTCTCGAGGGGCGCCAACTGGGGAAGCTGCATGTGGCAATACAGTGTGTACGCATTGAGATCATGCAAGACAACCAGCAGTAAACGCAGCTGGACTTCGAGCCACTTGTGGCTACTGGCAGCCTACAGGTGCAGAGGGTCATCAGAAGGGAGGCTGCGCAATCATTTAGAACGTGCCAATAACTTTTGGTGAGGCAAGCGGCGTAGGAAATGCGTCGCACGGCAAGGTGCACCGACCAATTAGGTTTTTGGCTGCACGTGCCATGCTGGCTGCGGTACCTTTTACTCCTGGGCAGACACAAGTGATTGAATTTCGTTGGAGGCGTGCACTGTCCGTCATGAAGCAAGAAGGCGATTAAGGCTTACCGAATGCAAGGAGCTCAAGATTGACAGTGTTACTTAAAAAACACTTATTCCTCGTGTTTCTATCTTTTGCGAACATGTGTGTTACGTGTGTGTCATGCTATGGCTGGCAGTTGTAGGGATGCGCTGTTACAAAAAGGAAATTCTTTGGGACCGGAAAATGCTGCCAGTTTCACAATAAAACAGTAAATGCATTTTCACTGGTTGGCAGTTTCTCTTGAGCCTTTCGGATGTTGTGAGCGGATAGAAGAATTGTGCACCAGCCGTAAGCTAATATAACGTTATCAGCCGCAGGAAACGTTCATGTCGGCACTAAAAAAGATCACAATAATCTCCTTGTCATCTCCTTACCAGCATTTTGGCATGCTTGGAAGTTATGCTAGAGGGCTTGATGCACTTGGTGTCACGTTGCTCCTCCTACGCAAAGCTGCCTGATAGCTTTGGATCTGAATTCTTCATATGCAACTGGAGCTGCTACATTTTGGGTGGCGGATAATCAAGCAGCAGCGGGGGCATAGTTCTTTTCCAAATGCCTATATCGACCAAAACAGTTGCCTTCGTTGAACAAGAATGATTTTTCGCTTTAACCAAAGGCGTAGAAACAAACTGTCTGCCTACATGCTGATACTGTAAGCGCCAAGAGAGTAGCAGTTTTGCATAAGTTGTACGCATCCCAATCCTGAGAAAATAGCAGGATCATGAAAATAAGTGGAGAGCAGGTGCGCCCGTCAGCAAAAAAGATAATATAAACTTTTGAGAGTTAGCGCAGTCACAGGCAGGCGAAATATTTGGGGGAACCCAAGCGGGATGCAAATGGTTTCAATAATAATAAAGACCGACTTGACGCTCGTAAGCATTTGCATCGATCAGAGGCTTGCTGGGTTTTACCCGTAGTGTTGAAAGCGCGAAGTTGCGGCAGCTACAGTAGAGAGATTATCTGAGTAAGGATTACTCGCTCTAGTGAGACTAGATGCACCTGCTTTTGCCCTCCACCTCTGCCTCACAGCCTCCACCTGGTACTACTATTTCTTTGATATTGGCTGCAAGCCCTGCAAGCCCTGCGCTCCCTACCAAAAATCGACTTCTGCTTGTTGCTGCTTCCTTTGTGCGTTGGAAATCTACATCTTTAGAAAAGCAAGTATGAGCTTTACAAATTCTGATCATGTATCGCTATGCCGGCTTCCGCCACTTCTGTGACCGAATATTCTGCACTTCCCGCCATCAGGCCGCAAATCGCCAGTGGCTCTCCTAACAAATGCTGTCGCACCAAATGAGGATATGCCCCCCCAGCTCCCTAATCAACATAGTTTTCATGTAGCTGTGCAGATTGACGGAACGAAAGAAGACTTTCAATTCCACTAGATATGGCTTTTGTAAGCACGCCACCACGCACTCACGTCAGGTCTGCCCATCCAGCAGCAGATAGCAGCTGCGCTGCAAAATACACAGAAGTCTTCCTCAAGCACGGTTCGTGCGCCTCCGCTTTGCTGGGGCATCTGCTGCCTTTTTCTTTGTTTCGTGGGCCTTGTTGGAGTCAGTCTTTTCGAGTTGTTTGTCTTCGCCTTGCTGGCCTTTCTTGCCACCTGATCCCTTCTGCTGTTTCTCCTCCTTTGCCTTCTTGTTGACGTCCTCCTTCTCTCGGCTACGCTTACCGCGATTCCCCTGCTGCTTCGCTTCGTGATCAGCATGAACCTCCTGCTTCAGAGCAACATCTGGTTTACGGCGGCTTGTAGCCGGGTTTAATTCCTCCCTGCGCGATTTGCTACCTTCCGTGTTCTTCTTATCCTTCATTTGTTTTTCCTCTTTGTGTGTAGCTGCGCCTTTATTGGCTTCCTGCGGGACTGCCTTCTTGGCCTTGCCGCTTTTGAGCTGCGGCTCAGCATCCTTTTCGTTCTTACTGGGGGCTGCGGCGCGCTTCCCCTTAGTGCTTTTCGGTGGAGGAGAAGGCAAGCGGGAAGACGCAGCGGCCGATGGGCTCCTCTCCCGGCTGCTCACAGACAGCTGCCGCTTGCTGCTGCGCTGGACCTTCATATTCTGCACTCCTCGTTTCTTAAAAGCTGTGTGTGTTGTTCGGACTTGTTCTTCAGTGGATGTGTGCCTGCCTGAAGAAGCCGTAACTTTCCCATTGCTGCCAGTAGACGGTGCTGCCGTTTGTCCTTTGGTGGTCCTCCTTTTCTTCTGACTAGTTTGGGTAGGGGCGGCATCACGGGTGGAGTCAACACTTATACTGCGGCCCCTCTTGCCGTTAGCACTAATGTCCTTTGAGCTGTTGCTCTTAGCATGCCCGCGGGTCGCGCTTTTGCTGTCTGTTATCACGGAGGGAGTCTTGAGGCCCCTACTAGAAGTACTTCTTTTGCTGCCGCTACGGCTTTTGCGGGCGCTACCTTGTCTCTTGCTTCCGCTGCGGAGCGTGATGCCACTAGACATCTTGCTGCTGCGGCTGTTGCTTCTGCTGCTGTCCTTGTTGCTGGGGCTTTGACTGTGCCTGCTGTCAAGCCCAGCTCTGCCACTGGCACTTCTGGCGCTGCTTCGGCTGGATCTGGCACTGCTGCTCCGGCTCCTGCTGCCACTGCGGCTTATGCCTGGCTTCGCGCTGGAACGACCGCCGTGCCTGCTGCCACTGCGGCTGCTGCTGCCACTGGCACTTCTCTTGCTGCCACTGGGGCTCCTGCTGCCACTAGCACTCTTCCTGCTGCTGCTGGGGCTTCTGCTGCCACTAGCACTCCTTTTGCCACCACTGGGGCTCCTGTGGTCTGTCCCGTCTCTTTCCATATGGCTGCCGCTGTGGCTCCTCTCACTGGCGCTCCTCTTGCTGCCACTGGGGCTCCTGCTGCCACTGGGGCTCCTGCTGCCACTAGCACTTCTCTTGCTACCGCTGCGTTCCCTGCTGCCGCTAGCACTCCTCATGCTGCCGCTGGGGCTCCTGCTGCCGCTAGCACTCCTCCTGCTGCCACTAGCACTTCTTTTGCTGCCGCTAGCACTCCTCCTGCTGCCACTACCACTTCTTTTGCTGCCGCTAGCACTCCTCCTGCTGCCACTAACACTTCTTTTGCTGCCGCTAGCACTTCTCCTGCTGCCGCTGGGGCTCCTGCTGCCACTAACACTTTTTTTGCTGCCGCTAGCACTCCTCCTGCTGCCGCTAGCCCTCGTCCTGCTGCCGCTGGGGCTTCTGCTACTACTAGCGCTCCTCCTGCTGCCGCTAGCACTCCTCATGCTGCCGCTGGGGCTCTTGCTGCCACTAACACTTCTTTTGCTGCCGCTAGCACTCCTGCTGCCGCTGCGCCCCCTGCTGCCACTAACACTCCTCCCGCCGCCGCTGGCGCTCCTCTTGCTGCCACTGGGGCTTTTGCTGCCGCTAGCACTCCTCTTGCTCCCGCTTGGGCTCCTGCTGCCACTAGCACTCCTCTTACTACCACTGGGGCTCCTGCTGCCGCTGCGCCCCCTGCTGCCGCTAGCACTCCTCTTGCTGCCGCTGGCACTTCTCCTGCTGCCGCTAGCACTCCTCCTGCTGCCGCTAGCACTTCTCCTGCTGCCGCTAGCACTCTTCATGCTGCCGCTAGCACTCCTGCTGCCGCTAGCACTCCTCATGCTGCCGCTAGCACTCCTCCTGCTGCCGCTAGCACTCCTCCTGCTAGCACTGGGACTCCTGCTGCCGCTGGGGCTCCTGCTGCCGCTAGCACTTCTCCTGCTGCCGCTAGCACCCCTGCTGCCGCTGGCACTCCTCCTGCTGCCGCTGGGGCTCCTGCTACCGCTGGGGCTTCTCTTGCTGCCGCTGGCGCTTCTCTTGCTACCGCTAGCACTCCTCCTGATGCCGCTAGCACTCCTGCTGCCGCTAACACTCCTCCTGCTGCCACTAACACTTCGTTTGCTGCCGCTAGCACTTCGGTTGCTGCCGCTGGGGCTCCTGCTGCCGGCCTCCTCACTCGGCCTGGGACTGTCGTCGTGCCTTCGCCTGCTGCCGCTGGGGCTCCTGCTGCTGCTGCGCCCTCTGCTGGCACTGGGGCTTTTTCTGCTGGGCTTCACGCTGCCGCTGGCGCTCCTGCTGTCACTTGGGCTCCGCCTGCTGTGAGTGCAGGTCCTGCTGCCACTGCGGCTGCTGCCAGTTCGGCTACCCGCCTTAGAGCTTGCACTTCGGCCCCTGCTCGCGCTGGGACTTCGACTCTGGCTGCGGTGGCTGCCGCTTGGGCTCCTGCTGGGGCTCCCCCTCTCACTACGGGTCGCACTTCCGCTGCGGCTTCTGCTGCGGTTAGTGGTGGCAGTACTAGGAGATATTCCGCGGCCTCTACTTGTGTTGCTATGGCTGCTGGCTCTGCTCTTGCTGCGACTCCTGTTGCTGGAGCTGCTAGCCCTGTCACTGGCGATGGGACTCGCGCTTCTAGCGCTCTTGCTACGGCTAGCAACTGAGGCGGAGCGGCTCTGGACTCGTCTTCTTCTGTCTGCCTGTGGCCTTCCCCCACTGCGCCGTGCTGTGGAAGCGTTGCTGCTAGGGCATCTGCTTCCTATGTTTTCACTGCCGCTGCGGCTGCGTCTCTTGCTACTGCCTGCTCTGTCGCTGCCTCCGCTCTCAATGCGAGCTGGAGAGCCAATGCTGCATGCGCGGCCAATGGAAGCGGAGGCATCACGGGACCGGCTTCTCCTGCCCCGGCTAAGACTCCTGCCCCTTCTGCTGCTGCTGTCTCTAACACTGAGCGGCGGACTGGCGCTTCTCTGTGACGCTGCTCGGCTGCGATCAACGCTCATACTTCTTTGGAGACTGTCTCCTCGCTCTGAAACGCCTCGCTTTGAGGAGAGGGAACAGCCACCTAAGCTGCGGCTGGATCTTCTGCGGCTTCCGCTCCTATCGCGTCTGCTGCGATGGCGGCGGCTGAAAAGAGCGAAAAGACGAAAACCCACAAGCAAATGCGTCGAAAAACACCGCAGGATGGGTTATCGCTGCGCTTCTAGCAAAGCACAGAGATGCAACTGAGACAGCAATCAAAGCCGGGACACGAATGCGGCACCACAATCTTCATCACATCCAAAATTGGGGCTGATGGTGCAGCCCGAATGCCACATGTCAGTCAGCCAGCACTCCCGAATGAAAGAAATACGCCTCCGTTGCTCGTCGATTGGGGGTAAAGAGGCATACCTGTGCTTTCTCTTGTCTTTGCGTTTTTTGTCCTTCTGCTTCTTGGGGCGGGGTTCGGCCTTTCCCTCGGCGACGAGGAGACGATGCGCCATGTCCGTAAGGTCAATGTAGTACACCCGACGGGCCTCTCCCATGACGAAGCAGCTCTACGCAGCCACAGGGCGCCTCAAGAATGCAAGCGGAGGTTGTCCAAATGGTGGTGGCAATACGAGCGCACAGACGCTAGTCACAATGGTCTCCTTAGCATCGCTTTGATATGCTTCATCAGCCTATCCTGATTCGTGAGAAAAGTGAAAAAACTGGAGAGACCTGGCAGGAAAGGCGACCGCTCCGTGGGAGCTAGAGTGAAAATGAGGTGTAGAACCAAAGAAATTACCCGTTGATCTGTGAGAGCCACGCGCTCGTCGCCGGCGGTGAGGATGGTGCCGTCCTCAGGCTTTGGCGCCCAGTTGACCCAATTAGCCTTATTTTTGGATATGAAGGAAGAGACACTTCGGCGACTTTTGCGTGCTGCCAGCTCCTCTTTGATTGTTTGCGGCAAGAACGGGACCGTCTTGTTCTGCAGCAGCCTTGTGGTGCCTCCCAGAGGAACCATGAAGAAGCACCCTCCTTGCTGGTGCAGCTGACGAGTGGAGTAGTAAATAGCGCATTGCTGGCTCGCCACGCTGCTCTGAGACAAACCCACAAGAAGCAGTTCGTTCGACTCTTGCAGTGCTATGGAGTGCTTCTCGTATAGCAACAAGGCACAATATCACAAGGTGGTTCCAAGGCTCCACGGCCTCCCCAATGCATACAGCAAGCCCCAAACCCTTCCAGCTGCTCCGTTCCGAAAACACAGGCGTACGTGGGTGTCGATGATATTGGCGAACTTGTTGCTTTCACCAAAGAGAATGTGCGTCTCGTTAAGCGGCACGCGGGCGAATTCCTGCGGCCACAGAAAATTGGCTACGTAGGGTGGCATGGAGCAGAAGAGCGGCGAATCAACCGGCGGTGAGGCGCTCGCATAAAGGCAAAGCCTTCATTGGGAGACGACTCGGGATCAGGGCCAGCCAGCAAACATAAGGAAAAGCAGGGAGGCCAGAGGGACAACATGCGCAGAAAAAAAGCAAGCTAAACAGACAAAATGAGAAACAGTGTGCTGTGGGCAGACGCGGCAGAGACACACCACTCCGTCTTCATAAATGACGACGCTGAAAACACCGGGAGGAGGCGCGGTGGCGTGTGACGGACAGCGATAGATCCCCACCGTCAAGGCTGTTAAGAGAAACACAAGAGAGAATAACCCCAATAGAGAACTTGTGTAAAAAGAACACAAGGCAACACAATTTCCAGCGTGCCCTGATGTGTACGCTACCAAAAAACCGGCTAGCATTTACGGGCAGTAGTTTGAAGAGACACCCAAGCAGCGGCACGCCGAGAGGTGGGAGCTATCTGCAAGCCTTGCCTTCGGAGTTGACGATCCCCGGCAATTTTTCTTGGTCTTCTCTTTTCTTCGGGGAAAAAACTTCACTTTGTTGGGGTTTGCTGTCCTTTTGCGTGTCGTGCTCGTTACCCTCGTTGGCTCCTCCTGCTCCCTGCAACCTGAGGCCAATCGTCGTTTTGCCGGTGATGCGCTGCTTTCTGCGTTGGTTGCTGATGGCCTCCCTCGCCGCTTCCCTAAAGATCTCGTCTGTCACGGCAGTAAGGATTTCCGTCACCACTTCTTTTATTTGCTCAACAAGCGGCGCTTGCGGAGGGCCTTCATTTGATGCTTTTCTCTGGGAAGCGGCGGCGGGAGAGGCCTCCCTGGGGGAAAGGCCTCCCTTCGAAGAAGGCGTCAAAAGTTGGCCTCCTGCGCAGCGGCCAGCACAAACTGCCGCTCAATCAAACGGGAAGAGGCAACGGGAACACATGCTGCAAGAGCAAATGCTGCTGTTGTTCAGTTGCTTCTCCTCGCAGCAGGAAAACATACAGCTGATAAGATATACAGACACTACGCACGAAACGGCAGCAAAAAAAGAGCCGCGCCACCCCACAGCCTCACCCTCGTCTCCATCATCTTTGTCTTTTCCGTCACTCGCCTTGTTCTTACTGCCGGCCTCCTTCACCACGTCTCGCAGCCACTGGGGAATCGCCTTTCCCTTGGGAGTAGCCTCGGAGTTTGCTGCAAGCTGAGGCGCTGGATCTGCAAAAGAGAGGCAAACAAACCAACGGCTCGTCTTCCCACGCGGCTTGTTGCAGCGGCATTTCTCCCAGGAACAGACGACCCCATAAACACTGCCTGCCACCCTCGCCAACACTTACCTGCTTTTGCTGCTGGAGATGCCGACGGAAGGGCAGAGGGTGCGGGATGAACCAGCGAGGCCGGGGAATTCATAGGCAGCCCAGAAGAAGCCCCACCTGCTGTGGGCAAATAGCCAGTGGTGATCCCCGCAAGAAACGAGGAAGAATTTCCGCCCAAGGGCGGAAAGGCGCCTGCCTTAGGCATAAAACCCCCGGGGCCCATTGAGAAGCCACCCTGAGGGTTCATCGAAGACCCTGCGGGCTGCAGCGGAGCCGCAGACCCAGTCTGCATAATCTTTGAAAATTGCATTGGGCCCTCTTTCGCTACTTCACGGGCAGGCACGCGGCCCTGCGGGCGAGCAGCGGCACTTCCTGTTCCAATGGATGTGCTGTTATCCGCCTGAGAGGCCATTTGCACGGCTGCTTGGGTTGCTATCAGCGCCATCAGCGCGGTGGGGCCTTGCTCCGAGGTTTTGTTGTTCACCCAGGCAGAGGCCTGCTTCGCCCAAAAATTGTCACTTTCACTCGTTATCTCCTTGGGAGCTGGAGTGTTGGAGCGGGAGCGACTGCCAGAGCTGCGGGAGGACAAGGAAGACCTCCGAGCCTGAGGCGGATCCTGCCTCTTCTCTGCCGTTGCCGCTGCAGCAACTGCAGATGGGGGGTCTTTCGCCTTCGCGACTGACGAAGACGAAACATCTTTCTTGGAGGATTCGATTTTCCGTGAGGCGTCCTGTGGAGAAGAGGAGCGCTGCCTCTTGGCCTTCTTCTTAGACTTTGAGTCCTCCCCTCCTCGACGCCTGCGTCCGCTCGCCATTGGTGCAACCGTTCAAAAAAAGTATGCCAGCATAAGACTCCGCAGCCAGGCACCCGAATTTAGAGAGCTAATCTGCGTGTAAACAGTCCGTGGGCCACAGGGCACTGGGAGGAAGGACTATTGCGGGCTGCGAGCCACAGAAGGCACCCCAATACTCTACAAAAGCCAGATTTCAATTAAAAACCGTAGGGCGAATAAAAGCCCGCAAAGGTCTCGTTTCGATAGATGGCAGAGGCGCTGAAAGTGGCATGAGGCTGCAGTTGGCAGAATGCTCGTAGGACGCTTGGGCTTACCCTTGCATCACTTAAGACAAGAGCTTGTATGAAACATCGATATAGGGAAGGGAACTCTGGAAAGAAGAAAACGGAGGAATAAAAAGGCACTCAGGAAAACAAGGAAATGGGAGGGCAAGGAAAGGCGTTGTCTGCTCAAACCAAATCCCGATTTTCTCGCTTCTCTTCCCTCATTTATCGTTCAAAAAGCGAAACTCTTCTCAGGGATGTCGCAAAAGTCAAAAGTTGCCATCGGCAGAAAAAACCCTTGGGTTAAGGATCCACGATGGGGCCAGCAGTAAGGCCTAGTTAAGCCTGGTTGGGTTTCTTTCGCCGTAATAGTGCAGATTACTACGAAGCTTTTTTACTTAACCGTGTAAATTACTTTGATTCGGATGTAGAGTGTCTACGGGAGAAACAAGAAAGCAATCATTGGCACCCATGAGAATTTACTCGCCCACAACTATTTCCTAAGGTTCGCAGGTTACTTTGAAGGAGAAAGAGAAAACTCTGCTTTACTGAGGGATCCCGCCATACGAATTTGCGCGTAGTAGGAATTTTCTGTTATGCAGGTGGCGCTCTATCCTTGCGTAAAACGTATCGTTTACTTTTCATGGCATGTGGGGAAGTAGAATGTGTGAATGTGTGCGTTTGATATTGCAGTGTTTGTTCATTTGATACAACCTATAATTGCTTTGTTCTAGCGCGCTACGTTATCTGTGAGTTGAATGGTTTAGTTTGTGTTTGTGAGAAACAGCTATCCTACTCCTCATGATCGGATCTGTTTAAGCCTAGGGTGCTAGCTGCAGCATGGCCTCAGAAAGGCAAGCCTGAGAAGAGCACATTCTTTGGAGACGAACTATTCTTAAGTATTGTTTTGTATTAGTACTTGAGAACTCTAAGCAGAGGTACCAGTAGGGGCGTTACACGAATTCTCTGCCCTTGTTACGAATATCATGTCCAGCTGCGTTTGGCACAACTGCTTTTAAACGTTGGCTACTATTCAATTATGATACTATTCAATGGTGATACGCTGTGCATTAGGGCTTCTGTATCTCATAGGCATGCCTTACCGAGCAGACTGCTTTTGTGTTACCCAGGGTAATGTGTATGAAGCAGACAAAGTTTGCTAGCAGCAGCGAAACGTTTCTCCACCAAGAGGTACTTAGCAACTTGCTAGCTCGGAACAACACGCCCGTTTCTGCTACCCTGCAGGCAACCTCGTTAGGGAAAGGGATCGCCAATAGCGAATATGCCGGGGCAAGGGCAATCAAATAAATGTCACTTGCATGAAGACGAAAAGAAACCCTTTTTATCCTCAGCCGGGTCGCCATGTAAAAAAACGGCACGTAACACGCGTCGGTTATGTACCAGGCGTTCCCCCTAAGTTGCAAAGAAGGCAAGAAGGGAACCGTATGAAAGAAACCATCTATTACTAGGAACCTTGACTGGCTGTATCTTCTCAGATATCTCAGGCTGGCACCGATGGCTTTCCTTTTCTAGCGTTCGTAGCTGATGTACGCCTCTGCGTTTTGAAGTGTTCTATCGTAACTGAGGCATTGCCTACTTCCGCGGCGTGTCGCAGCGCGAGAATTTACGCAGGAGAGAAGCAGTAGAGCCAAAACGAGCGACCTCACAGGGTACCCTTTAGTGCCTCTTGCTCAACCCTCCATGCCTTTAAATTTTGAGGACCTCAGAAGTTTCGGCGAAAAATCACAGCCTATACCCGTCGGTCCGCGAATGCAGTCAATTTCTTACATTGTAGGCCGTTAAGGGCTTGCAATTCAAGAGACACGGAGTCCTCTGCATGCAGCAACAAGTGATTTGAATCCATCTAAGGTGTCTTGTGGTTGCTCTCTCATCCGGATGCAGCTGGTCGACCGTGTACTATAAGAGGCTGTGTTTTGGCAATCCCTTTTGAACTGCTTGCCGTATGCCTCCCAGCTGCAGCCGTTTCCCCTGGGGTTTGCTCTGCTCGCTCCTGCAAAAGCAGAAGCATATCGTGGTCCTCAGGAACCCCCAGGATCCTGAGGTGGTGAAGTAGCTTGGAAGCACTGGTAGCGTCCAACGCCCTGTGTCTCTGCACCACCAGCTGCTGTAGAGGCGTTACGAAGCGCTGCGTGCCAGTAAAGAACCTTCAGTCACAGCAGACCGCAACCACGTGTATATACACAGCAACTAGATATTACATAGATAGGCAACGGGAGCACGAAATTTAAAAAAAAATGTCCCAAGGCGTCGTGTGAGACAGCCCAAAGGCTTTTAGTTTTGTCGTCTAGGGATAGAAGGCTATAAAAGAAAGATCATGGGTAAGCCAAGCTTCAAAATAGCGGGAGTAAATGAATGCACACATCCCACAGATACACGGAAAAGGAGGAAGAGAACGAAAAGATCGAGCATGAGAAAGGAGGTGTGGTCTCACGTGCAGTTGGCGAGTGCCTCAGCGAGCCTAACAACAGGCTGCATGCCCATGCCAGACGGTGTGTCCTGCAGGGCCGCATTGCCCTCCTTATGTGGCCTTTGGCGATGGTGCGAAGACAACTCAAAAAATATGGCCTCGATCCACTGCTCAAACAGACGCTCTCCTGCGGCTAGTGCCTTAGAAGCGGCGTTGGCAGCATCTACAGCTGTAGGAGGTGCCGCCATTTTCGTCTGAATGGCCGGCGTATCCCTGGTGCAGTAAGAGGCTTGAGAGGGATTTGGCGAGGCTGGGAAGTGTTCGCTGCTGCGGGTGTTGCATGCGGCCACCGCAGCAGCGCATGGACGCAGCAGCACGCCAAGGGAGTACAGACAGCTGATGCGGCTAGCGGTGTCAAAGGGGGCAGCAGAGGAGCTTGGCGAGAATAGCGGGTGCCACGCGAGCCGCCCACTAGCCGACTCAGCCGCAATCGCAGCGCTGTTTGCAGCCTCTTTCCCGTGCGGCAGAGACAGCTGGGCCAGCCTCTCCGCCACCTTTATGAGGTCGCAGGGCGGGAAAAGCAGCCTCCATCGCGCGAAGGTGAGAAGGAGAGAGGTCAATTGTTGAGGCAGAAAGAGGCCCAGCGAAGTCATTGCCACGCTTCTGCAGCGCCAAAAGCACAAAGGCAGCAGCAGACTCATCCACGTAAGGACCCGAGAAGGCTCCTCTTCCCCAGCCATTTGAAAGGAGTGCCTTCGGCAGCCCTAACAGCTCGTAGCTGACCGTGGGGCTGGCCATTCCCATCAGTACTAGTGAGCGCATGCTGATAACCGGCAGCTTTCAAGATCCTGCTCCTCACCGGATGTTTTGTAAGACTGCAGCAAGGGCTTTGCTGTCCTCCCCGTGAGACTCCACGAGTGCCAAGCCAAAGGCATGCGCTGCCACGCTCAGCTCTGCTGGAGATGCAAAAAGGATGCGGTCGCCAGAGGCATCAATGCACGCCTTAAACAGCCGCCGGTGTGCTGCGTTAAACGCGGCTTTCTTATCAGGTAGCACACCGCCGTCTCTTGCAGGCCCGCCTTGCGACTGGGACGGTACATGCACCGTTGCATGCGGGGAAGTCCCAGCGGGCGCTGCTCCTGGTTGGAGGTCCTTTGCTGGCCAAGAGGCACACTGAGCCGCTGCAGATGCAAAGGCCTGCAGCAGTCTCGCAAGGTCGAGAGAAGTGGCCCTCTGAAGGCCTTTCAAGGCTGCATCTGCGTACGCGCAGAACAGAAAACAAGCCTTGGCGACGTCCCTTAAGTTGATCTGCCTCAGCACATCTTCAGCACATTGGCGCAGCACGCGGTGCATGCAGCGGAAAGAAGGCAGCAAAGGGAGGGGAAAAGAAAGCTCCGATTTGCCTAGTACGCGGCCAACTGCCAGGGGGTGTGAGGGCGCGTGTGCTGCACACCTGCAATGCACTTGAAGGCTTCTAGGTGGAGGCAAGCAGCCGAGGCAAACGCATGTGCCACCACCGCCAAATCACGCACGGGAAAATCCGTCCTCTGCAGCAAGCGCTGCACGTGGGCAGCCAGATTTTCTAGCAGCTCAGCATCCACTAGCTGAAATTCCAGAGGCAAACGGCAACCGCACAACAAACACCCCACCGAATCCACCGCAAGCCGTAATGAGACAAGGGAAAACAAAAAGGGCTTCTGCTGCCGAGGAAGAAGAGCAGCACAGCAGAGACTTTGGCTTTTAAAAGTTTATGCGGGGAAAACTCACGCGAAGCTTCACGGAGGCACTCAGCACCATTGCCACTTCGAAGGGCTGCTGTAACTCCCCAGCTGCGAGCAGGCGAGACACCCGACGCCTTGCGCCTTCCAAAAGCGAAGGCCCACAAGCTTGCGTCCTCGCGATGGCCGAGAGCACCTGGGCGAGTTGCAGCTGCCACACGCACAGCACAAGAAAAGTCGCATGCGTGGCCTGCCCTCTTGGCAAAGAGGCATGCAGGCTCTCGGTGCGTCTGCAGGGAAGAAGCCCTCAGCCCCGCAGCAGCAACTCCACACAGAGGGAGCCTGCAGTGCATAAGGCACAGGCGAAAACAGCAAAATACATTTTTGTTTGTTTGTCGGGAAAGACGCTCGGGCCTACGGAGCTGAAGTGCGGCATCAACGCCTCAACACGAGGGGCAAGTCCCTGCAACAGAGAGGAGGCTTCTTCCCCCGTTCGTCGACCTGGCCGGCTCAGAGCGTGCAGCAGCAAAGCGATCTCCGCAGCACTCAGGACGTCCGCGAGCTGCACAGCCCGCAAACAAACAAGCGCAGCTCCTCTGGCCTGCTGCATGAAGCCTCAAGAGACAGCAGCTGCGGCCTGGGGCCCCTCAAAAGGCGTGTGGGCACAACGGCTGCCGCCAGCCCCCAAAACAGAATTAGCCAGGCGTCTCCCTTTCTCGGGTGAGGTTGCAACAATCTCTCCACGCACCTCCACAGCACGCATAGCGACTCCTTTCCAGTAAGCTGCACTGCCAGTGGTGAGCTTCGCCGCCTCAGCGGCGGATGCGACGAGCAGCTGCGCTTCGTGCTGCCGAGAAGAACCTGCGAGCACCCATGATTCCGCATGGTGCGGCAGCATGTGAGGCCACGGCTGCAAGTGCGCCAGCGGCAACGCCAGCACAGGCATCGGCTAATAGCGCAGCTAGCCACGTGAACCTGAGGCGCCTCTCTCGTAGCCTTGGCTTGTCAAGGCAGGGGCCCTTACCTGGCCGTACAGCGGGTGCCTCAGCCTCACAAAGGCCCATGGTGGCCTTGTTTCGGGGAAGCGTGCGAAGCCTCACGGACCCAAAGGACGAGGACGCTTTGTGAGGCTCTGCTGTCTTCCAAGAAACTCCAGGGAAGGATTTCACTGGAATAAATTCCGCTGCAGCAGCAGGCGCTTGCATGAACTCCTGTAACAACTGTTGCTCATGGTGACGACGCCGGGAGACAGCAGGCGCGGGTCTCTGAATCTGATGAGCCACAGGCCTCGCCGCACCGCCAGTGCCTTTAAGGGCCACCAAGGGAACAACTTGAAACCCACAGAACGCGACGGGTCGCGTGGATGAGCAGACGGGCCCCCACGACAAGGAGCTCCGTGCTAACAAACTCTCCATTGCCATAGAGAACATTCCTGCCCTCGATGCCTTTCGGTTAGAGGGCGGAACGCCACAGCCCACTAGCTGATGTGTCCGCCTGCTGCCGACCACTTCATTTTCTAAACAGCAACGATTCCTACTCGCCTGCTGCGGCGCATAGGAGGCTCACAGGCAATTCTTTACGGCCCCTCCCCCCTGGCGCATGGGGCACCCACTCGCCCTCGGGTTGCCCCTACACAAAAGGGACCCGCTTGCCAGCACAGCACGCTAACGCGGAGTGCTGGAAGCCCACAGGCGCTGCCTGGAATGGGGGAAAGGAAAAGCAGCTGTTGCTTTGTCGCTCTCAACATGCAATTATGGGTTTACTGGAATTGTTGCAGAGTGGTGCCAATCTACTTCGTGTTGTTGATGCTGCTGCAGATGATTCTGCCTAGGACAAGATTGCTTCTTTATGTTACACGGAACAATTTCACTGCAGACTTAACTCTAGCTAAACGCGAGAGCAGAGAAAGACCGCCTAATTTGCAGGTCTGGTTTCCCTGCCCCTGTCGGCAATATTTTTGAAAAGATCAGCGAAATAATATTCCAAAATTAACCCAAATGGCAGCAAATATGTCAATGAGCGAGAAAAAGAGGGGCCCATAAAGCATCTCCGCTTGGAAGGGTTCCATGCACATCAACTGAGGGTGTAAATACCTTGCATATATGCATGCACAGGGTAATTACAAATAAAAAAACTGTATTCCCGGCAAATCAGTAACAGAGACTCACAGAAGAAGTTTGAATCAGTCTTTAGATCCTTTGGCTACGGAATGACAAAGTAAAAGCCTAGTGGGTCCTCGGAGGCTCATAGTACTCCTGCCAAGAAGAGAATGCTGGCTTGTTTGGTGTAAATACTCCCTTTCTCCTAGAGTTGCTAAACTGCCAAGCCTAACACAAACTCAGTTATGTTGTTTTAAAAAGGTAAACGAAGTGGAAATAGTTTCCTTTCCAGTTTTTCTAGTTCCCTAAAGGGCTGAAACGGGCTTGTCTGGTGATGGGGCCGCAGCTCAACGGAAATGAACACAACACTCAACAGGAAGCCTCAGCAAATGCGCGCAATAGTTTAAGGCGTTAATTATTACGAATATTGTGTTCGTACTTAGAAGCACGCAGTCCCGCTGACCAGCGGTCTGGTGTGCTGCAGTAGCTCCTCGCTTGTTGGCCTCCTCCACGCCATACCCATGACCCTCCCAGTCACTATCGTGGAAAGCTCAACAACAGGGACATTGAACTTCACTGAAATAAGTATTAATTAAGGAACCCTAGGTCGCACAATCCCAGAGAAGGGTCAAAGACACGCAGTCGGTCTGCCTCTCATATGGTCCCCCAGCGGATGAGTCAGCGAGGAGGCCAACGCTCTGCAGCAAAAAGCCCTGAAGCCTCAGATTTACTGCAATGGTTATTAAGGAAGTAGTTTGGAGGACTGTGACATAGCCACGGCTACGCAAGGCCGTCAGCAACGCGGGAAGCAGGTTAGATACTGGAACTGAGACCTCCTACCACATTACACAGCTCTTCTGCCCAGCATTCTGAAAAGGACCTAAAAATTTTTCGGAAATGCCAATCTACGCAGAGGGCATCCGCCACCAGCGGGGTTGCCCGAATGACGTCGTGGAAAAAGGCCTTTTAGGGGTGCAGACGTTGCTAGACAGTTTGTCGGACGTAACAGACACAGAGTCGGAAAGCGACAGAGAAAATGAACGCCAGGCCGAGGAGAAACAATCGGAAGTGAATAAGTTGTGTAGCGACCCGCGATGCTCCACCTGGTTTGATTTAGCCAACTGGTTCGGCTATCTCCCACTCGAGCTTTCCCCAGCGGACTTCGAAGCCTGTTTCACAGACGTCGCTCATGGCGGCACCGGGTTAGTTTTTGCTATCCTAGCATTTAAAAGCAGTCTGCGGATTGCCAGGGGGTAACTTGTGCTCATGTCTACCCTTGTGGTATCTTTAAAGAGGCAGCGGGCATCCGGCTATGCAGTAGCGCACAGGGGTCTTCTTAAAAGAGAACGTCTCAGAAGAACCCATTGGAGCATCATTAGTCAATCTGCATCCCGCTCAGGTTGCCGTGCCTCCCAAGTCAAGGAGGGACGTTTCAGGTGTTATACTGGTGCGCTGCTTGCTTGTTCTGAAGGCTCTACGAGAAGCTGGTGGTGCTGGGGGCGAAGACGTTGGATATAATGGCGGAGATGCATTTTTATGAGATGTTTCCGTCTATGAAAGATTTGCACTTGCCGGCAGACCTCAAGGCAGACAAGGAGGCAATGCGACTCCTCTGGGCTCGTAAACGCACAGACAGGGTCACTTCCCTGCCGGGCGTCTTCCTCTTTGGAAAGAGTTACCTCGCAATGGCGCAGACCTTCTCCACTCGCCAGGCTGTATCCAAATACGTGAAAGCGTGCATTGGCTATTGCTGCCAATGCTCTGATTCTGAAAATCTCTACAAGTGGATGCCTCTCCTCATTGAGCACATCTTCTGGACTCAAAAGTAAGTCGCACAAAGCATGCTAGTCAGGAGCTGGCGAAGCTAACTTTTAAATTCTAACAGTCTTTTCTTTTCTGCACGTTTCTATTCTGAGCTTCTGATCCTGTTTACGCCTGGGCGTTGCACTCGCGAGGGTCAGTTAAGGATGTGGGCGCCTTTTCAGTTTATTTAGGAACCAAAGGCATACTTTTGTAAGGGCTGTTTTTTGACCTGACACAAACGCGCTGGTGGCTGCTGCTGGAAGTTGAGCAATATAAGTCTTGTTTATTTCCGTCTCTTCCTTAGATTACGGTCGGAACGCCTCCCCGAAGACAACGCGTTGTTGCAGGATCTGCAAGAGTTCCTTGGCTACAAGTGTGAGCGAGATAGTGCTGTACTATGCCAGTCGGCCCGCACCCACTTTCTCACTTAGGATTTGCCACATGCTGTAGGGCTGGAGAGGTTTTTGCTGTAGCAAGGACAGGAGGGATCAGCTGCTAGCAGAAAAGACGGATTGCGAAGCGAATCTGGTGCAGTTGAGTTGTGTCGTTCTCTACGCAGACGACCACTTAATTCCACGCATCCGCGAGTGCCTTGAAGGAAGTGTCGTTCCTCAGCGTTCGGACACGCCGACAGGTCGGGAGTTGCTCAGGCTTTATGCCACAGACTACTTCACCAAAATGGCAGAAGTGAGACCAGACAAACGCGACTGACGGTGTGCTGCTGCTTCTGGATACCCTAGTGTGTCTCCTACGTGCTCGTGGGCAACAATGACGGGAGGCAGCAGCGTTGCATTCTTGTTTATGTGCTGTATCTTCAGGAGACAGGAGTGGAACCGTCACGACGCGCAGTTTGGGTATCTGAAGAAGTGGAGCATTTCCTTACAAGTTCAGCAATACCTGCCTTCGCCTGTCTTTGCATGTCTCTTGGCCCCTACGTGCTTCAACAAGAGGAGGGAGGTCCAACGCGTGCGGAAGTCTTTATAAACATGTTTGAGTGAGACAGTGGAACGGCGCCTTATCACGCGTAGGGAGGCATTATTAAGCCAGTAGCTTTGGCTTCTCCCATGGCAAAACTACTATGGCGGCCTCCTCGGGTGTCACAGGGCAAGGGCAATAAAAAACGTCTGTGTCCATTGCTCTTGGCTGGCAGGCGACGCATGTTCGTGTGTTTGAGATGCGAACAAATGCAGGTCCTTGGTTGCGGCTTGCTGGATTATCTCCACAGAGGAGAAAGTAGTGATTTGGATGCCAAGTCTTATTCAGAGGCTTAGGCAGGTGCGTCACAAATGTCCCAACTTCGTCAGCAGAGTGAAACAGACCTGCTTCCTCATCGCTCTACAACTCCTGGGCATTTTCAAAGCACCACTTGAGGCGCCGCATTTCTTTTTTATCATCAAACTCTTACGTTTCTATTCATGAGGGGAAACAAGGCACTAAATCATTCGTGCCATACGTTTCCGCTTCCTTCTGTCTGCTTCCAGACACAACTTGTCTTGCACATGGCTAAGATGGGAGACAAGTATTTCATGAACGGCACGCGGATGAAGAAACCCGCCAAGCATCCGGTTGACGTACGACAATTTGCTTCAGCTAACAACGGCATGATCGACCAGTTCGCATTATGGAACGTTGATCCCACAAGACGCCCTTTGGCAGAAGGCACGCAAGCACTGCCCCTCAATTATGCCGTTTCTCTTGTATTCTCTCCAGAGGTTGCTCAAGCCTGCTTCATACATGGGACACCAGATAATTGTAGTTTTGAACTGGGGTCTTAAAAGGCTCAGTGCTGCCCAACTCGGCATGCAGGTCTTCTTCAATATGCACCATTAAGAGTGTATTGTAGGAAGTGGATTGTTTGCCATGCGTGGTGACGCAGCTCCCGTGGTGTACCCACCTGCACCTTTGTACTATCCCAACCCGCAGCCAAAACCATTGGAAGTTTCCTGCACGCCTTGCTGGATCGGGCCACGCCCACAACCCCGGCAAGTCCCGGGACGTCCACCTAACAAGGGTGTCACATTGTTTGACACCGAAGAAAACCGTTATGAACTCTTCTCTTTGGGACCAAATTATTTTCCCAACCCTCGCCGGCGCCGACTCCCTTTCGTTCCAAGTATGTCGAGTTCGCCCTAAGAGAGGCCGCTCCTCTGCAACACTAGGTATCTTTCTTTTTGCTGCCTTGGTAAATCTAGCTCTGGAGCCGTGTATGTGACGTATAATGAGTTTGAAGATCTACAGCAGAGAAGATAGTATGTAAAGTGCGTTTCACCAGGAACGCCGCAACCAAGGAGCACACCAACTTCCTCAAGCGCCCATCCCCCCACTGTTCTAACAAGCTCCATAGGACCGAGCACAAAGCTGAACCAGCAGTTGCCGCATGGCCTCGACTCTTCCATCATTCAAAGCCCCGCGCCATTAAGAGTGCAGCAAAGCAGGTCACAAGTCATTGAACCATATGACCCTTTTTCGACAACGTGTAAGCTTTTGGGAAGTAATTTCTGAGTTATAATTACGCTCTTCTGCAGACAAACCTTTGTGTTAGTTGAAAGCAATTGAAATGAATGAGTCCACTTCCGTATCCTTTCTCTTCTTGCTAGTGGCCCATCTTTAGCTCGCATGCTCTACAGGCGAGAGAAATCACTTGTTGCTACGGCAAGGTATCACGTAGGGTAGTGTCTTAGGGGCATGAGACACCCTGAGGGATTTATCCCCACAATCCAGCAGGCCAGTTCGTTTGCTTTCTGCCTCTTGCGTTTGCTTGCCAAAAATAGATGAGAACTTCATAAGAATGCGTTTTGGTCTTTGCAGTTTCGGACGGAATAAGGCCAATGTTGACTACCCCATGGGCACGTCAGTCCCGGAGTACAGTAGGACGTAGATCTTTTTCGCCCGAAGCAACTCTTCCCACTGCTTCTAAAGAGCCTCGGGTGAAGATTCGGTACTTGACAGAGGACGCGAACAATGCCAACCCGCAGAACAACGTTGAGATATTTGTTGATGACGTTCTCGTACACAACCAAACCCTGCCTGCTTCCCAGGACCCTGCGGGGACAGATTTTAAAGCAGGTAACTCCGGAAAGAGCTTGCTTAGCCGATTCCTGCCAGGCAGCACAGCATCATTTGGCCCGCAGTAATCCACCCACCTTTCTGTTTGGTCACCAAACTGTCCCAGCCAATGAACCAGACCTTAAAGGTTTGCGAACCATTTGGTGCAGTCTTCTCTGGCCCGAACGCCCGCCCCGTTGTCCTGAATTTTGCACGAAATGGCAATGACGGGCGCCCAACAGTTTATGTCACAGAGGGACGACAGTGTCAGGTATCCCAGCCCAAGATTTTGCAGTCTTCTAACCAACCGCCTAACACGCAGGCTCCCCAATCCTGCTGGTGTGCTCCCAACGGATATCGGGTAGCCTCTGAAGAGGTTCCGTCGCAAGGTTCAAGCTGCTTTTGTGGGCAGGCACCCCAACAACGGGCTTCAGCTGGCCCTGATCTCGGCCCCGCACCTGCAGACATCATGGTGGGTCCCATGCAGCCTCCATGGTCAGGCAAGGTGGTGGTGGCCGCCGACGATCCGCAAGAACTTGAGTCGCAGCCCGATTCCTGCACGCTCTGGAACTACTGCAGTACCTGCATGCCCTCCACTCGCAATTCGCCATCGTCAGTCAACCAGGTGAGGGGCATGAAAGTTGAGGCGTTTGGCATGCATCATTGCCAGTGCTTGGCTGGAATTTATTTCTTCGTCTCCGCTTACCTCCGAGGCCTTTTCTGTTACAGGACGGTTGCGGGTGCTCTTGTGCGGAATTTTTCTTAGGTGTACAATTTTTGCGCTGCCTTGCCCTTGAGTGTGTGACTGCAGCAGCCACAACCGACCGCGCCAGTTTCCAATGCCGCGCCCCTAACGCGCATCTATACCAATTAATCCAATAGTCTAAATTGAGAGCGTCTAATGCGCTTCGTTTTTCTAACATATCTACTCTTGAAATACAGGATGGTCTGAACTTCATGTCAGGACTTACAACAACTGCTCTGTTGCATTGAAGGGTTAGCAGCGACTAGTTTGGAGACCCGCACTAGGTATGAAATGAACACATTCTGCCTGTGCTAGCGTGGGCAACAACTCGACGTGTGAAAACACTGGTTGTCTGTTCCAGCGAGAAAGGAAATACACAGATAATCCGCTAGACACTGCATTCCAAATCCCCCACATTTCGACAGTGGGAACTCAGCGTTTTTTTGCTTATTAGTACTGGTTTCTTTTAGGCGTTCCGCCTATGTAACTGGTACTCACGAAAGTGGGAAGTTGAAGAAATGTAGTTTAATATGAGTCCGTTGAGGGTTTCAAGTGGAAAACAGCAAGATTGTGTGAACACCTTAGCAGTTTGCGGTGTAAAAGGTAAGGGATTCTCTTTCTATATACTTACGGGTGCTGGTATTCTGCTACCCGGGGATATCTTTGACTACTGAGTTAAATCCTTACACCTCAGCTTTGCAGCATTCACAGCTACATAAAGGAGCCAGGCAGACGTTTACTTCCACGGAGTTCAACGATCAAATAAAGATCTAGATAGTCTCACTGCGTTTACGCACTCTTGGCCTTTTGTTATTTAATGCCAGCTGCTTTCGCCCTTCTAGTGAGGTACTTTAAGCTCAGTAGTGCGGGAAGCGAAAGCACCGTAGTTGATTATGGATAAGAGGAATGCAGCGGAAACTTTGTGTGAACAGCTCCGCAGTCCAGTATGTCAGCTTATTACGGCCAGTCTGGCTTTTTATGTGGTAAGAGGAGCACCAGCAGCTGATCAATGCAAGGGACGTGGCCCCGACGGGAAAATCCCGGTTGCGGTACAGAAAAGTTTTGTTGGATCAACGGATGGAGTTTCGCGTTGCATGAGAACAAAAAGGCTTTTCCCAAAATACAGAAGGCAGTAGGTTTTGAGGCCAATTACTATACAGGATGTGGAGAGCCATCCAAACGGATGCCCTGATACACAAGAAAGATAAACGCGAGAAAATGCGAGTGTGAAGTTTTAGCACAAGCCGGAAGGTACATAAGCTTGCTGTTTCTCAGCGCACTACTATCTTCCCTAAATTCAGGAAAAAAGACTTACAGGCACTCATCATGAAACGATACCCTCCTGAACTTAAGGAAGAAGAGTTACAGGCACTCATCATGAAACGATATCCTTCTGCTGCCCTTTATGCCTTCTCATATTAGCCTACGACAAGCCATTGTGATGTGTAACCGAGGTCGTCCAGGAGGCTGGGGTTGGCCGCATGTGTGGGCGATTGCTTGTCGGCACAACCACATCCACGACTGCCAAGAAAAGATGCTGACCATACGTTGCTCCTCTTTACGCCAACTTGTTGTTTGTTATGCAGCTATAGTTCTCACCCCATTACACTCGAAGCATTTCCTAGATGCCAAGATGGTCGAAGAGTGAAATGTTAAGAAAACAAACGCAAGAAGCACACGAAGAAATGAGCTTCCCTTAAGGGTCTGTTGGTGTTTGGGGTTTCTAGGCTCATAATGGCCTGTCAATTGACTTAGTAAGAAGACACCAGAGGCTGGTATGCAGAGAGAAACTGGTCCCCGCACAAAACTGTTTAGTTCGGTAACGTTCACATCAAATCCTAATTCCAATAACGCCAAGCGTCACACGAGGGAATTTTTTCAGCGTTGGTCCACGTGGAACAAAGTGCTGATCTTATAATTTCCTTGGCTTCCTTCCTGGCGGCTCTATGTGCCATGATTTTTAAAAACAAATTATAAGTGAAGATCATATTCTTGTGTCGCAACTTTTGAGCACGAGATAAAGATACGTTTCTGATGCGTTCCAGTGTGTGCCGTATTCCCCATAGTGTTATTTTGTGTACGGATGCATACGGATGCAGAAACGAGAGCAAGTGGCTAGCAGGCGTCAACCGGGATCAAAACAATTCGAGCCCTACCTCTGTCAGTGCGCATCGTACCTGCCTAAAGTTGTTTACTAACCCTCACTAATTTAGGCAAAGTTTTTGTTTTTAGGAAAAATTAGTTAACCCAAGTTCCGCATGTCCTGGAAGTTGCTGTGGAGAGGCAAGCTCGCCTGCGCTGTTGTTGCCCCACCCATCCATCAACTGTGGGTCTCAGGCTTCTTTCTATAGTTTCCTAGTGCTGCTTGTATGTTGTTACTAATGTAAAACACTTCATTCCGCAGATCACCAGAGGCAAGTTGCTGATGGTGAAGTGGGGCGTTTCGGCTGCGGTGACCTTCGGGCTGCCCAAGCGTCCTCGAGCGAGCGACCGTCTTCCTTCTCCGACTAAGACTACATTGTATTGTTTACCTAACTACACACCGTTGGCAAAGGCACGACAAGCTTATTTTTTACTGTCTGCCGTGGCAATCATTTCGTCTTTGCCTGTAGTGGACCTCTCGCAGCACAATGGTTTTTTCTTTGCTTCCCGGGGTATGGGGGTCGGCAACTCTCCCTCCATCCCCACAGCGTCTTCGCCGCTGGAAGCTTGCATTTTTTTCTGCTAGATTTCGCTCTCAGAGAAGTCCCCAAACAAACGCAAAGGGAAGCTGCAACAAGCACTCTGGAGCTGGAGAGAGGAGCCCCGAATACGGTGGTGGTAGTGCTACTTCTAGTGATCCTGACGAATATGTTGAGGTCCCCCCATTATTTACTACCCCTACCAGTCTTTTCCTCATTAGGCTGCGACTGCTGAGGACAATGGCAAATACCGTTTCTCAGAACGAATTGCTAGCACTGTGTCGACTTGCCAAGGTGCGCGCCTCAATGCGAGAGTGTCTGGCAGTCTCTACACCTGGAGATGCCACAGAACAACTAGCAGCGGCTCCTGGGGCTTTGCGACGGCATCATCAGGGGCTGCAGCCACAGAAGCAGCACAAGGGAAGTCAGAGGCGGATTTGTGTGAACCCGCTGGACGTTAGCGCCCTTATGTTGTCTGGGGAGCTTGCCACAGCTGACTTTCCTTTTCTTGAGGAGCTTGAAGAGACAGCAGATGAGTTGGAGAGGGTGCAGCAGCGGGGAGGCCGTTGGTGCCCGTGCACGTGGCTATTGGACTTGCACGGCAGACGGGCGAACATTTGGGAGCCTGCAGCAGCCAAGCTGCAGCAACAGGCTCCTCGCGTCCGTGGAAATTCTTCCAGCAGCAGTAGGAAATTAGCGGTCATAGCAGAAGGTGGAGAGACCCCCAATTCGCTCCTTCACAGCAACCTCAGCATCGCTGCGGGGGAGACTGTAGGGATGAGTGAAGAGATCCCTGAGGCACATTTTGGGCGCTCTCTAAGCAGTGGCATGCCTTCCCAGGGTCTTTGTATGAGGCCTCTATCTGACGCTGGAGGAGCGAAAGCAGGAGCAGTCGAAAGGTCTCAACTTAGCCGACTGTCTGCTAGCAGCAACAGCAACTTCAGGGGGTTCGTTGGCCGCAGAAGACACCCAGTGAGGGAGACGGGAGGAGACAGCGAGGCGGCAGTGAAAGCAGTGGCTGCTTCCGTGTCTCGAATGGGGAGCGACTCCCTTGCCTTGCTTCCTCACTGCTGCAAATGGCCCCTTGCAACTCCAGCAAGGACCCGAGGATCTGCCAGTGTTTATAGTGACCCCAATCCGCACCCCTGGAGCCTCCAGGTGACTTCTCAGGAGGTGCCTGAGACGGGAGTTAGTGATAACTCCGGTGAAAGCTCGCCATCCGAGGGATGGAAGGCCGCAGTCGGGTTTCGTCTGAGGCAGAGCCGCGTGTCAAGCCGCCGTCGGCGTGAGCTGGAGAGGAGGCGCCAGCGGCTGTCTCCCCTGGATCCTCCCTACGACGCAAATGCTCTTTTTCTGCATCCTTTTTCCGTAACTCCGTCAGTAGACTTGCCGGATGCGGAGGAGGCGAAGGCCAGTGAAGTGCATGAGGTGGCCCTGGACTTCCTCGGGAGGTGCAAGGCAACAGAGGCATGCGCCCAGTGCAGCGGAGCAGCGACTTCCTCAGTGCCAGCAGCAGCCAAGGGGAGTCACGGGCTGCCACCGCTGCCGCGTTGCCCCCTCCACCAGCGATTACATTACAGGAAAGTCGGTGAGCTGGACTAGCAATTGATTCCTACTGCTGCCACTCCTGCTTGCTGTCTCCCTCTTACGGCTTTACCCTTTTGAAGCATAGCACTGTCCTACTACTCAAAGTTTCGGTCAGCTTTCTCGTGGTTGCTGCCCGTATGCACAGGGGAGGGGCCTGAGAAAGTGCTCCTCATCCATGGCATCTGCATGAGCGGCTATTTCTTTGCTGATCTCATACGGGTTATCTTCCCCGAATCAGCTGGGGGCCCCCCTGGAGGTGACGATCCCCATGAGCGCTGGCGCTACACTTTCTACTGCGTCGACCTCTTGGGCTACGGCAAGAGCAGCGCTGTGCCCTCAGCACAAAACTACTCCCGCCGAGAACAGGCATGCCGCCATGCACATGCGCATCACTCCCGAATGCACATGCGCACCACTTCCGAATGTCCCCTTTTGGTGATTATATCTTTTTGCTATTCATATGGAATTTGTCGGGTGTTTTTGACTTGGGTCAATCTGCACTCTTGTCTGCCTGTAGTAAGAAGGAGGGGTAATTCGTTTTGAGGTGTCGCCGCTCAGCTGTGACTAGTGGGTGCCTCGCAGGCAGAGGCGATTCTGCGAGACGTGATTGTGGAAAACGGGTTTACTTCGGTGCACTTGGTAAGAGGCTCTTTTCTCGTTTAGCGAGGCAAAGCGATGCAAGACAGACAGATGCAATCCCCATCGCACAACATCTCGAATATGTAATCTCTAAACCTTAAATCAGCAAATATTAACAAATTATATGGCTGTATGGAGCGCAGGTTGGCCATTCTTTTGGTGGTCTCGTGGCAGCAGAGCTGTGCAAAATGCTTCCGGCAGGATTTGTTACGACTCTCATTCTCTTGGCTCCCGCGTACTTTGAATCCGAAAGGCAAGCCATGAGGATCCTGACGGCCCTTCACTTCCCCGCTTCCCACGTAAGATTAGCACAGATTATTGTGCACAACACGCGCTACGCCACAGTGCACTATCGGCATAGAGGCTTTTATTTAACTGTTATAGTGAACAGGAATAAATAAAGGGTTATGACACCTGGCCTATATATGGAGCCAGCAGACTGAGAAGGGCCATGGTGTGGGGCGGTTCCAAACACTCTAGCTAGAGCACCTTCCTGTTTGCTTTCTTTTAAGAAATAAATCTATTATATGTACTCACAAATACAGTCCAAAGGAGAAAAACGCGGAAAGAGTACAGGCACCGGGGATCGAACCCGGGATCTCTCGCGTGTGAGGCGAGCGTCATAGCCACTAGACCATGCCTGCTTGTCTGGGGCTTTCCGGGACTTCTCATTGCTCTCGAAAGAATACCCAAGAAATCTCCACTGCACTTCATATACACACAAATCAATCGCACGGTTTATAATAAAATTAGAAATGGAATTTTTAATGAAGAATCGTGTTTGTTGTATGTTCAATGTACTGGTGGTCGCCTGCGATAACAAACCGCTTATCCTTATTTCTCGCAGACATCGTCTCCCGCAGTAGTGCACTGCCTTGTGTATTTGTTTTTAGTCCAGTTTCTGATGTAGGGTTGTGTGTAACTTAGAGCATCAACGCCTTTTGCTAAGCCCTGCGTGCTGTGCTGTGTGCAGTCGGTGGCACATCCCTACTTTGGGGAGTTTCTCTTGCGGCTGGGTGTGGTGCTGCGCCCCTTCTTTGAGCCGCTCGTGCTAAGCATCGTGCCCAAGGGAGAGCTTCCCCAGCTGTCTGTGGCGGACGTTTTCAGCATTCGTCCCGACGCCCTCACAGGCACCATACGCTCCATTGGTAAACTATCTCTCAACTGCACTAGACCACGTATCGCACATCCGAAGGCGAGCCGGATCCTCAGAGGTCGATATCCCTAGGCTGGCAAGGCACTCGTGTGGGTTTCAGTGCAGGACCGCGTCGACAGGACCTTTCAGATTCTCCGCCAAAGAGGCCAGCGCGCCAGTCTCTTCCACGGCACAGCTGATGGAGTGATTCCAATTAGGCAGGCAAAGTGAGCCCAAGAAAGGGGGCCTGTCTTTGAAAGAATGCGGACCTAAACATGTACAGGTCAAAACCCTACGCTGCCGTTTAAGTAAAAATACGAAAGGTAAATAAGAACGTATACTGTATATAAAGCACATGGGGCCGTCAACAGAAACCAGCCCGCCCATTGCCACTTTTCAGGTTTCTTGCCCTGCGCTACTCCAACATTCACGTCCGGGCGTTGGCTGGGTTTGTGCACCACTTCCCCGCCTCGCACGCGCAGTTTACTGCACACATCGTCATTCAGGTAGGGCCCGCGACGACGGCAAGCGGTGTAAATTGGAGAAATAAATAGATATATATTTGAAAATAAATAAACAATTCACTATGAATCAACATGTCCAGTGGGTGGCCACCGAAATCCCTGGGATGCAGCACAGGACCCACGAGCCGATGCCTGTGTACGAGTAGTGAGTGGCCTGGCCTCCAGCCTTTCAGCCCTCAGGTTCCAGAAGGAAATAGTAGACCCGTCAAAATTGCCGTCAGTCCCGGGGCTGCTGCGCCGTATGCACAGGAAATCGAGCGCTCCCTGCGCAACGGAAGGGGCCTCATGTTCAGCCTCAATGGAGATCCTGGCAGTTCGCTGATTGCTTCGCACGCTCTGCTGCTGCCTGGCCATCCCACTTGGGATTAGAGAAGAGAAGATTCTCTGTCGGCGCGGCAAGCAAGCGGCTGCGCGCTGGGGTCTCAGGCTTCCTGCTTAGCGAGCATCCAATAGATTTTGTCTTGTGTGATGAGACGTGATAGTTTAATAGGCTCCCAGCTGGCGGGCCCGCGGGCTGCCAAATTGACTCCAACTGAGCTGGGCACAAACTTTATCAGTTTGTAATCGGGGCTCGAGGGGCCGCCTGCAGCAGAAAGAAGACACGTGGGAGGACAAGCCAAAATGCAGTTCAGCCGCCAGCAAGAAAAACAGAAAAAAGTGCACAAGTGATCTTTGCATGCGACTTGGCAGGCACATGTAGCCACACTTTTGCAACGCGTGAACAGCTGCACCTGGCGTTGCACACCAAGGAAGCACAATGGCAGCTGCAGCGATTAGTGCAGCAAGAAACGCACATAGACAGCCAGCTGCACTCACACGCGCCTGCTATCTGCATGCAGATACACTCCGCATCTGCACAGACAGGCGTGCACAGAACTGGGAGAGAAACGCCGCTAGCTGCGCATGCCCCCGAACTCACCAGGCAGGGAGAAGCCCCAGCAGCTTCTCCAATAGTAAGCCTTGTAAGAAGGCAAGTCCAGCACCGCGGCCACGCCAGAGAGAAGCACGCTGTCTCCTCTGAGCATCAAGCAAAGCACAGGCAACAGGAAGAGAGTCAGCAACAACTGCGAAGGGTACAGACAGCCTGCAACTGCTGATTGGAGGTGCTGCTTGGGCCTCACCGGATGGGCTCAACATAGAGAAGGCTAACGGGCTGGCCAGCCTTTATCTTTTGAAAAAGTTCGCTAGAGGCGCTGAGGGCGAAGTGCACAAAATTCAAGGGAAGAGAAAACTTGCTGCGCTCCCCTGAATACAAAACAAAACACGAAGCAACGCGTGAGGAAACAGAAGGAGACAAAAGGAGAAAAAAAAGACATGAAGAAACAGAAAGAGAAGGGAGCCGCTTAGCGACAGAGGCAAAGGCAGAAAGCTTGCTAGAGGCCACGAAAAGGGAGAGATACAGAAACGTCGAACAAGGCATGCACAGAGACAAATGGAGTCGGAGACAACGCAAGGCTAAGGAAAAGAGCGGTGGGGATTAGAAACAGACAGCAACTGCGAGACGAAAAAATGCCCAGGAGACAGATGGGGTTGGCGGGTGAGGGAACAGCGGCAGAGACAGAAGAAAGCGGCTGACCTGCCACGAGGTAGGTGAAGGCGTTGTTGGGGATGCCTTCAACAACGTCCTTTGTCGGCAGACGAAGCACGCGAGTCTCCGGCAAATGAGGAGACACCCTCACTGAACAAAACAACAATAGCAGCAGGGGCAGAATGAGGCAGCCAATGCAGAGAAACAAGCAGAAACAGCAGCACCAGCAGCGGCGGAATGAGATAGTGCACGTAGAGAAACAAGTATAAATACCAGCAGCAGCAGCAGCAGCAGCACACCAGAGAGAAGGCGGCCCTCGTCAGTTCCCTCGGCGATGCAGAGACACACAGAACTCTCAGCAACAATCTGCAGCACAGAGACACCCGAATCTCTTCAAGTCAAATTTTCCTCCTGTCTCTGTCGGCTTGTCTCTGTCTCTCTTTGAGCATCCTCCTGTCTCTTCGTGTCTCTGCCGGCTCAAGCCTTAACACGGACATGAAAACAACACAGCGGCAGCAGCATAAGCGCCTGACCTTCTGCGCTACTTTGAGGCCAGCCTCAACGTCAGATTCTGCCTCTGCTGCTGCTGCATGCTCCTCCTGTCTCTGCTGCAGCAGCGACTTGAAGAGAAACGCAGCAAGCAGCAGAGGAGACGCAGAAATCCCAACAAAGAGACAAACCTTCACCCACGGCGACCAACGCCGCTTCCGCGGTGCCTCTTGCGGCTGCAACACATATATCATCACCAAACCCTAAACCCTAAACCCTAAACTCTAAACCCTAAACTCTGCAGGAGAGAGAAAATAGGGGCAAGAGAAAGCAGGAGGAGGGCAGAGGCAGGAAACAGAGGAGCTACCTAAATGAGGGCCTCAAGGCCCAAGGAGCAGCAGGAGACATACCGGCGGCTGTGAAGCAAAAGACGCGCGCAGCGGCAGCGGCGCATGCGGCCCCTGCAAGGACGCCGCTGCTGCTGCAGCCTGGAGTGTCTCTGCAGCAACAGGAGAGGCAGAAGCGCCCGCAGGCCCTTGCTGGCGTTGCGGCAAATCTCTCTGCTTAAGGAGGCAGGAAGTGTGCAGAGCCTGACGTTGCAGCAGCATTACACGCTGTAGGGACACTTGATGTGCTGCTGCTGCTGCGCGTTCCCAGCACTTGGAGGTTAACAGGGGAGAGGCGAAGAAAATCTTTGAGGCCATATGAAGCTGCTGCGACAGTTTAATGCTGCGGTGTCTGTGACGTTCTGCTGCAGTGAAAGCTGTTGCTGCCGTCGCTGCTGTT
>NPHX01000259.1:313986-328854 GCA_002271815.1 Eimeria falciformis | reverse complement strand
GCTGGATCTACAATCCAGAGCCACGATGTAGTGAAGACGTTCACTACAGTCTCATATCAGCTTATTAATGTGGTCTTAGGAATCTGCAGCTGGTGTGTTCGAGTGTTGTGGGGATTCATCCAGAGGATTGAGCAACTTTCACGACTCAAGCTGAGATTGAATTGTATTAAGGTTAGCAAATCAGTAAAAGATTGCTGGAGAATAGCCAGGGACGGCTAATGGAAAGAGTTTTGGGCGTTTAGGAGAAGAGCTAGCTCATAGATCTGAGGGACTAGGACTATTATTAGTGCAAGACTGACATCAGATACCACTGCAGAACATACCCCATTGCGTGAGGAAAGTGTGTTCTACTATATTTGTTGCCTATTTCTTTGTGAGCCTGCTTGTTCGGCCAGCAAGCAAGCAGGACCGAGTGGACCACCTCGGTTAGAGAAGAACGCATGTTTCCGCACTCCCAATGATCCCAGGGAGGCGCTTCGCTTAATAAAGGAAGTTTATTAAGCGGGAGTCATCACAAGAATCCTGGAAAAGTTTCGGCATGAGTTTTGTTTTGCGTTTCCTCCAAATTTTAGATGGTATTGTGGCGGTAGTACTTAAGCTCCTGCTCAGGGCCTTAAGCTGAACCACACTCCCTTGTTTAGGAATAGTCAGCCCCCAAATATAGTAAGCTTCTCATTGTCGATCTCACTAAGAAACACCCGTATCTTGTTAATGGGCGCGTTCGATTTTGTGGTCTTTGTCTTTTTGTTACCACTTAGAGCTTTCCTAATGAATGTTCGAAGTAAACTACGAGTAAAAAGGTTAAGCCGATTTATATGAAGATCAGTAGCCCAGCTGCTTGAATTGTGTGTTCGGATGCTTGTGTGTCCAAGGTGGAGGGAAGCTCCAGCTTGACCGTATTCCCTTGCTGCTTGGCTGTATTGAGATTGTCATGGCCTTAGATAAATAAGCGTGGAAAGGCGGACGCTTTAGGGGACTAGTTAGGGTTTAGTTATTGTTTCATGTTATTACGTATGGCTTTTATGCAGAGGCCAAAGTGCAACCTTTGCATTTGCGACACAACCAGCTTGCAAAGTTCAAAAGGCTAAAGAACCTTCAACACCACATAGGTGCACTGGAACTAATACGGTTGATGTGAGAACCTTCTTTAATTTCCTTGATTAGGGACAGGCGGCTCCTTAGCGATCCAATTGGAGCACAGAGAAACGCGAAAGGCGTACTCCCCTCTAACCTTACCACAGACTGTCCTAGACTCCCAATGACGATCTGTACAGCCTGGTGAATCGAGGTCCTTAAACTTAAAATTTAACCTTTGCCGTTTCCTCTCACACAATGGGATATGAAGCGTTCTTCGGGTTGACGGAAGCGTTGCCACTCCTTAGAGACTACGTCTCCTCCTGCAATGTTTTCTTAAGAGCTGGGGGGGATTGAAAGCTTAGAATAGAAACGACTCTAGGCCCCTCAACATTGATACAACAAACAATAATAATAAATGGTTAAGAACAAAAGTTCTGAACGTTGAAGGATTCATTGCTTTGCCCTCTCTCTCCATTTAGGGGCGATCCAATTCCCCGCCCCACAGCGCCCCACAGCGCCCTGACATCTATGGGGCTTGGGACATTGAATTATGTCCTCAAACAATATCAATATCGCACTTAAAACCCTATAAACTTTAACAAGTGCAAGTTTGTTTCTTGCACAACACCGAAACACATAAACAATACCCTTTAAAACCCTCAATAATAGCACCACCGGTCTATAACCAATCATTTTAACTTAAATGCACGTAATTATAATTAACGGACACGTGTATACGTTAGACAAAACATGAGCACGGCACAGACGTGCCTATGACAAGAACTTCTGAGCCGTGATTGTAGTGAAGTTCACTACAGTTTATAATGTCCGTGTTGTGTGTCAATGCGCTGCAGGCATCACCTAAATACCACGGACAATAGACATTTGAAATTTTCGGCGTCGATCTCAGATGCATTCACATGAGTTATGTGGTTACCCTGTTACATTCCTATTGCTAATGGGCAACGCGCAAAAGCTGCTTGCTCGTACGCGCTTTCGAGCAGCCCCATCCATGGCTGCTTCTTTTACGGTAATACCACCTTCCAACAAAATAAAACGTTTGATATCAATAAAAACTTTCGCATCTTTGTTTTGTTTTTAATGCACGCAGCTTGAGGAGCAGATCCCATTGTCATCTAACATATTCCCTCCGTTTTCCTACGTGTCACCTGTAGGCCGCACGAGTTCCCTGAAGTCTTATCTTCTCTTACTTCAAGGTCCGGCCGTCTTCGCACAAGAGCAGCTCATTTATCAAAATAATTATAGCAATTACCAATTTGGGTTTTTGTTCCACGCCGCCCTTTTCATTTTTGAAGTACAGAGCACTCCTACGCAAACCCTCGCATTCAGTTGCTTGGAACAGCTCTCTACTTAGTAGATACTGCTATCAATGGAGAACTCCTATCTTTGTATTGATCTCTGAACGTTAGTATTCCTACCATAAAAACGTGCAAATAAACATCTATCATTACCCTAATCTCGGCGAGACGAGACCTCGCTTTTCTGCACATTTGGGCCAATAGTTGTATCAGCGCCCTGAAAAGACAGCAAGGGCTCCTGGTCAGCACAGGCAGCTCCGCCTATCTCCATCTAAGCTTGTCGAATTGGCAGTATGGGTTTTTCAACATTAGCTTTCAGGGATACAAAGGACGGAGCCACTGGTGCCTTGGAGACTCCAGCCCACAGTACGAGGTCGGAGATGTCTGAACAGGCAGAGCAGAGGCTGCAGCCTGCGGAACGTAGCGACAGCTCTGCTTGGCGCATTGTCCAGCGGCAAACAACCCAGAAATTAATCTTGCAACAACAGCTGCCGGCGCATGCCACGCAGAGACAGCGCTTTCATCAGCATTTTATGAACACCTCGTGTCCCTCCAGGCCGTGTTCTTTTAGACCAAGGGCAGTCCAACTGCCAGAAAGCCTTCGATATCTCACAAATGGCGGTACACAGCAGTACGCATATCAACCTAACCATTTAGAAATTACCGAAAAAACATTGGCCTGGAACCACAGGTGCAGCGCAGATGGGGATCTATTTTCCGGACCATTCCGTCTAAAGGATGGAATATTTCTTTCTGCTCCGTGCGTCGCCAAAGATGAGGGCTTTTTAGAGGCGAACAAAGTGTCACATATTGTAGCAATTGAAGAAAGCTCCTCAGGTTATTTCAAAAAACGGGAGAAACACCTGATAAATCAAACAAATCTGAACCGGCTCTCCTCCAACCTCAATTTTCAATGTCATCTTTCAGAGAGAAGGGATCCGGTATGGCTCAAAAGCGGATGTGGCCTGGCAAGCGCCTCTCATCAGCTCATGCAGCTGCACCTTTGCTGTTGCACGTTTGATGTTTTTGCGCACACCTTCGTAGTTGCCGTTGCAACTAAATGAATAAGCAGGAGAAGCCGCTTTTTATTGCATTCGAGGGCAGCCCGAATGGGCGTTTTGACGCTCTTACCTCAGGTGGTTGTCGAGAGAAAGCTAAGAGATCTAGCGGAAACTGTTGCGTTTATAGATGAAGCCGACGAGCAGGGAGGCAGCTGCTTGTTGTATTCCTCGAATGGCATTACCACAGCTGCAGCTGCTGCATCTGCCTACTTCATGGTCAAGTAAGTGAGCACCGTTTTTTGGAAGCGTTGTTTTCGCCCGACATTCCCCCTGCAATAGGCCTCTTCTCTCTATTTATGCGTATATTTCTTTTAGTGCCCGCGGGGACGCTTCCAATTCCGTAAGGTACCGGGTTTGTTCCTTGCCTCATACCCACCCAGATCCAAGGCGTCTGCCTTCAGTAGCCTGCGACCAACCTTTTTTGAGGCCAGACTGTTGTTTGCATGATTGAAAGCCACGATACTGCGTTGTGTGGCTTTGAATTGTCTTGTAAAATGAGGGCCATGGCAAGCGCCTAAGCAGGCGACTGGCCGTTTGTAACAAAAGGGTGCATGCAGGTTTGGATGGTCTCTGGCCCTCTGCCTTGAATTTCTCTCATCCCGAAGGCCCCAGCTACAACTAAGCCCCGAATCGCTTGCGCTACTTCATTCCGCAGAGAAGCAGCGACTGCTATTGCAGTCATTAGCCGGAAGTGAGCTTTTCATAGTCTAATTAAATATACTGCACTGCTTTTATCATTTTTTATTACATCGATTCGTCTGTCGGCGCGAAAAAGGACTCCCTGGAGTTAACAAAGCACAGAAAAGCCGCAAAGCACAAAAAATACCGCAGCGCACAAGGAGAATATCTCAATTTCTGGTTCTGGTAACTGGGATTTTTGCAAAACTTGGCCTTCGTTAACCGTCATGCCTTTGTGTCGTGTTGCAGCAACCCCAGCGACGGACGGTGAAAGCCGCCTTCTCCGCAATACCCTTTTAAATGCCAGACCTTCGAGTTGCGGCCGTCAGGCAATCCACACAGGTTCGATTCATGACTTCAAAGAGCCCTCTTGATCGCACCATAAGGCCGTGGTTGGGCCGCCTAAGCTCCGCATACAGCTTTGCTAATTCGCTGGTCAAGCTGCAAACCCGAGATAATGCGGGTTAAACGTGCAGCATGTTCTCCATCGTTTAAAGCCCTCGTGCGTTGGCATCTGAGGGTTGCATTCATGCTGCAGCAAGCCCTCTCCATTGGGAATGCTGGTGCTGCTACCAGTTTTTGCTGCTGCCTCAGTGCGAAAGGCAAGAAGCACAGGTGGACGAGCGCTGCAATGGATTGACTCTGTTGATAAAAAAGCGTTGCATCAACAGCACTCCCAAAAGTCCCATGAGCTGACGCGAAAAGCAAACGAAAGGACAGGACGGGACGTTCAATGCAGAACTTCTGGCCAAGGTAGTCGCGTGCCTCGGCCGATCTTAAAGAGAACACCAGTTGCTTCAATCATGGCTACAGATGGATCAGTAAGCAATCCGCATCTTTTATGTGAGTGCAAACCGTGTTCTGATCTAGAAGCAGAAAGAGCTAAAGCGTAGGCATTCAGGGACGCACCACCACTATTACACCGAGAGAGCCAGCCGTCCGTTTGGCCAATTCGCATATTCGGCATAAACTCACAGGTGTCATCGTATACACCATCGTCGCAGATAAGCCAAGGAACCATCCAAGAAGATGGCACCACATCGGCCTTGTCAAGCGCACCCGCTCAGCAAGTTCCCCTGCAAAAAAGCCGCAGCGGCGGCGGTTTTGTTCAGGTACAGGGCCATAGAAGCATAAATAATAACCTGGAGATATGCCCGTCGGCCGTGCGCATTGAGCTTTCACGCCTCCCTCGTCCCAGCTGTTCGAAAAGCGCAGCCACTACATGCAGTTCTGGGTGGGGAAGGTCTCCAAATGCAAACGAAGTAGAAAAGTGCCATCTTTTTCGGAGCGTCTCTCGGCAAAGTAGTAAGTATGATTTTGGCAAGAATAGGAAACTCAAGAGGAAGAGAGACGATTTGGGGGTTAAAGAGGAAACGTAGTTTTGAAAGTGCTGTAACTCAGCTTCCTCCTTGTAACCGAACACCAAAGGAGTACCAGCAGTACTTGTCTCTGAGCACTTATGAGCAGGCAACTCGTTTAATTCATGTCGCTTGTGCTGTGGGACTCTATGCTGCGTGTCTAGCTGCTAGCAGCCTCTCCAGAGCGGATTCATCGATACTCGATGAGCAAACTCCTGCGTAAGTCCTTATTCTGAGTGAACCAAGTAGCACCTGGGAACGGTGGCAATTTTACACAGTGGTGTATAGGCAAGTAGTGAAGCGTCGTAGTGTAAGCGCTACTGATGGACCCTTGGTGCGATTTCTTGGTTCAACGAGAGATTCCTGAGAAACCCAACACTCCTCCAAGTGCGCGTGCGATTATGCATCTCCACTTTGGTCGGCAGCCGGGATGCTATTCAGCAGCCATCTGAACAACCAAGTTTACTTGAAGGTCCGAATGAGCAATACGGAGCCCTGCTGAGCTGAGAAGGAGATCATTGTTTCGGCTACGAAGTCGCTCCACACAGGGCAAGAAACGGATAAAGGAGCGCATAAGTCGTACAAAGATGCTACGCCCGAAAATTGTCAACTTCTTGACAGCTTTGCAAGTTTCACGGGACCTCTCTCTGCCACTTTCATCTAGTGTACCCTTCCCTCCTGGATGTGTCAAACACATTTCCAAATCTCATCTTAAGGAGGCTGCGTCAGTATGGTATACTGACAGCTCCTTGCTTTCCACGCTACGATAACAATCGTCGCCTCTGCAAAACTTCGTCTGTGCATATCGACAAGCAATAGACATATTTTCCCCTTCATAATCATGCTTCTCAAATAGAACGAATTTTAAACTATAGAAGGAATGCTGTTAAGGCACATCTTCTGCGGTAGGCAAAATACGTTTTCTTGGAATTTGTGAGCTGCCATTTGCGGGTGTAAACTAATATGCAGAAAGGGAGAAGTCATCGTGGGGTGCTCTTTGTAGCTACCGTACTGCTCATTGCTTGCCCTTACCTTTTCTCTTGAAAAGCTGAAACAACATGCAATCTGTGGGGCCCTGCTGCATTATGAAGAGGCTGGAGTGGAGTAATTTGAAAAGCCTCATTTAGCCCATTTAAAATAGAGGACCACAAAAATAAATTACACTCAGAGATCGACTTGTCTCAGGTACGTTTTGTGATACAAAAGGCAAGGCTTGATGCTTGCTTTGAACGTCAGAAGAGACAGAGTCTCAGCACTAGCAGTCGTATTGAAGAGGCAAGTGTTGCCCATCCATTCCAAGCGTAAAAGGCGCTCGCTATGGAAAAAACTGATTTCAGGCCAACAGCCCTCGCTTATGTTTATTATGTCAAGCCAGAACTCATCTGTGCAACCGATATGTTTTTTTTTTAAATCTTGATTTCTTTGTAAAAATTTCTATTGTTCAAGATGTAACAGGTTAATTATTAGCATCTAGGTATGTTAATGAAATGCCACATGCCCTTGCTGATGTAAAACGTGTTTTTAAGGAGGTGCCTTTGGATTGGGTATTTAGATTCGTGCATCCTGCTGGAACATTAGATTATTCTTTTTGGCTATCTTTACATATCCTTAGAGCTTTGGCTTTTACAAGCTATACTTCTCTATTTTGAACCTGGTTTACTGGAGTATTTATTTGAAAAAAGCTTTTGTGCTGCCCTCTTCTTAGTTATGTGTTACCCTGCGGTCAAACGAGTTTCTGTGGTGGTACCGTAATTTTTAATTTAATATAAATTATTCCATATCCTATAACGTAGTTACTTGGAGGTTTTCATATAGATAGCCCCACAGCAACAATATTCTTTGTTTTGAATTTTTGATTACCATTTGTAGGCCTTGTGCTTGCGCGATTAGGTTTTTTTTACTTACGCCTAAAAGGATTTATTGATTCAGTAAGTGTAGACACTGCTTTTAAAATATTTTTATATCTTCGTATGTAACGTGTAAATAAAAATGATATAAAAGCTAATATCATTTCTACTAGCTTAATCATTTTTGTCTTTACTAGTACGCTCCCATTTTCTTTGTTAATAGATATACACCTGCATTACAAGCCGTATCAAAGTGCTGTTTCTTAGCAGCTTACGCAATTTTAAAAGTTCGTTTAAAAAACGGTTTCAAGCCTGCTAGTATTTGTCGATAGTACTTTAATTTTATTTCTTCTCGGTGAGGTTTGTTCATTTACTAGTATCATACACTATGGAGTATCAATTACATCAGGCACTCTTTTCCAAAAATAGCCCGTTGTCTTGAATACTTTGGAAAATTTACAATTCTACGTACAGGTGTATCTAGAAGCACAAAAGAGCAGATAGATTTGTAGATCTGCAATGGCCAGGTCTCCTGTTTGAAGACACAGCTAATTACCCCACAACCCTGGAAAAGTTGCGCTTCAGCAGTTTCAGCAAGCAACATGAACCTCAATGTGACTTTTTGTTTTACAATAATCTAACGACAGTTATGCTCATCAAAAAGCAAGACATGTGGTAGCCTGGCTGGGAAAGGTGCTGTGCAGCTGCCTCTTCCCACGCACACACGTGCCAGCAAATGACTGAAGTAGGGATCAATCTAGCATCATTACATACAAATTAAAAAGTTAAAAAAAATTGTTACGCCCTTTCCACACAAAACAACGCATGGCAATAGCGTGGTCACCAGAGTGACTTCCGGTTCTTACCTGCTTTCGTAGTCACTGTTACTGCTTCGAGCGTTGCTAAGAAGTTGAGAATAATACCATAGCCTCTAGACTGTCTACCCAAAAAGTTTTCGTATGAACAAAATTCGTGGCGAGAGGAGGAGGCCAGGAAAGTTTGATGGAGATGGCGTGGACACCATAGAAAGCAAAGCTTTCCCTCAACCCAAGCTTCATGCATTCCAGTTGCTGGTGCACACGACCTGGCGAGGCTTCGGAAGGACGAGATGTTTAGATAGCATATGGATTAGTGGCAAAAGTGGCCCGTTGGTAGTCTCTTTCCATGCCTTCAAAGAACCAAGGCGTCAGCAAAGCAACTTGAAGTTGCAGGCATCTATGAGCCCTGCCGTGACGTAGCTTCTGCCCTTGTTTCCCACTGTCTTTCTAAGTCGTAGCACTGGACGGCATTTTAAAGAGTATTATGCACAGTTTTTGAAAAAGCTTTACATACTTTGTTGCAGTTTGCAATGTTGGCGTAAGACGTACGAAGCTAACATAGGCACTTAGACTACAGCGTTACAGCCAATATACGGTGAGGGCGGGTTATCAGACCCCGTTCTGCAGGCAGGTGGCACGATTGTTTCATTCAATAAAGAGGCAGTTGATTCAAGATCAGGTTTTTATAAAACAAAGGAAAGCAGGCTCCGAACGCCCTGCAACAGCTTGGCGATGCTGCGGAACTCAAAGAGCTTGAATTGCCCCTAAAATAGGACATGCATGGAAAGCACAAACGCGTTTCTGTACAACAACCCAGAAGTCACGCATCGGGCCCCTATGAATACAAATAACAAAATTTATTTAAGGAACCTTTTTTGTTGCTTTTCCCCCTTCTTGGTTTCAAAGCATTTTAGAGGTCAGGTGCTCCCTCCTGTGAAGAGGAACGTCTTTGGTCTTCGCTGAGCGGGTGTGCTGAGAATGCAGCAGCTAAGGCAAGTTTCCCAGTTGGCTCTTCAGGGATGTTTCTCTGCACAGTGGGGAGTTGGCACTGGTACAGGCCACCCGACACAGAGCCTTTGGACCCTCTGTGGCGATGGAACTCTACAGGGTTACAATCTGGACGCCACCGTGCCTACAGTTGCACAAGTTCAGATGTCTTTGCCTGTTCGAGAGAGCGTAATTGTAGCCACACCATGTATATGGGTTGCACCTGACGAAGCACCCTTTATGGCGTTGGGGACAAAAGCTGGTTCTGTAGTGCTACTAGAACTTCTTCCCGACCAAGCGCAATGCACCTACACCTCGGAGGGATGGTCTGTAACTGCGGAAGTACCTCATGCACATGCAGCCCCCGTAGATGCAGCAGCATGGAGTGCTGACAGTCGGTTCCTCGCCACAGCAGCTGCAGATGGTTCCGTTATTATATGGCAAGCCTCGCTCCTGAGATTCTTCCATATCACTTGCTCTAGTCTACAAAACACTACATTGGCCAGCTAGCTGATGGCTGCAGTGAATGTGTGTGATGCCGCTGATAGGAGGCGTCAGAATCTAGTTCGGCAAGCAGCTTTCCACGCCAGTGCTGCGAACGTTGGTGACGAGGAAAGCTCCACCTTTGGCAGCCACGCCGTTGCTGCCATCTGTTGGGATGCTCAGGCGGACTGTTTGCTGCTCGCCTGCGGAGGGCATCTGAATGTTGCGTGGATGCAGTGGAATTGCGAAAGATTGCAGGAATCACAAACAGACAGCAGCGTGAATAGTTACGACGCTGAGATTCGGACGTGGAGCGCACATCCTGGAGGTGTTACAAGTGCTGACTGGGTCCCTGCGAGTCGGCTTATTGCATCCACGGGTTGTGATTGTCGCTGCTGCCTTTGGGACTCGAATGGAGTATTGCTGCGATGCATCCCGACGGAACACCTCCTCATAAGTTCGCGGGGTTGGCGTTTTGGTCGAAACGCGCAAATGCTTGCTTCTGCATCAGGGGAGCTTCTTTCGCAAGGCCACCCAACCGCAGTAGCATGGAGCCCCGGTGGTGACCATTTTGTCCTTGCCCTGTCTGGATTGTTGGTGCTGTGTAACTCTCGCGGATATGTGCTGGACATTGCACCTTTAACCAGCTGTAAGCAAACGTTTAACTTTAATCCGTGCAGAATTCATGAGCTCTCTAATGGCCAGCCCTATCGTTTTGATTGCCTGTGGCTGAGGAGCTAACGCTCAGACAGTAGAGTAGCATATTCTTGTTTTGAATGCTTTGGTGACGCAGCGGAATACGTATTTGAACTCAAATGGTCTCCGGATAGACGCAAAGTGACGGCAGCATGCGGTTTTTCTGGATTGTATACTTTCGAAGTCATTTCAACCCAGAAAGAGAGCTGGAGGTTTACCGCATTTTTAGAAGATCAGAGGTCCTTACAGGTTGAGGTGCGACACAGGATAGAACAAGGCGCTAATCTTCAAACTGGGGTAGTTCGAGCTTGCAACAGGATTACACATCTTCCTAAGAGAGCTATTGAACTAACAGCTTCAGGCAATCCTTTACTTTTTGAGGTTTTGTAATTCTAGTGCGCAAATAGGATAATCAAGAGAGAACTCAGCAACGTTTATCTGCCAGGGATCCTGTGGTGGACTTCGCACAAAGTGAGCATTTCTTCTTTTGTCAAGAAAAACTAAACTAAAAAGATAAATAAAGTACAAAAAAATTTGAAAGACTAAAATAAAATGCCCAAGTTCGTGCCTCAGCAGCTAGCCTAAATGAGCCTAAACCATTCCGAGGTAGTGAATAAAATTTGAACGCGCTTTTCAAAGCCCATATTTCACTTTCGTGGTTTCAAGTACACGCTTGGTTCTAGGTTGGTACTACCCACTACACGTCAGCCTACAGATCACACGAAAACATGCGTAAACAGTTACAAAAAAAATATTTGAAGCCTCTTTCGGGATCAGGCCGAGGACGGGAATTGCGTTCTAGTGCTGGTGGTTTCTGAAGGTCCGGAGTGTCTTGCCGTGATAACCACACGGCAGTGTATTATCCTTCCTACGCAGGCACGCCGGATGCACTGTTTTATTTTTCTGAGTAGAAACAGTCAGGCACAATAATGTGAGATTTCCAATATTCTTCTGTCTGCTGGTCAGGAGGTCTGCATTTCTGGTTTGCACTAAGCTGTTGTCTTGCCCAGGAACTTTCATCTAGAAGCGGTGCTCCTTGCACAGTAGAGGCGCCGCAGCGCCCACAGCAAGTTTTTGTGGGTTGTGGCGTGGTATGCTACGTGGACACAACCTCACTTCACGTAAGTTGTACAAAATTTTAAAAGAACTTAACAAGAGTAAATGTCAAGAGTGGGCGCTATTTCTAGGTCAACAGCTAACCCGAGTTTGGGTCATGCGCCATTTTCTTTGCTGAACCCACTCTACACTAGCGAAGGCAAAAATACTACGTGCAATCAATTTTATTCTACCTGTTAAGTTGATGATCAGCGGCCTTACAATTCCCGCCTTCTCCAGGCTGAAGAATTGCATGCAGACAATTAGACTTTTAGTGCTTTATGACAAGTATCCAAGCATGTTTGCTCATCTTTAGATTATGTTGGCTAATGGGTGAACTGGTTATTCTAAAGCCTACTTAGTTCCTAGCGCCTTTAGGCAGAAAGCTCTGCATAAGCGTTGCAAAGCAGGCTTGTTCCTCCAGCGCATTTTAATGCACGTTATTAGTTTTTACCATTTATGTTGGAAGCTAGGAAAGCCAAAATCAAACTTCGTATGGATCCTCAGGCAAGCAGAGTTTTTGAGTGTAAGAGATTAGAACGGGCACAAAGGCGTCTAGTCTTTGTATTCATTGCTTGCAGGTACTGAGCGTGTCCGGTAACTCTCTCTGCAGCATACCTCTCCCGGAAGATGCAGGATACAGCATTCGGGTTTCTTGTTCCTCAGACACACTGGTGATTGTGAGCGAACACCAACTGTTATTCAAGGGGAAAAGCATATCTATTTGATTTGAGATGTAATTCACAGGCTCTTTATGAACTAAAACCCTGTCATCAAACATTCTCTGAGAGGTGTAACCTAACAGCTGCTGGAATTATACGTCGCTCTCGGCGTCGCGAAGTGAAACTCAACCGCAGCCTTCCAATGCCAGATGTTATCGTTTTTTTGAATCATGCTGCCAACATGCTCTATATGCTCCCAGGTGGTCCTCCAGTGTACGTGCAGATGACAGGCCGATGGCGAAACAGACTTCAGTTTAACGATACACGCAGTGGAAAGTTTCTCGTTGACTACGTACACTCCTGTGAAATCAAACAGGTGCGCACTTGTGTATCTACGTAATATCTTAACCAGGGGCGTTTTGAGTAGCTGCTGAGCTTTGGCAGCATTTGTCTCGGCACTTGTGTATTTTTTCAGGCAGAGATTAGTCAAGACACAAGAGGTGACAGATGTCTCGTCGCAATTCGAGACGCCAAAGGAACACTTTTAATTGCAGATGCAGCCAGGTTAGAGCTGTCCAAAGACGTCTGATGCCACGTTATTAGCTAATGCAAAGCGCATGGCCTTGACAACATGTCCTGATCTTTTATAAGAACCTCTCAATACTAAAAAATTTACTTCTGGTTTCGGGTCGTAGGCCTGGTGAATGGCAGGAAATCAGCAGGAGCTTGGTGATTTCTGCGCGGTGGGTGTGGGGAACAGCAGTGCTGGTCGGCATCGCCGATGGAAAGCTCATGCAGTGGGTGATTCCCGAAGCAACCGGAAGTGGGTCTACTATCCAACGCTCACAGGTCAGCACGCAGGAAATGCAGTTACTGCTAAAGTAAAGCATTCCCTTTGAATATTTAAACTTATGAACGTCTTGAGACAGTTTGTTGCTTATGTGCATTTTGAAAAACCAAACATTAACCTGCTTTACTACTGGTTTGCATTATACGAAATAGAAATATTAGAGTGATATTTCAAGATATACTAGCTAGTTAGCTTTTCAGTTCTTCTAAACAAACGACCAGCCTCAAACGTAGACTCAAGGCTGTATTGGTGCTACTTTTCAAGCTCATGATTCAAGTGCTAAGTCGGGCTTGACACCGAAAAGCATTGTTTGACAGCTGCAAAATAAGCCCAACACACTTGTTTGTAGAAAGAATTAGTGCCTCCTTGACAATTAGTATATCCTTTTTGTGCCCTTGTGCTTCTCTTACCTTTTTCTGCTATTTTAACTGCTGATGGAGGCTTTCGGCTTTCTTGTTTGCTAATCACGTTAGGTGTTTGCAAGGTTGAATTACTCAGGTTTTGCTCGCTAGTACTACACTTACAAAGTGTGAAATTCTGGCAGCAGAGCCAGAGGGGGTGCTTATATTGCATCCAGACGGCACAACAAGAAGATATCTTTTGGTTTCTTTTTTTTTTGAATTGCTGAAGCAGTTAAAAAAAGGAAATTGGTACGTCCATAAGCTTCAAGATAGTACACCATTGAAACGTGTGCTCCAGCTTCGCATTAGTGCCGTTATAATCACAAAATTAATGCAAATCCACAGTACAATAAAACGAGTTGCAGGAGACACTCCTTATAAATGCGCTTTCGAAAGCAACAGGCTGGGATTTGAAACAATACAATGCGGATGTTCACTTGACTGCAGGAACACCTCCGGCACTTTGTGTGCCATCGCAAGGCATGACAGCTTGTGGAGCTGCCTCGCCAGAGAGAGTTTGCACAGTCAGTGAGGCAAAACTATGTAGACAATTTCGCAGCTTTGGTTTTAACCATCCAGCCACTGGCATGATCCATTATCTGTGGCTGGCCAACATCCGCACATTGGCGAGCTATCGACTTATGAACAATACAATAAAGCGTTCCTCCAAACATGAGAAACAATTCAAAATTAAGCCGTTCTACAACACATTTGAGTAGAACGCGCTTGAATTAGGTTAACTTCTAGGGAGTCTCATGCAGGAACTTTGGAGCGGCCACATTTGCCCTGGCCACTTTGGGAGATCTACCTCGCCTCCAAATGGCAGTGAAGGCTTCTTTGTCCAGTTGCCAGTTTCTGAGACGCGCGTTGGCACTGCAAGCTAGCGGCAGTCGAAAAAGCGTCCACGAGGCAGCAACGGCACTGCGGCGATGTGGAATGGGTGAAGAGGCCGTGGAGGTTTGTATAAAGAATCACATGTGGACGGTACGGCATAAACCTCTTAATGATCTTCCAGGAAATCCGGTGATCTGCAACATGGCGCGTATCGAAAAACATGTTTAGAAAGTCTGGAAAGACAGACACACATGCCTCTACTAATGCAGCAGCTGCCACGAAATATCATTTTCAAGTGGAAAGGTGACATTATACATGCTCTTTCCCATGCAGGACGCACAAGCCATGATAGAGGGCACGCGTGTAAAGCCAAATTTTATCTTAAACCGCCGTAGTCAGATGCTGCAACAACTGAGCAGGAGGGAGGAGAAGGTGAGGCATGCGATCAAAGCAGCTGATGAGGACTGAATGCCTTAGTTAATCTGCTAAGCAGCGTGCCTTTACGCAAACTGGCTTATCAGATACCCCAGGTTACAACGTAACTGTTGTTTTCTGTCTTGCTAAGCGATCAAGCCAACTAAAAGAGCTTCCTGCTAGCTTTTTTGAGGCCTCTATGTGCGGACCCTCTCTAATTTCCCCAATTAGAGATAGGCGACTCTTAGGGATCTAAAAGGAGCACAGGGAAACATAAAAGTCAAGCAA
>NPHX01000259.1:298918-311338 GCA_002271815.1 Eimeria falciformis | reverse complement strand
CGAACCAGACAAGCCAACCGACGTAAAAAACAAGATAAAGTTCAAAATCAGCAGACGTGATTTGTCTTTACTCGCATTTACTCACGACAAGGGAGGAAGCAGGCAGGCTGACGCCTGTCACTGCAAGTGCAGTGCTCGGAAATGGTATTCAAATACGCCTGAGAGGTTTGGTACAGGTCATAACAAATGCGATTCTGTCAAAACGTTTTATTTATAGCACTTTGTGAGCGAATGAAAGAATATTGAGAGTGTTCGGGCGTGTGCTGTGCGAATGTGAGTGGCAGCTGATTTGTTCGGCCAGTATGTCCGTTATCATTTATGTGACCTTTTGTAAATGTTAACTTAAAATATAAAAGGATTTGTTGAATGTTTTTAGTGGGAAATGTTTTTTTAAAGGAGGGGGCAATTGTAATGAACTTCAAAACAATCACGGCTCAGAAGTTCTTGTCATAAGCACGTCTGTGCCGCGCTCATGTTTCGTCTAACGTATACACCTGTCCGTTGATTATAATTAAATATTATTGAATTAAGTAGTGTTGTGGTAGACTGGTGGTGGTATTTTTAAGGGATTATGAGAACTATCTTTATGCAATTCAAAGATGTTCAAGAAATGAGGGTTTACATGTTGTGGTTTACATGATTTTAAGTCAAATGTTCATGTTGTGTAAAACATAATGGTATTTATTCAAACCCCGAAAATGTCAGGGCATTGTGGAGCGAGGAGTTGCTTAGGCCTCAGAAGGCAAGAGCGGGGTCAAGGCAGCAGAAGAATAATACTACAGAAAAAAGAGAACTTTCTGCTTTTTGAAGACTTGTTTGTTATTAATTGTTGTATCGTTATTAGGTTCATAACTATGTTCACAATATGAGATTTCAGTTTTACCAGCTGTTGAGCTGGGTGTGCTGGAGGAGATGTGTTCTCTGGAAAGTTGCAAGGCTTGTAGCAACTTTCAAATGCTTTTTTAATTTTATTGTGTGAGGGGAAATGGGGAAAGCTAAATTATACGTATAGATATGGTGAGTTAGCAGACTGTATAGATCGTCATTGGGAGTCTAGGACAGTTTGTGGCGGAGTATGAAATTTTGCCGGCTTTCGCATTTCCCTGTGCTCCTTTTGGATCCCTGAGGAGCCGCCTATCCCTAATTAGGGGAATTAGGGAGGATTCTCACAGTTGAAAAAAAGGAATTTGCAAGAAGAGCTGTCGAGGGTAAGATGTTGAAAATTGTGGGCGTCAGGAAGCGTGCCAAATCCTAGAAGACCCTTTTAAGACTCTTCAGACAAGAGACGAGTTCATTATGTATCGAGATCTTGAAGAACTACTTGTTCCATAAGAGGTTCCGATATTGATATAGAGCTTTATTTCCCCAACTTCACCCCTATATCATTACAGCGCACACACAATGAAGCGCTCGTCCAGAAGTCCATTATAACCAAGTGGAAAGTTCTCACTCATGTGCTGTTGTGTTTGCTTGGTAAGTGAACTACTCCGATCAAAACTGCTGTTAACCCAAGAAACTTGCTCACAGATTCAAGAGTGCACTGCAGCGGCCCTAAAGTCCTTTTTCATGTGTCAACTAAAATGAGTTATCCGCAGAAAAGTAGTCTTGCGGCGTCAGCACCCGCCATTGAAAACTACAAATGCGCTTTTGATTATGCGGAATCCACATATGCTCAAGTGTACCTTTAGGCGGATCCTCACTTGTAGCCCTTTATACTCAGAGGACGTCCTGGGTGCACGAAGCGTGTGACCTCGTATCAAACACGCCGGTATTGACACCCACTCAGCAGCGGATCGAATCTTATAGGCATTCAGAGTTGCTAACTTCTTGCTGCATGACAAGGCGTAGATCATTCGTGCTCTAAGTTATGCGAAGTTATTGACGGCGCCTCAGGTACTAGCCCCACTACGTTTTGTAGGTCACGTGAGTGCGTGGGCCAGTTGCTTCATAGAATGCTTTTATATCCTCATCGGCCGACGGGCTTCCAGTGTACACCTCTTGGGAGCGTTGAATGCGGGGATCTAATGTGTGATTTGAATCCTGGTAGGTATTGGAATCAGGGAGATCACAGATGACGGGATTGTAGATGAGACAACTCTCGTCTGCGCACAACATTCTTTGGTTTTTTGTGGCTGCCTCATTATTGTCCAGCTCGTTGGAGCAGCTGTGTTTTTGAGGGAAGCTCACAAACCCGTCCTTGACAACACCTCCACCTGATGATATAGGATTCGTTTCATCCTGTTCTCCAGTGAACGCCTGGTGATTCTTTTGGACGTCATTAAATGAAAACGCAGTGCTAGCCATAGAAGATGTAGGTACAGTAAATTGTAGACATGATAAGTTATCCGTCACCAACGGGTGGGCCCCGCGGGGGGTGAACGAAAAAGAGGTTAGCTGCGAAGTGAGCGCTGGAAAGGGAACTGCTTTAGGCTTGTCTAAGCATATCAGTTCCTGCTGGGAAGACGCAGGCTGCCTGGCAGCATGAGCAAATGTTTGGATTTTTTCAATAAGGTGGGGATTTTTTTGAGGCGCATGCTGTTCTGTGTGCTGAATCTGTCGTGCGGCAACTACGTTGAACCAGCTTTCAAAGTTCTCTTGAAGCTTCTTTCTGCCCCTTTCAACGGAAACATGGACCCTCTTGAGTTCTCGTTTAGTCATCTCAAGCGCCTCAATGTTCTTGATATACTCATTGCGCCACTCTACCACCTTGCGCAGTAAAACGGTTTCTTCTGGGATATCATCACCTGGTATATCTGGTTCTTCGCTATCTTGCATGCACTTGCGTATTCGGAGTTTTTCTATATTAGTTCGGGCGTTTGATATTTTGTTCCTAACCCTCAAAGCAGCCGCACTGTACGCCTTTGCATCTGCATAAAGGCGATGTAGTCGCTGCGAATCTGCTTCTAAGAGCTCCGTTTTCCTTGCGCTGCGCCTAAGAATTTCAAATGCACGGCCCCTATCCTTTAGCAAGGCTGTAGCTTCTGGCCCTGTGAGCCATGGTAGACTCGCTCTAATGGAAGAAGAATTGAGTTGAGGGCCCCTCACTGCCGCCTCAACGGCAGCACGCGTTACTGTAGCTATCGGATCCGTGACCTGGTCGGAAGCTAGTGTGGTAGAGCTTTGGTGGAGAATTCCGAGCAACGTCGCGATCTCTGCATCACGTTGTTCGACGTGCAGTTGTAATTTTTGCAGAGACTCTCGGCATTCTCGGCGTATACACGGTCCTTCGGAGTCCTGGCGTGCCGCTTCCTTAAACTTTTCCCTCATTATCCGGAAACAAAAATCAGCAGACCGCAGATCTCGGGAGGCAGTTAGCGGTAGTTCCAAGTCGTCTCCACTTGCTAGAAGAAACTGTTCAACAGACTCTTTGCAAAGTTCTTTTCTTTCTTCTGTTAGCTCCCATTCCTCTTTGTCTTTTATGGCCAGCTGCAATTGCCCGCGGAGTTTTTCGTTTTCCCTCTGGAGACGCTCGATCACCACCGATGCTTCTTCTTCTTCGTTTATTGCTGCCACGTTTTCGATCTGTGCGACTGCTTGAGCAAATCTACAAGTGTTTATGGTTTCTTGAATGGCGTACAGCTCTAGAGCAACTGTCGCAATCATTCTTGTCCTGCAGTTTCCCCCTAAAGAATCTTTTAGTACGGAGGTCATGAGCGAATTTCTATACGGCACGTGCGTCGCCTGCCCCGCAGCCTTTTGGTGCAGAGCCACAATTACTTGTTCAAGATAGTGAAGAGTAAGGTTGATGCTGCAAGCCTCTTGGAAGACGCAGTCTCCTGGCCTTGTGCCTGAGTGTTTGACCCTCTCTGATCCCGCTAGGTCTACTAGATGCAGCTTTGCTCGCTTCGTGCTTCGACTGCTATGTTCTTTGCTGGCTATCCAGATGGTAAATATACAGTGCGATCGGGTAGAGCAGTCGTTGAGAGGAGTTTCAGCAACGATACGATTTGCATCCCCGATGAACAACAGATTGAGAGCCTCTTCTTCTGTGCCAACCGGATTTACCGACAGCCCGCGAAGGACAACTTGACCGGCATCATCAGTCACAGCGTAAACCCTTTTAAGATCATCAAGCTTGTTACCTGCTGCATTCGCTTTGTCCAGCAAGTCATAACCGCGATCCTGATATATTTCAAGATAAGAAATTGCCAGGGTGAACTCTGAGGAAGTGCAGGTCGAAGCAAACTCAAATATTCTTGAGAGCGCCCGTGGAATGATCCCACGCATTTCAAAGGCCTCAGCACCCCCGGTAATAGTGTATGTCTTTCCTGTTCCGGTTTGTCCGTAAGCAAAAATCGTGCCATTGACTCCCCGAAGAGCATCGTCGACTACAGGAAGCGCTACGCCTTGGAATACGTCTTCCTGACTTGAGTCCTCGTTGAAAATACCATCAAAACGAAATTTGTATTCTGCACGCGCATTTTGCAGTGTGGCACCTTCGTCCCTGGGAAGGCTTGTAACAAATGTCCGACTGTCCTTCCCAGCGATGCTGTGCCACATACAGCGACCTACCATAGGACGCATACGAAGATATATTTGGATATTTCTGGGACTAGCTTTCTTTTGCGCAGCCGAGCCAGCGTTGTCGACGGCGCTGGCGCGCGAGCTGTCTAATACGTCCATCGCTGGAGCCATTACGTAGAAGTAGATCTCTTTGGTTCTCCAGGCTGCTCAACCAAGTCACGGCTACACCGCTGTGAAAAATTACAGGTGGCAGCAATAGCCATATGATATACGGAATTCCAGCTGCTTGACCGGCGAGTGAGCAGACCAAGCACTTGCGCCCTGTTGTCGACAAAAGTTAGATGAGCCTTCGCGTCTCTACGTTAGGGAGTGACTGCTCCTCCAGAGTTATTACTCAGTAACAAAAATAATTACACTTTGAACTGCAAGCATTCGATTGATATCCAGACATTTGGTAGCTCGTATCCCTGCAGATGTAGTCAGCATAACAAGAGCTATGGAAACCGGGGAGTATTGCGTTCTTCGGTTCAATTATAAAGGCTTCATTGGGGCATAAATTTGGCGGTTACACTGAAAGCTTTTTGCGTCTGATCTTCCTGAGGAGCCACCGACTTTTCTGCTGCTCTAGACCCCTTAATCGAAGATGATCTTATGCGAATGGCCAAAGCAGTGTGGATTTGCCTAAATACCTGTGATGTATTATCTGCTGGCTCATCGGATTAAAGCTATGAAACACAAATTAATATACTATTAGGGAAAGTACCGGGAAAGTGAAATACAGCCATTTCGCTACGATGGTCTCCATAAACCTGTCTGCTGTGACTCCACACTAGCTGGCGGAGTGTATGTCTAGGTTGCTCAGACGCTCTCTTCGGACAGGCTCATGAAAAAAGGCCCTAAGCTTAAACCAAAAAAGTATTACAATATTAAAATGCTGAACTGTGATGGACAGTTGTGTCTAACCACGACGGCCCATGTGCTCCCTTCCGACATGCGAGGACAGATGGGTTCCAAGGGTTAAGCGACATGTTTCTGCTATTGGTTAACTAAAGCAAGTAAAGCTGTTTATCTGCATTATCGATCTATAATTAAGCATGAAGGGCATCAAAACGCTGTGGATTGAACGCTCTGGGTCCTCCAGCTAGGTGAACAATCCAATAGTCCAGCATCTTGCCCTCACCGTCTTCCAGCGTTTTAGCCTACAAAGAGTGCTCTATTAAATATATAAAAAATTGCGTTTTGTAATTCGATGTAGCAAAAGACGCGGAAAAAAGCTAGATGTCGAAGACCTTCAATATTAGCGCTGGGCAGCGTGTCGCTCAGAGTTCCCTTATTTCTCAGGAATGCTTTTACGATTTTGAATCAGTAGGACCCCCGAAAACTATTCATGATATAAGCGCCCAACTGCGTAACCACAGAGGTCTGCCAAAGCTGGATGTTGCTTTGCAGTGGGTCACCGCGCCGCTAAGCCCCGGGACTACTCGCGCCGATCTCAGGGAATCCGAGTTCATTGGCACTAATCCATGGAGAAAACATACTATAAGACCTTGCGAAGTAATTTCTAATAAAAGGATCTTCCACATCTAATCGAAAGCTGGAGCACGGAAACCGGGTGGTAGCCCCGTCATCAATGTAAGCGCAGTGCGACCATGCCCTCTTTCACACAGTGGTACCAGTAACCACACGGCACACTGATCCACGTTTTTGGTTGACAAGCCTTGGGTCGGAGCATGCGGAGAAAGTGTGTGATACTCCGCAGCACCCACTATTGCGGGAGGGGAAAACACCTTGGGTTTCCTGGACGCCTTTGGCTATACAGTTAATTCACGCATGACCCAGGTTCTTCATCTTGCTGTTGAGACCACAGCACAAGGGAGTTGGTTGTAAGACTCCTTGTTTCTTAATGATTACGTTAGGCTATTAAGTTTGTCTGTTAATCTTTTTGTCTAAGAACTCCGTATATGCGCTTTTAGGTGCGGCGACGTCAAGCAAGACAGAAGGTTATAGCAAATTGAGTAAGTGGCATATCACTTCAATGTAAGAAATTTCGCTGATTGGTTGTTAGTCTTATGCCAGTATAGCCATTGGCAACTGCAAAATGTGGAAGGGCTTCATCAATCTTTCAAATGTCAAAATGACTCGAGAAGCCCTGGTGTTTCATGCGTTTCTTCCAGTAAAACATAAAAATGAACTGGGGTCTTTTCTAGGCCCGCCTTAAGGTGTGCTACAGAGGACTCTCGACGGGTATTTAGAGAGGCAATTTTTGCACTCCACTTCGCAGTTTCATCAACTGCTTTAAGACAGTTTTAGGCTTTGTTTTACTTTGCCTTGCGTCCTTTGGCAATTCTGGGAGTACATCCAGGAAAATGGCTGATTACAAATACGAGCGCATTTTTTGTGCGGAGCAAATAAATGTCCCGCCAGATCTTCCAGAAATTTTAAAACAATTGACGAAGGCAGTAGGCATACTATACATTTGCAAACTTTGATAGGATGTACAGAATTATCGACACAGCCGGACCCGTAGGGGTTCCAAGGGTCCCAGCACATTTTCTCATATGCGTACCTGGTATGGGGTTGCCCAGTTACACCGAATTTTAGGGGGCATGTGCCTCTAAAGAATTTGTGCCCATGTGGTTTGTGCATAGGTCATTCAGGCGAATCCAACAAGTGGCATGAATTCCAATGGTGAGGACAACGTAGCTACGCAAGGCTAACCACACAAGTTGTTGATCTGCCGTTTCAGGTGGAGGCATTAAAGGCTTCGGATCAGGGCGCAAAAAAGGAGTCCATGCTTTGCGGGTGGATATCAATAAACCTGCTCTTGTAGCGTATAATCTTGCCTGTCAAATAAAGCTTTGGCTGTGTTTATAGAAGCAGGGCTTGCTGACCACAAGTTATTTGAATTCTGCTTCAAATTTTTCTCAGAAAAGGTAAATTAAGCGTTAGTTCACTTAACTTGCCCAAGACACAACTGTGCAATCAACAGTCAAATGTGAAGATGGTCTAGAGCAGCGCGAAATTTTGCACTTGCCTGCGTTTTTTGCTGGTTGTGTCGATTGTGGCTACAGAGCAAATGACATGTTCAAGCAACGCTGTCTAAATGTAAAGTTTGGTGTTCTGAGCGCCCTGTTGGAACATGGTATCAGTTCGCATTCTGAACTGCCAGACGAACAAAAATGCCGTGATTACCTCAGGGCCTTAGGGCTTTGTTTTAAACTTTGGCCACGAGCATCTTGCTAGCTGGTAGCTGCAGGTGCCCATAAGTGGCCTTGACTGGATTCCGTGTCTGTGCAAGTGTGCTTGAGAATTACGGACTGACCTCACCTTGGTGGCTCGCCTGAAGAATAAAGATTGATGTCGCAGGCCAAGACAGCTACGATGACTCTATGAGGGAGGCTTCTGGCTTACTCTCTTACTGAGGCGCTTCGGCATGAAGCCGGGTTAAGTAACGCTTGACAACTTAGTGGTTGTGAAATCGGTGAATATGGGTAATCATTATGGCTCTGATTTTCGCCTTCCAGCTTAAGCAATTTTGTAGATGTAGTGGACGACGTTGTGAGCGCCTGCCCGTCGAAAAGAAGTCTTGCCTTGCGGAGCTGCTCACTTTTGGCCCACATGAGCAGCAAGGGCGAAGGCGTTTAGCGGGGTATGTTGGAAGTGGGGCTAAAGTATAGAAAATGATTCTTAACACATATGGGCCAGGTGATGTGACAGCTATTGGAGCTGGGCAGCATGAAACTACAGCAACTCAGTAAAACACTATAAGCGCCATATTTGTAAACCAGTATTATACCTGGTTGCTTTCTAGGATTGAATTACGACAAACTTAGTGAAACGTATTGAAGATGGAAATCAAAACCGACTTAAGGGCAACAGATTAAAAACTTTTTCTAGCACCCTTGGGGAAAGACGGAAATTATGGTTGCCTTGCTAAGCAAGGTATAAAAGCTCAATATGCGATGTAAGAACCTCCCTAATTATCCAAATTGGAGGATTGAAATTTTATGGATCAGAATGTGGAATTAAAAAACGGGAATAATGTGAGAACCCTCCCTAATTTTCCTAAGTAGGGACAGGCGGTGTAGTGAACGTCTTCACTACATCGTGGCTCTGGAGTGCAGATCCAGTGCCACGCTCGGTTATCACTGAGGGTGTGAAGAGGCTTCCTAAGGCTCTTCAATAATTTAAGTGCTTAATGAGTTAAATGCCATAGCATCTACGCGACGCTAATATACAACACTGGTTTTCGACCTGTCTAAGTTACATATATGTGCAGCTTTATAAAAGACAGGATAAAGAGTTTTAGGTAATAAACATAGATGAAGTATAGATTGCAGACTTATTATAAGTTTTAGCTACTTGGATTTAGCTTGCAATATGCTTAGAGCCAATAAATTGAAAATGCCTGTAGAGGAGCGCTACACAGCCATTTTGTGACTATCTTAGGGTAAAAATCGCGGCTCTAAGCAACTGTTCACGGCATATCAGAAGTAATCCAATGCTTTTATTTCTAAGATGGTAAATATCCATGATAAACACTCGGCTACCATATCATAGCACCCACACACAACATGGCATTGCAACAGGCGAAACGTCCCTACCTACGTTCACGGATGGCCTCAAACCCTGGAAACGGGAAATCAAACCGAACTTGCAAGAATACGTTTTATATTTTTCAAGATACAAGTACAGAATCTCGCACTTTTTTGAAATATGACATATTGCTTCAGTCTGACGGTGGTTTTGCTACAAACTTCCAGGGCATGTGGAATCTCAGTGACCAGTCAAATCTGGACTGGGCAAAAAAAGTTTATTGAACCTTCAAGGAAAGGCTTTTACCCTTCGTCCACCCAACGGCGCTCACGACCTCTCTCGTCGTGTGGGCAACCACGTGGCCAGCGGTAGCCCCGCTGGAAGTACCAATGAAAACCTACATGACTGCCAGTTATTGGATCCTGCCACCACTTCGCTATTTAACAAAACTATTTTTTCATAACTTTATTTTCGGCTTAGCCCCACAATTTCTTAGACGTCAACGGTCTGGGAAGGCGAACCATGTTTTTGCTTTCATGTGCCTGTAGTTAAATGTTTAGATGTAAATGCAGCCGCGCCAGGCACGCTGCTGCAACTTTGTTCAGCAAAACCTGGTGCTATAAGGTGTCTATAACGTATTAATGTTGTCAATAACAATGTGAGACAAGTCGAACACGCACCTTCACTTAAGCCCCAGCCCCAAAAAGCAAGCTAGTGGAAGTGATGGCAGAGTAACAAGAAAATCATACAGAAACTAGCGTCGCGCATATCCCATGTTCAATTCGCCGGTAGCACTTTTTTGGTTTGACCGCTAGTGGTGCCTGGCACTGCAGTAAGGTTGCCTGCACTAATTCCCCATGACAAGCGAAGGTAGAGACAGAACGGTTACCTGCCTCAAGTCTTCAACTTCTTGCCCAGCGCTGTAATTGGTCCCCTATTCGTTGTGTAGCCGAAAACAACTAATGTAGCACTCCGACTGCAATAAAAAGTTTTTGTCACATTTGGAAGATTAATTGAGTATCGCAAACATGACTGTGAGTAAATGTCTCACGGGAACGGCTGAGCCGTTCATGTGGCACACAATCAGCTCTCGGATGCTTACTCATTAGTGCTCATCTTTCCTGGCAGCCACCACGGCTGGCTGCATCCTCAAAAGCTTATACGCTGCTTTTTACTTGTACACCGCCACGGTTGAGGTGATAACACGATAAAATAATTCCAAGCCATCTTGAGTCTTTTGCTCAGGAAGCAGGACGCAAGCTGATTGCTGCAGCGCGAGATGGCAAGCTCCGCGACTGTAAAGAGCTAATGAAGCTTCTCCCATCTCTTGACTTTGCTGAGCCCCCTGTATGATTCAAATTTAGCCATCCAGAGGTGTTACCTTGGGAATAATACAATGATTCTCAGCAAAACTCTATCAGTAGCCGTTAGTGCAGGTGCCCCATAAGCGTCCGTTGAGCCCAAAGATATAGTAGAGTTTCCTAAGGTACTTATTGAAGAGGCTCCTGGTGAGATTATAAACACGGCTGAACATTAGTGCTGGCATAGCCGTGCATCTGACACGTATTCCATGCTTGTGAATTTCAGTACTACCGCACTGCTCTGTGGCATGCGGCATGCCGTGGCCACGAGGCAGTAACGCGGCTCTTGTTGGATCGCGGGGCAAGCGTCAACCATCAGGATGTTGGCGGCTCGACAGCGCTACATGAAGCAGTTGTGCACGGCCAACAGCAAATCGCCGAGCTTTTGATTGAAAAGGGAGCCACCGTTGACCTGCCCGACATTGTAGGTTGTTGATCCGAATAGCAACTCTTGCCGCCATTCCTGGTTGTGGGCATTGCAGCAAAACCTACCGCGCTAGTCTGCCTAAACGTTCTGCATATGTGCCCAACTTTTGTGCTGGCGCCGCACAGACGCCTGCAAAGAAGGTTGCAGTGCAAAGTATGTGCTAGCAACATGATTAAGGATGCGACCACCTTGGATGATTGACATTACCTCAGTCTACAAGTTTCTACACCCAACGATAAACAATCAAAAAAGTTTATATGATAGCGAAAGCAAGGCTTTCAGTCAGGCGAAACCTCATAAGGTCACGCCGCCATGTTATGTGGGCCAGGAATTATGCACTGAATCCCGCAGGTGACTCACATGACGCGCTGTAGATGTGACAACTTTGAAAACATGAGAGGGTTTTTCTGTTAAAAGCATGTTCGCAGGCGGGTGATACTCCGTTGTTCCTCGCCGTCTATGCACGGCGCGCAGAGGCAAGTGGACATGCGTTAGGCGTCCGTTTGCTGTCAAATACACGTCCAGTAAAACAGTCCACTAAGCGAATTCGAATGATCCGCATTACAGACTTTCTAGCTGCCTCGTTTGTAGCACCGCAACCACAAAACTAGTTACCGTGCATACCAAGTCATGGCTTTCTTCGGCGTGTGGGAACAGATAATAGATTTGCTTTTGAGCAAGGGGGCGAAAACGAACCGAGCAAACAATGTAAGATGCAAATAGTTTCTTTTCTCGTTTGCACGCAATTCCTTCTAGCCATAGTAGAGAAATTGATTCCGTCAGAATTTGCTCGAGCCCAGCGTCTGCAGGTTAGTTTTTTGTAACATCAACGATGCAAAGCAAAATACTATGGAAACAAAGTTAAATGACAATGCTTGGTGTGGAACTAGCAGTCCAGCATCGTAGCTGCCCCCAATGTCTGAATGGTAAACGCCAGGCTGGACTGACGTGCTATCATCTCGCTGCTGCGGCTGCTTCACCAAAGCTTGCCTCATTTCTGATGCACAGAGGAGCATACACAAACCGGTTCAATGGGCAAGAGCAGAAAAAGTACTCACAAGTTATCCACAAAGCTTTACAGGACAACGATACGACTAGGCCGCAAGAAGAAAAAACCATCGTTGTAGATGAATTCCGGAATTTATCCAGCCTGAACGCCAGCCGCCGTTCAAGCGCTGCAACCCTTACTCCTCTTCTCACTGTCGATGAAGTTCTTAAGTCACAGGAACGTTTGGATAGCGAGAGCAGCAAGGATCTGTATTTGGATCAAGGAAAAAGCCACATCACAGGTACATTTGTCAGTGAAACCAGCGGGGACTTCCAGAGCGCGAGGAAGCCCTCAGCACAGTAGAGAACACGGACTCTATGCCAGTAAAGCATACATAAATTTTTTGCTGTCTTAGATATATCCAATGCTACTGTGACCTACGCAGCAGCATCCAGCATATGTAGTGAACGTCTTCACTACATCGTGGCTTTGAATTGCAGATCCAGCGCAACGCTCGGTTATCACTAAGGGTGTGAAGAGACTTTCTAAACCTCTTCAATAATTTAAGTGCTTAATGAGTTAAATGCCATGCTTAATAAAAATATAAATCTTAATTCATTGGCTTTAAAGTGAAATTAAATTAA
>NPHX01000259.1:241597-291015 GCA_002271815.1 Eimeria falciformis | reverse complement strand
GAGGCGCTCCGCTTGATAAAGGGAGATTATTAAGCGGGGGTCATCACACAAGGTGCAAAGTGACACAAGGTTCCCTGGAAGTTTCCAGCTCTTCTTGTGATCCATGATCCGCGGAATACTTTAATCTCATTATGTGGGAGGAAACGGTAAATGGAATTTTTTACAATCGTTTTTTTGGGTTAACTGGCCGCCTAGAACGTCGTTGGGAATCTAGGGCAGCTGGTGCAAAACAAAGAGGCTCGAGACATTCGCGTTTCCCTGTGTTTTTTTTGATGGCTAAGGAGACGCCTGTCTCTAATTACGGGAATTAGGGAAGGTTCTCACATTTTATGTCAACGTAGCCTAGCTAGCACAGCCTCAGTGCTCAAACTATAGCAAATCGTAACGAGCACCGCGAAGGATAAGGCTTCATCGTAGCCTACGCCATGAGTGTAGGAAGGTTCACTACACACAAGCGCAAGCTTGTATCGTGATGTAGCTGATGGTTGCAGGCCCTAAGACGTCTGGCAGTCCTAAGACCATTTTGGGTGAACAAGAAAGCGCTGTACTGTTCAACATAGTAACGCCCACCCAAATGCTTATTTTTCAAAGTAGCAATCTTACAATCTTTTTTAGGATTGCTCTTTCCATCAATGGATTGCTCTCTTTTTTGAATCAATCAGCACTAAACAGGTTACCACTGTTAAGAATAAACAGTCCCCCCAAAATTTTCTTTATCAAGACCTGCCTCGCTGTTACCCTGCCAGAGTCGGAACAGCCAGACGACGCGGGCATGACGGCAAGGTGCAGCAAGCTTGCGTCTTAGGCGCACACCCATCAGGGCACAAAATCTAGGGAGTTGGACTACTCCTCCTCATGTAAATAAACATAATCATTTTTATTCTAAATCAATTAAACGATTAGTCAAAACAAATATATGTATAGCCAACAGAAATGCACTGAAATGCCGAGCACGCGGATTGTGTAACGCTCGTACTTAGGCCTCTTCTTTAAGGCCATAGGGACTAACACGAAACAATAACTTAAAAATACCTAGCCCCAAAGATGAATGTCTTTCTCCAGTCTGCAACTCTGAGGCCATGCGTACTTGAGCACATTCAAGCGGCAAGCGGATGCGGATCAGATGCATCTGGCATGCTGTTATGGGAACGCACGCATCCGAACAAACAATCCGAGCAGTTGGGCTACTGCTCCTCACATACTTATACGTAGTCCTACTACTTATCACTAACTTAGGAAATTATTTAGGCAGTTCTAAGTGATGACAAACAGCCAAACACTGCAATATCGAACATATGCATTACCTTGGCGTGCAACAACGTGACTTAGTGCTCCTCCCAAACGTTAAAATATCTCTTCTATTCAAAAATCTTTTAAAACATTTATTAGGGCCAGGTTAAGTTATTATTAACATATAACTTCTACAACACCCACGACGCACATTAGTATACTACACTGGTTCTGCAATTACTTTCCTCGCGAGTTGAGATAGACACCCTTGTAGAAACCTGAATCTTTTTTTAAGACAAAAAGTATAAATAAATAAATATACATATGTATAAATTTCAGGTTACATGGTTATGGGGTCTCCGAGATGCCTAGTGAACTTACCGCCCTTTGGGGGATTGCAAAGTTGCACCAGCACCGCAAGATTTCTGGCATTTTCCTCACATATTTACCCACAGTATGCATAAGACATTTATAAAATTTTTTGGTTTGTTTGTAGTTAATTTTGAAAAAAGACGGGGCCCCACAGAGACCCTACGAGACTCGTGAGCCCCGTGCGCCTTCGGGTCACCTAAGGCCATTCCTGCTACCCGTGCAGAGGCGTCTGCTTCTGCCTAGTAAATTGTTCACATGCGGCTAGCTTTCTTTTAAAGTTGTTTCTAAATACAGCAGTAGCTTCATCAGTAGCCGAATGGGCAGCACCAGTACTAGTAGAGATAGGGAGAGACACGGAGTCGCCCAATTAAGATCTAAAGAGAGTAGCAGCACCAAAAGCAACAAAATCGTTCGTCCTGTTGCTCTTGCTTTCCGTTTAACAAGCGTTTGCTTTTGGAGATTTGGTGCCTTGCGATTCTGTTATAGGGTTTACAGTCTACAGTGCGAAAATGGAGGCCTTCAAGAAAGCCTTCCTTCTGCGACACCACCACCATAGTGCTGCAACGAACGAACAGCCTACACCTGTTGTTGCAGCTATGCCGCCACAGCAAAAGCAGCAATTAACTGCAAAAAGTAGTGAGAATCCTGCTACTGCTGCTAACTGGAGCAGCGACAACACCACCCCAATGGACTCCTACTGCCTGAGGCGCCAGGGGGGCAGCTCAAGCAGCCGCGGAAGCTGGACTAGCACCGGAAGCAGCGGTAGCAGAGGCACACACAGACGCATGTCCAACGTTCGCTTCTCCATTACCAACTGCCGTTTAGCAACAGGTGAAATAGCCCTGGCCAACCGTGGTGCTGCCAGCAGCAGCGTCAACAGCAGCACAAGCCGAGAGGTAAGGCATTATAAGCCCTAAACCGTAGGGGCAACCCCTTTGGCAGCCAGGGACAAGCAAGGCTTTAGGGTTTAAGGCTTGGGGTTTAGATTTGGCGCAGCAAATGGCAAGGCAAGAAGGGAGAAAGCACCAACAGCCACAGAAACAGCACCAACAGCAGCAGAAACAGAAACAGCAAGGAACGCGGCGGCAGCAGTGGGAACAGCAACGCTACAAAACCATTTGGCGTTCCCCCGAGAAGGCTGGCGCCTTTAAGAAGGACCCGCTCCAGGAGGTGTTCAGTTTTACCAGAAGACGCAGCTGCCTGCAGAAGGGCATGGGCAGCAGCATTTACCCTGCAGCCACAAGTATCCAAGAACATGAGTCTACTGGTAAATTATAATTTTTAACTTTAAAGCCTTTTTGACGGTGTCACATGCATGCCTATTTCTAATTAAGGTATAGGGTTTAGATTTTTGAGTGGTTCAGGGGCTGTCTTTTCTGTATCTGAGAAAGAAGTGTTCCTAGAGGTGCCGCGGGGCGGGCGGGCCTGGGCACAAACAGAACTAAAAAATGAGGGGCGTGCTGTTCTCTTCTTCGCGCTGCAGCAGCTCCAGGAGGAAGAGATACTGCCGCTGGAGCTACTGCGCAGTCACCTGCTGCAGCAGCAGCCCTCAAAAATTACCACCGGTGTAGCAGCAAAACGCAGGAGCTGAACCCTAAGATTAAGTCCATTAACGTTCAAGCTTACGCAACCAGTTCAACCAGGATGTACTTCAGGCTGTACAGCATAGCAATTCGGGGCATATGGCTTTGTGTTTCAGGCTTCTTTGCGTGGCCCCTTTTTGGCGTGGTGCTGCCTGGAGAGACAGTGACTCTGTACTTTGGCTTTGGCTATAACAGCAGCGGGCTCCATTATTGCGACTGGGAGTTACGTATACACCCCGGCAGCTATGCAGCTAGCTATGCTTGTGTAGTACCAGCAGCAGCATCAGCAGCAGCAGCAGCAACAGCAACAACAACTACAACTACAACAATTACTGCTGTTGCTGCGGTTTCCACTGTTCCATCACCGGTAGAAGCACTTTGGCAGCAGTTTAACACAACCTGCAGAGGGAAGGCCCTTGGAGCAGCACACGAGATACTGCAGCAGCTGCTGCAGGGTATAGAACTTTGTAAATCCAACCTGGAAGAAAATGCTAGAGGTAACGATGCTGCTGTTAGTGTTAGTGCTCATGATGTTGGTATGGCTGTGTTACTAACGGAGTTAAGCTACTATTTTTCCCCGCAGCTACATTTGCTATATCTGCCACTCCTGGTGTTTCCTGGGTAGACGGCACCCGTGGATACTCTGCTACAGACCTGACTGCGTTGCTTAGGTCCCTGTCGCAGTTGCAAGGCTGCACCACGTGTCTGTTTCTGCTTTTACCTTATTGCGGAACATATTGGAACAGCTGCTGCGTCTGTTGCAGATAAAAATGACCCGGGTGTAAAGGGAAGCCTCTTCGTCTTGGCTAATTTATCGTTGGGCCTGAGGGCTACGCCGCCGTTGGTTGCTTCTTGCCTGCCGCTGCGGCAACAGCGAGCCACAGCGCAGCCTCAGCCCCAGCAGCATTTGGAGCTGCTACACAAAACGTTTGGGCCCTCCCAAGAAGGGCGTTTATGTGGAGCGTTGCAACAAGAGACAGACAAGGTATTTGTAAATACTGAAAGTAAAGCAAGAACAGCAGAAGGACAAAATGCCGCTGTTGCTCCGAGTGTTCGGAGAGACAATGAGACTTTTGCTACGCTGGCTACCGTGGCAGGAGTAGAGGCCGTTTTGAACAAAGTTAATGTAGAGATAATGCAGCAACAGCCGCTGTTCCTACTGCTCTATCACCATAAGCAGCAGCGCTCATGTTCCTGGACGATGCAGGAGCTGCTCTATCCGGGCAACGATCCGCAGCCGCCACAGAGGAAGCAGAAGCAGCACCAGGAATTAAGGCCTCATATGCAGCAGCAGCAAAACGCTTATGGAGCAGCAGAAAATTGCCTATCTTTGCTGCTTGGGAGGGGCGTAGAGACGTTTGTCTCTACTTTGCCTGAGGCTTTAAACCTTGCCGGCCTTGCTGCCCCAGAAGGTCCGTTGGTACTAATGCAGTTCATGTTAACGTTCATATTGCGTTTGTTTTTGCTGCTGCTAGTAATGCAGCTGCTATTGCTGCTCGATGCACTTGCTACAGCTCCTTAGCTGCAAGCAAACGGCGTCGAGTTCATCGCTGCTGCTACCAACAGCCACTGCTTTTAAAACTAGTGTTGCTGCAGATACTACGCCTGCTGCAGATGAAAAGGGGAAACAGGGCCTGCGTAGCTCCAAGCGTCAGTACAATCGGAGCAGGCATGAGAGTAAAACTTGTGAAGAGTACAGCGGTAGCACAGCCGCAGCAGCGGCAGTGTCTGCTGTTGCTGCTAACAGCGACGCAATCGCAGATGAAGAAGGCGCTCAAATGGGACATCGAATTGCGGAGCAGCTTTTGGAGTGGCTACTTTTGGAAGCAATTGGTGCAGCAGAACCGCAGCTTCTGTTGCACTTAGCCGTACAGGAAGCAGCTGCAGGTGGTGCTGTTGCTGAAGCAGCAAGGCAGCAGTGGCACCAGGAGCAAAGGTCGGGGCTACTGTTCCAGCAGCAGCTGCAGCAAATCCCGCTACCATCATTGCTAGACCTTCGAGTACAGCTCATGGCTGAATACCTATGTAGGAAACAAGTATACACAGTCAAAAATTGTAAGTCCCTTGATTCATATATTTGTTTTGCGATGCTGTCGAGCACAAGAAAACTAGCCTAGCAAGAGTTGTTGCAGAGTGTAGCCGTCTTGCAAGGAGCATGAAGGGCTCTTGCTGCTGGTGCTCCTGCAGCCATCCATGTTTATGCAGGGATTCGCTTATTGTGCAGGTAGAATGGGTGTTGTGCTTTTTGACGGAAAGACTACAGAGGTGCTGCTGTCTTTCTTGAAGCAGCAGCAGCAGCTAGAGAGGCAACAGTTCTGGGGGCTGCAGCTGCTGCAGCAGAGGTTAGGGTTCTTGGTTAATTTTTTGCCAGCAACAAGCAGGGGCGTGCTGCTGTGTTTAGAGGTGTATCCACGGCACCAGCACTTGCTTCAGCAGCGGCTGCTGCAGGACATGATAGAAGAGTATGTGCTTCCAGCATTGGTGGGGGAGGAGCAGGAGCAGCTGCTACCTGTGGTATGTCTGTATACTCCAGAGGAGGTGGCTTCTTTGATTGATGATGCAGCAGCAAGAAAAGGCCTATATGCCCTCGACAATAACCCCGGCAGTACAGCAGCAGCTGCCCGCGCTGCTCATATAGACGCCGAAGAATTTGGAGTCTCACCGTGTCTGTTCATTGTTCCCTCCTGGCAGCACTTCTTTTCTGCAGCAACGGGAAGGCTGCTGTCGCTGCAGCAGGAGTTCCTTTATGGAGCCCCACATCCAGCAGCAGAAGCAACAGTAAATGAAAGAAAAGGAACAGATGAGGCAGCTGCATTGCCCACGAGAAGCAATTATTTAGAAGTGCAGCGGCAATTGTCGGGGGTGGCCGAGCTGCTGGATATTGACTTTGTGACTCTAGACTATCCATCCTTTTCTGCCACAGCAGAAGCTGTAGCAGCTGCAGAAGCTGAAGCACAAGGCGCGGAAAGGAACTATGAAGTCGCCGCAGCCACAGCAGCAGCAGCAGCAGCCAGGAGCCCCTGGCTGCTGCCGCTACCAGCGACAAGGGCTCTGGGGCCTTATGTGGTGTCATACCTTCGTGCTGCTTGTTTACTCTTGGGGATTGCTAGTGATACGCTGCAGCAGAGAGCAGCAGAGGCAGTTATAGACTGGAGAGAAGAGGCACACAGGAGACAGTCTATCGATGCAGCAGCAACAGCGGCCAACAGACGTATGCAAAGAAAACTGAAGGATCTGGCGACGGACCGAAGAAGTTGCTGCAGGTTCAGTCCACAATTGAAAGATGCTGCCGATGTTTCTGTTTCTTTAAAGCCTGTTCAGGCGGAAAAGCCGCTGACGGCCGGGAATAAAGAAGAAACGGCAGTAGCATTACTGCAGCACGTGCAACACATGGCCGCCGCTGTGCTGTGCAGCTATTGGGAAGAAGTGCTTCCCCTATCGCCTGCAGAGGCAGCCATAACTGCTGCTACTTTTGACCCGGTACTGCGGTGGGCATCGCTGCAACTGCAGCAGCTGCGGACAATTGTATCGGGATCAATTGTATCCAGCGTGCTGCTGGCAGGTGATCTCGTAAGCCTTATTTGCGGCTTTGCGTTGGAAGGTGACCTCGTTCTGACGCGCAACCACCAACTTTGCTCCCCCGTGTTTCAACAGGATTTTGCCGATGTGCGTGATGCAGCGCAGAAAGCTGATGCGGCCGCTGCCGCAGCAGCAGCTACCGCTTCGGAGGCTGGAATGGAGGGGTTGACTAGGGGCTGGTTGAGGCTCTCCAGCGGCACGGCCGCAGAAGACTCTCATAGCAGCAACAGCAACGCAAGCAGCCGTTGCAGCAGTTACAGCAGCTGTAGTATTCAACCCCCGGGGTATGGCGTGCGGGTACTTCGCCAGTTCCTTCAACAGCAGCTGCTGGTGATCTTGGAAATAGGTAAGCTGGCTACTGCAGCGGGTTTAAAGATTAAAGCTTACAGTTAAAATTTAAGCTTTAGGGGTTGTCTGCTCTTTTTTTCCGTCCAGCGGAGCAACGGGAAGTTTTCATACAGTTGCCGCGCGAAGTGGTGTTCCGAGTTAATCTCCCCCATGCAGCAGCAGCCACAACGGGAGCTGCTGCTGCTACCGAGCTTACCAGAGGGCGTCGAACCAGCGACGCCGGTGGGGTGGGCCAAAGGAGCAGCAATAAAAAGCGGCGGGGCTCTACTAAGCCGGAGATCTCTGCTTTGTCCCAGGAAGACACAGCAGCAGCAGGAGCTGCAGGAACACCGGCAACCGAAGTGGAGAAGCAACAACCCATCCTCGTCGTTTGCCATCTGCCCCCCTCGCAGCTCCTTTGGGAGGTTTTCCGTACAATCAGCAGTAGTGCAGACGCAGCCGCAGATGAAGAAAACAACACACAAAAACCAAAGAGAAAGCTGTCCCACGGGGAGCATGTAGACTTCAGAGCATGCGGTGTATACGCAACTTTAACTCCAGCAGCAATAAAAGAAGCAATCGCCTTTTTTAATTGTCCCCCTTTATTTTTATGGTTAGGGGAGAGGCTCAGCAGGCAAACAAATGAAATGGAAAAACTGTTGGAGTCTACGGGTATTCCTGATGCGACAACGGTCATGAGTTACAGTCTAGTAACTCCAGAAAAGTACAACATATATACTAAACCCCTTAAAAACTAAAACTGGGATGGCTTTAATTTGTGTTCACTAGTGAGGGAAAAAGGCTATGGAACTATTCTTTGAGCTCTTATAAGTAACTAGTATTATATATGATAGAATTCGTGGTGTATATCTTAGACGCATCCAGAATATATATATGCGTGCATTTTCTGTTTCAGGTCAGCACAAGAAACTCGCTGTTCCATAGAAAAGCTTGATTCTCAAGCCTCAAGCTCTGACTCGGTGCGAGACTAAAACACCTCAACCCCTCTGACCTTTACCCTTAGCCCCATGGTACATTTCATGTTTTCTGGTTGATCGTTATTTTTGTTTTGCTGCTTTTCAGCTGCTGTTAGGGTCTGCTTTGTCTCTTTCATATTGCTCGAGCAACTCCGGAACCACAAATAACAGCACTTATGATAATATATACACCGGCAGCACCAGTATAGAGTCTAGGAAGTTTCAAGGTTCTGTAGGGACAGAGCATCTTCTTCTTGTGGGGCCCATCGCAAAAAACAGCTGGCAGTTCGCTGAAGGAGGGAAAGTGCTAGTAGATGCATTTCTGGACAAGGAACCTCTGCTCCAAATGCTCCAGGGGAAAGCGCTTAATGATATACTTATGGCTGATGACGCACTGCTGGATATTCGACAGTGTGAAAGGGTTGAGAACGAAAAAGAGAAAATTTAATTAAAAAAGAATCTAGGGTTTAGAATTGCCCCTAATAGTCATTGGGATTATAAAGGGAGTTTAGTACTTTTTATGACAGACCACAGTTGGCTAGCCAATCTCCTACTGTAAGTGATACACAGGTTCGCATTTTTCAATATACATCCAGCAAACCTCGAACGGTCTTGAGGCTCAGTCAGAAACCTAAAGATGGCTTGTTAGTGCAGTTCCAAGAGGCGTCTTAGCAATAAAGTGGGCAACTTACACAGCTTCCGAGGCTTGGAGGGCCAATATATATTAGGGATTAGCGTTTGCAACTGTCCACTCTACCTTGGTACTGCAGAGTTCAGGTTTAAAGGTTAGCTAAAGCTGGCACACAGCTGCCAGGCTAACGGATGCAGTTAAATCAATCTCTATAATCTCGTCGACAAGCAATCGCCAGGACGGGGCAGTCAGGGGCGGTAATCAGTCGGGCCTCAATGGCACCTTTTCACGAGAGCGTTAATCGGGGAATAGTCCTTACAAGACTAAAAGCACTCAGGTCATTGCCCTTCCAGTACACGCACTCAGATTGCTCACATACATACCGCAAAAGTAGAGCTGGAACGGGTTGTGGATGTTCATGCCAATGCGGAAATGTCTCGTCTGAGTGTTGCTCGGCGTTTTGTTCGACCCCTACTTAAAGATTCGCTCGAAAACCCTCAGTATAAAGCGGATGATTTTCTTTTGTTTTCAGTCCCGGCTGCTTGTAGCTAATCTCTTAGCACTACGGTAGGGAACTCTGTCATTGTCGGGACTGTGGGGTAATCTGGCATTACGTAGTATAAGCCGTCTCGTGAGATCAATGATGATCTTCCCAGACCATGGAACGGACTTCTTGCAGACTGTATGTCGTCGAGTACCACCAAGGCCAAGCATGGAGGCCGCAGCGCATATTTTTCTTTCCATTCCTTCTGTCGGAGAAACCCATCTTCACACTGGAGAAATACAGAATGGTCGTAGGGAGTCCCACAGAGCTGAAAAGGAAAACTGCATAGCATTTTCAACGGTGTCTGGCGAGCATGCTTCTAATAATTTGGGAGGGCTTGGACCAACTTTAGAAAGAACGAAGTAAACACACAAAGGGCTATGGCAATGATTTCGGACAATTCTATACAACAAACAGTTTCAAGTGAGGAGATGTCTCGTTGATCAAAGTGAATAAGTAGGTAGCGGAAGCGAATACTCAAAAATGGCATCGACGTACTACGGTTTTAATGGGAGCCTGCAGGGAATTGTTTGTAAATGAGGTTGTAAGAGATCCTCAAGCACTAGGGTACTTGATAATACAATATCACTGGTACATGGAGTCTATTGCTACACTACGGTATCAGAGGCTGACTAAACCTTATGGATTGCGAACTTTTGACTCACAGTGGTCGGGTTCAAGGGTTTGAACTTGCCGTACAAGTTCCACAATCCGTCCGTTTTGCTAACTAGCACCAGATTATGTCCAAACACGCTGGTCGATTCTTTGATTTACTCTTTACTCAATAATTCGTTTATTTGGAGCATGATTTGCTTTTTTATTTTGCGAAGGAACAGTTTGTAAGAGCGAACCCACATATGATTTCATTAAGGGTTCCACGAGTATACAGTAGCTGCAGATCGGCTCGTTCCTGCGTCGTTTCAGACAATAAAAGCTTAGCTTGTGCCGGTAAAAGCAGAGCTGTGGGGCTCAAAAAAGAACCTTCATTAAAGGAGATCAGGCTGGCTTACATGCCAACGACTGGTCTCATAGCGATTGGCAATATACACCTTCAGAATTGTGGGAAAACCATTGGGTGGGCCTAGGAACAAATGTGCGGAGACTAGCGCTCCGCCGCCAGCCACCCTCAAGTAGTGTTTGCCTTCGCCATTGCGTGGAGGGAAAGCGGTACTCATGCAGGACTCAACAGGCTGTGTTCAATTTTGAACCGGTTGACGCTGGCAGTTTTGGTTTGTAGTAGAAAGAGCGATCCATCGCTCATGTAAATGAAAGACGGGAGCTTCCCTCGCTGCTGCCTAACCAATAGTGAGAGTGAGGTCCAGCTCCGAAGAGCTGTACACATAACAAAGTCCCTCAACCTCATGGTAGTTACGGAGAATTGCTGACAACTCTCCATACGACCAGGGTTGCTGCTACCGGGCCTCTTGGAGGTTGTTAGCAAAAAGTCAATATCTATTGCACAGGTTTAAAATGCGGATAAACTGGTATAAAAAGCTTTTGATTTTCCAAAGGGGTGCAAGGAGTTTTCAGACTGTCTGTGTGACTGCCGTTAACCCATCCTTCCCCTCGGCTGTGTGCACCTGAGGATATTTGGACTACGAAACATGCTGTTTATAACAGTCTAACGGTTAAACTTCAGCCTCTGTCTAAGGACCATAAGCACTAAGCACACAACCATTCTAAAGAGTAAACAGTTTTCAACGAAGAGTTATCGCTATCCTGCCTTGGGCGAATGCACAACCTGAGGAGGTGGGAAACGGCATAGAGCATCACTTCGAACAATTCTACGTATATTGAACAAACACACACTGTCATGCCGTGCACGCCCATTAAGATGCTACAACTGTCTTGTCACAGCAACGGGATCCTCTGGTATTATGAAAGATAAGGCTTCAGATGCCGCTTGGATGTGCTACGGTCAGCATGGCTTCACGTATGCACGCTTTGATGAGAACTCGTTTTAGGTTTTTCATGGCGGCGACGGACAAGCTGCTTCTAAGTAGCCCTGTAATTTCCCAACTTCTCCCTTATGCAGGAGCGGTTTTGCATGGACGCCAAAGAGGTTGGAAGAGTAGCTGCAATCCAGCGGTTGGAGTCGCCATTACGCCCCTATTTGATGGCTTAGCTAGATTGTAACAGGGTAAACTGTGTGTTAGTTATATGCAACTGACAGTTAGATACTAGTTTATCCTTGCTTATACACATACATTCTGCACAATTGGAGAAAGCAGCACTAGCCAGCCAGAGCTAAGTTCAGGCTGTTGGAGTGAGGGAGGCACACCGCAGCACTCCTCAAATATCATGGACCATAGGCGTGAGGCTACCCTGCAAGCTCAGCTATGACAAAAGGCAGATCCATGGAGTAATCCATGGAACAGGTGTTACTCTCTGTAAGGTGTCGTCAAGTTGCAAGTTCGAGTAAATTCTGGGCTCTGGCTATCCGAAATTGTCCTTGAATATGAGAGGAATTGGGGCGTTACATAGATCCTCGGAAGCAGCTCCTCTGTGTTCAAAATGTTAATATTTCTAGCATCCTAAACATCTTCGACCTTTGCTTTAAATGATGGATCTCTTTTTCTTGAGATTGTTAACCTACCGTGTTTTTCGCCGTTCTCGGTCGTTGGCCGTATTATTCATCTAGCGGGTAACACTTCGACCCACTTTCTGATACTAAAAAATAAAGGTTGCTTCAACTGGCAGTTTTAAACATGTTTGAGCGGATCAGCGCTGAGCAGGCCAAAAGGCACCTAATAAGCAATTCACTTTAAAAATTCAGAACACGCAGTCCCTCGAGCCTTTTTCGAAAAGACCCTAAGGAAACGCGACCCCAGATAAAATTTAACATATAGTTTGCTCAACGAATGCCGCTCCTCCTCCGTATGTTGTTCTGTTCCCTGGGCCCAAAGAGGCCTCACAACCTCCACGGGGCAGGAGAATGTCGGTCGTGTGTTGCCAGCGGGAAGCCCGAACGCCCCAGCAAGCACATATCTGAAGTAGGTCGGCTACTGCGTTTTAAGTATTCTCATATCTCACTCAGTTATGGAGTAACTAAGAAAGTTCCAAGGCAGCTGCCACACAAGTGCAGCCAAGCATAGCAATTGCATTAAAATGCTACATCTAATCCACCCGATCTACGCGTCCTCATGTGCCCTTACATGAGCGAACGCTTTCTTCTAGTGTATTCTACAGGATTGCCGTCTGTGCTGTTAGCTGTTACACGGAAAAGCGTTTCCTTTAAGTCTTGCTCCACGCCGTCTTATCCTGTGTCCAGCTGTGGAAATTATAGAATTAAAAAGGTGTCGAAGCTAAGCGCTTCCTTCAGCGTCCATCCTGCTACTGGGTGTGACATGGGAAATTTGGAATTACTGTAACATACGGTGCTATCAGGTGTAGCGCAAGTTTCTTTGTGTTTATCCAGAACCCTCCAAAAAACAGGAACCACAGAGTGCGCTTCACTCGAAGAGCGTCTCCGCTTTTTCCTGCTGGACGCCCTGTTGCCTGAGACCACAACAGCCTTAAGGCTCCCAAGGGAAACGGGGTGTAGGGCCCACTTGCAGCTTGTCGGCACCCTAGATGCGTTCACAAGAAAGACTAGTTGTGGGCATCCTAGTGTTCATCTTAAATAGATGCCAGCCCCTACCACCCATAAAAAAGCTAGACAAGCTTGCAACGCCCAGCCGGCATACAAGCTCTCCCAATCTGAAAGCTCTGTTTCTGGTTGCTTTGTTTCATATTCATACTCTAAAGCTTTGCTTGCCTTCCAGGTGTCGTCTCGTTGGTTTTGGCATCTGCCTGGTTTTGCTTTGAAATTTGGGCGTCGAGTGCCTCACGATAGGCTCTCATGGCGTTTTGCCGTGCGGCTTGCCTGCAGTCACACCGGTGCGTTAAAAAAAAAACTTGCACAAAAACGGCATGCAGAAGAACTGGCATGTAAGCGATTTTATCTTGCAAGCCTCACTCGCTTCGAAGTGCTGCACGGTGCTGGGCCATAACCGCTTCAAGTTGTTTCATTTCTTCTGCCTTCGCGGCTTTGTTTGCCTCTTTGCGCAATTCTTTCTCCTTCATTTGTTCTAAAATAAAGCGCGTACCAGGTGTTGCTCGTTAACAAGCTATCAAAGATAAGGTACGTGGATTGCGCTTTCTCATGTTTCATAGCATGACTAGAGCTGGGCAAAATAATTGCAGTTGTATCTAACTACCATTTTCTTGCAAGCCTGTGTTCTGCACAGCAAGATGGATGCAGCGTAGTGCCTTATTGTTTATGACTGCTAAATCTCTTTACGAAAACTTGTTGCATTTTGCTTCTTAGCTACGTGCAGGCGTCTTGCCTATGCAATCAGCGTTTATTTCTCTTTCTCGCCTTCTCCGTGCTGCTTCCGTTTCCGCTCGCTACAGTTAGGTATAAAAACAGCAGAACCAAGAAACCAAGTATTTGGCGCAGGGGAAAACGGCTCTGGATCAAAGCCTATCTAGGATGTTAAACGATCAGAACTGCACTTATAGGGAGCAACAAAAGGGTGGGGACTGACAGAAAGTGTGAACTTCTGCGTGCGACAAAGGTGACTGGCGAGTGCACCTCGAGCTCCTTACGGTCTTCTGCAGCGATTTGCTCCCGAACATACATGGCGTCAAGCTCTCGCAGTTTGTGGATCTGCCTTTGCTTCTCCTGCTGCATGAGCTGCAACATTTATGACAGTGACGATGCTTCAAATTTCTGGAGTATTGCTTTTGTTCTAGAGCAAGCACTCGTCGGCGGGCAGCACCGTTTGCCATATGAATCGCAGGGGCGGACATGGAACAACCTGGCCTTGCGCTTGAGGCTAGTATTAATGCGCAGATTATGTGCGGGGAAGCATTTCAAAATCAAATAATGGAGCTTACAACCAGGGCGTTTTTTGCGTTGTCCGTTTCAATTGCCTTCATAAGACTCGCCCGGTCTTCCTGTACGAGACTTTCTTTGTCTTGGGCTGCAAGTTGCTGTCTAAACGGAAGCGCAAGAAAGCTCCTTCTATTATCCTTACATGCTGATCAGCAATGTAACTGGATATGGCAAGCGAAGGAGAGCTGAGGGCATACCTTTCTAGTGTTGCCTCTTCCAGCTGTCTCCTCTGCTTTTCTTTCATTCGGCTGATAAGTGCGGCATCCATTTCCTTTCGTCTTTGCACCGCTTGTTCCTGATTCTCGCGGCGTAACTTTTCGGCAGCTTCGGCATCTGCCTGCAGGCGACAAGCCTCTTGTTGATTTTCAACTTTAATCCTCTCCATCTCTTCTTGCCGCTGCTTGTGCCTGTTTGCTATCTGTAGCGGCAACGTACATATGCATGAAATAGGCATCCTTGCGTACCGTACCTTTGACATGCTGTTAACGAACAGGATGGGATGGTCTACGGTTTAACAAGACAACAGACCTGCTCGAGCAGCGCTTCTTTCATTTGCTTTTTTTCCCTAAGAGTTGCTGCAATTGCCAATCTTTCTCGTAATCTCTTTGCATTGAGGTCTTCAGTCCACAAGGCCTCGAACACCGCTGCTTCCTCTTTTTCCTGCTGCTGCCGCCTACATCTGGACGCTAACTGAGCGTCATTTGCAGCCAGTGTCTGCAACCAAACCGCAACACAGCTCACAGCTAAATGAGCCAGACACAGCTACAACCTAAAACGTTAAAGCTTTTCAATAAGCTCTGCTTTAGGCTGTGACTGACAGAGCAGAAGAGTTACTTCGACTAACAGAACTGACACGCATGCTGGCGAGGAATAGAGAGAGGGTGACTCCACAAGAAAAATGACACAAGCAAAATAGCCAAACAAAACAGCTTGTGATAATTCGAATGATGTACTTTACAAAAGGCAACCGTTGCCGTGATATAGGGTCTACGTTGTCTTGAAAGATGCGCTTGGGCGTAGCGCCTTGTGAGATGGTTTACCTCCAACATGTGCAGCTTGCTTTCTTGTAAGCGCAATTCGTCCTGTTTCTGTTTGCATGTAAGTGTACGGAGGCGCTCGTCGTACTTGCTTTGTTCCTTTTCTCGTTGTTCTTTATGAGCCGCAGCGCGACGAATGATGTCCTGTCCCTTGAGTGATGCGCTGTGCTGCATGTGTTCTAGCGCTGCCTCTGCCTGTTTCCGTTCCTGATCAAGCAAGGTGCATAGCTTAATCCTTCTCTCTGCTATCCCGGAAGAGACTTGTTTCCTTATCTCCGAAGCCCTGCGGCGTACATAGACAGCTTCCGCTGCAGCTTCTTTTCGACTGGCCAACTTGGCTGCCAGCTGCAGCTGTTGCTGCTCAGTTGCCACATCCTGGGCTGCTGACAAAAAAGCTTCGCGCTGTCGCAGTAGTTTTTGTTTTCGCAGAGCTCCTGCCGTTACTTCCTGCCGCGACCTTCCCATTGGTATATAAGAAGACTCGTGTGAATAGCAGCAAAGAAAAAGCACTCATACACTCTGCCTTGTTTGTCACCTGCCGTTTTCAGCTCCCGTATAAATTCGCTCGCGGAGCAACCGTCTCTATCTGTAGATGCTTACATGTATAATATATATCGTAACAGCTGTAGATCTATATCTATTATTGCCGTGTCACTTTATGCCTCTCAAAAATAAAAACATTTCTCCATTTTGCACCATACACTTAAGAGAGCTTTTGGCGGAAGTGATCAGAAGAACAAAGGATATTGGGAGCAATGAAACAGCAATTAACTCAACAAATCGGTGTGACAATGACAGACCTTGCCAACCGCTTAACTGCCAGGCTAGAGCACAAACAAATTTTTGCTTTTTATATACAACGTGTAACTTGATTTTCGAGGTTTTTTGTTTTTGTTTGAGGCCTCGATCGTACGCGTGACCTCGTGGTTGGGGCTTATGGAGGCGACTGGCCAGGTTGATTGTCATGAGTTTCCAATTTTTTTTCACTGAATTGCTAAGAATAAATTTGCACAAAAAGTATAAACGGATTTTTGCATGCATAAAAATAAAAAGGATTGACGTAGCTGCTGCTAAGTGAGAGCATGCTGAGTAAAGAAATTCGGGCTCTTAGTGACCCGAAGTAAGGTACAGGTACACCTGGATAAAATACTGCTAGAGCTGCCGACGCAACATAAAATACAATTATTTTTAATTTGGCAACATAAGGGTTTGTTGTGCCTCTATTATAGTTAGAGGTGTAGCTTCGAGAAACTGCCCTTAACCCTTACAGCATGCAACATGGGGTAACAAAAAGAGATCTCCCATAGACAAAGCCGCCAGCACATTTAGAAGTGCACTGCTACAGAAAATTTTTTAATTTCCAAAAATACAGATTGAGGAGCAGTGCGAGAGTTTTCTCTGGGACGAGTATCTCTCGATTCATTATTGAAGGGATTCTTCAGCGGAGACAAGAATCAGATGCAAAAGTATCCCCCCGAGTCAAACCGGTTGTGCTTTGGGAGCTCTGTGGCAATGAGCTTCTATAATTTATAAGAAATCATCTTTCAGTGTAATGCGGGCTGCTTACTTCCGTGCCAGCAAAGCAAGACCTGCAACGCAGCGCCACAAGCCCTTCTCGTGCAATCGTTCACGAAAATGTATTGTCCCTGGAAACACCAAGCTGCCATCCGGCCGGGTTTGCTGTCTACGGAGGGGATACGCGGGACAAGACTACGCGAGAGTCTCAGCTCAAGTCTCACTGTTGACGGCCCCAGCACAGCGGCCAATGGGGCAGCAGAGGGAATCAACCCCATCATACCCCTGTCGCCAACAGCAACGCATCAGTACACTTGTGGACCGCAGCAGCAGGAACAGTGTCAATACCAGAAGCACTCCGTAGATCGTCAGTGCCCATCCCAGCCGATCTGCTCCACAGCAGCTGCTGAGGCACTGGAGCCCCTACACGTTGCTCTTCGCCTTAGAACAAATCGGGATGAAGATGCGTCCATTTGTATTGATCAAAGATCTGCGCTGTGCCGCAATCCCTCTTGTCTAGTGAGTACTTCGGTAGGCGTATCGTCGGCATCCCTTCGACCCCCAGAACAAAGATTTCCCAGGTCAGGGTCTATCTACCCTCTCCTTGATCCTTTTGAGGCTGGAGAAAACCTAGAATGTGAAGCAGTAGAAAAGCAAAAATGCCGTGTAGCAGAAGCAACCAGCACTGATTTCTGCTTGATACCTCCCTGGAATGCGGTTCATGTTGGTTCGCACGACCTGTCGGCGTGCTCCCACCTTGCAACTAAGAAAGGTGATGCTGCAGGGTTAACAGCAGCATCCCGTTGTGTAACATCTACATACACACACCACGGTTCCTCCACGTTATCTCAGAGGTATTCAATTGTCCCTCGCACACGCACCTTCAGCATTTTCCGCGAGTGGCTCGCCGAAGATCACGGCCACTCCTGGAAGGCCTGGGGATCCCAGGGGCAATACCCTGCCCGGAGGGGGCTAAGCCATAGCGCCACATTAGGGCTCTCTCAGAGGCTTGGGTCTGCTGCTGTTAAACAAAGGAATGTTGCGGAGAGGAGAGCGCGGCATGCTGTTGAGGCAGAAGTGAAAGAGCTCAGCGTGAGTCAAACACCCCAACAGCAGCAAGAAGCGTACATGAAGGCGCAGCAAGAAGCTTTGACCGCTCAGCAACAGCAGAAAGAGGTTGTTTGTGAGGCCACACTAAAGGAGGAAGCAAGGATTGCTGCGGCGGAGGCAGCAGCAGCTGCTGCCTCGGCAGCACTTGCACAAGCTCAGTGGCCTTCACGCCACAAGTTGCGGTTTCACCAGCTGCAGCAGCAGAAGTCAACAGAAAAGCCGTGCTCAGCGGCACGATCAGCAGTGAGAAAAAAACCAGGTGCGCTAGGAAATCCGCCTTTGCCAAGGCCGAAGAGTAGCGGTTTCACAGGACAAGGGGTGGCCCACCCTAAGGAAGATGAGGCCACACCAAGGCGGCACCAAATATCGGCAGCAGCTACGCCTGAACCATTAACCACCGGAGCCGCAGCAGCCGTTTCTGGTGCAACTGAACGACAGCCTACAAACGTGCCTACAATACCTCTTTGGGCAGCAAGTGTGCCCCACGCGAAGCCACCCACCTGCCGGTCTGCGACCAGACGGGCCAGGCAGTCCTCCGCTCGGGAGCAGGCAGGAAAAGCAACCCGTAGTGTCGTTGGCAAAGAAAGATTTTTTTTGGATGATCTTGAACGAGTCTCAGCGGAATCGGAGGAAGAGGCAGACGCTCAGAGTTTCAATCCTTTTGACGAGATGCTACAGCTGTTGCGCAAGGCTAAGAGATCAGACAACTATATATTTGACCGAGTACAGGGCAAAAATGGCAAGCAGAAGTGCAGTAGTAGCGGCATTGGCTATCACTGGAGAAACGAGTCACTCTCAAGAGCAGGTACAAGTCGTCCCAGTAGCAGCAGTACCCATTTCTTCACCACTGTGCTAGATGAGCTCACCCCAGGGCAGCGTCACACAGCGTCGCGTTGCCATCAACAGCAAGTGGAAGACAGTGTTTTGCAACCAGCGTTAAAAAGCTTGAGGTACCTCCCTCTTGAGGCATTCGACGTGCCTGAAGATTACGGCGAGCCTTCTCCACAAAGTCTACTAGAGCGCTGCCGGTCTGAGTGCCGCATGCGAAGGCTTAAAGCAAAGCCCCATGAAGCGACAGACCCCATGGCATCCCTTGGTACTCAACAGCAGCAGTGCACGGGCTCAAATGTTATTGCCCCAGTGGATCTGTGCAGTCTGCCAGAGGTAGCGGAAGTCTCCCCGTCTGATTGCATGGGGAGCCCTTTCGCTGGATCGGTACTGAAGCAGCAAGAAAATGGAGGTTTGGTAGACGTAGAAACTGCGCTCTCAAGTGAAACAACAGAAGCAGCAACGGCAGCTGCTGCTCGGGCTTATGAAACTGCAGAAGGAAATGCTGAGGCAGAAGTGTTGCACTTTGTTGGTAGCAGCTGGTCCCACATTCCTTGTATCGTGCTGCGATATGACGACAAGCATCGGCGGTTTGAGGTACAGCTGCGTGACGGTACGCTGAAGGCCGTTAGGCGCCTGGCCGTTCGGTTCTGCTTTGAAGCGCCGCTGATGCAACAGCAGCGGTTGGAAGCCTGCAGCAACAGACGCCGGCAGATGATACTTCGGCATCAATTTTTGCAAGCTGTCAACGGCCTCCCCTCGGCGGCTTTTCCCCCGCTACCCCAAAACATCATTGCTTCCATTTTGAAAGCCGCTGTAGGGATTGGTCGTCCTCGTCGTCTTGGCGTCGCCATAGACACCCTTCGGCCCATAGTGCAATGCCTTAGCAACCGCTTTCTTGAATCAGCAAAGCTCAGCGCTGTACTTCACTGCGCTGAAAGCCTAAGGGCCAACGGTAGACTTGAAACAACTTTGCAGAGCTCCCCTCCTTCAGAACAGCACAAGCAAGGGCAAACTCCGCAACAGGTTGAGGATGTCGAGGCAGGAGGACCCCCGCCCTTATTACAACTGCTGCAACCGCTGCTCTCAACAGCCCCACCTGCTGTAGGAAGGCCAGATATTGGCACACGCAAGGCATTTGAGGAAGCAAGAGCGGCCCTACGGAAGAAGCTACTCTTTTCCAGCCCCAAAACGTTCAGAGTACGGACTGGCAGCGGGTCGTTAATTCTTCACTTACCGATTGAAACAGTCATTGAACGAAAGAATCGACGCAGCAAACAAAGCTGTAGTCGGTTTTTAGAGGTACTTTCTCGTGTATACTTGACTGAACGGTCTGATGCGCTTTGTCCTCAGCTGAGTTTGTTGCTGGAGGGAAAGTTTTACGAACTGAGACGTTTGCGCTTCTTTGACCTGCCCAGCCAAAAGCTTCAACGCCTTAGTTTTGCGCGGATATTCAAAAGATCTGCCGTTTTGAAACCACCCGACCGGAATGTGAGACACAACGTACCTGACAGGGCGTAAGGTTTTAGCCTGAAGGGTTAGGGAAATCAATTCGTCACTCTGCACGCAAAGTTTATAATGGGCTTGAATAATTAAGGGAATCAATTCCTCTCCCATAGCACAGACACGTATTTGTCACTTTTGGTCTTGCCATAAACAAACGTTGATCCCACACGAATGCCGTACTGAAGCTGCTTTCCTGAGGACCCGTCACGGGGCAACTCGAGAAATTGCTAAGTTTTTGGTGATGGGACTTGGCTGAACTATTGAAGCAACCTTTTCTTTCTCGATATATGATTAGGTTTAAGAGAGGTCATGCAGCATATAATGCTGGTTTTCTAGACAAATTATGCTCCGAGAGCCTACGGATGCGTCTTTTTTCCCCATACGACTGCAGCTGCCAAAGCCCGACCAGTATCTTATTTATCAGCAAGCGCTGACATACGACGTGGCTGACGCTCTGCGGGAGCTGGCAAGAGACTCTCTCTGCCATGCCCTCATTAGTACTTTTGATATCTTGAAAGCCGGGGCGGGAGCAGCAGCTGCAGCTGCGCAGACGACAGTAACGGGAGCGACAGTACTTTCTGACACTGCAGCAAGAAGTGGGGCAGCAACAGCACCGGAGTCTGCTTTGCGTCGTCTTCTGGTCCGCTTCAACGCCATGTTGCGCAGTAACTTACTGTCGTTTGTCACGGACTCTGTGGAAGAGTGGAAGTTGTACATGCTGCGTGCTGTGACGGAGACGGTCGATCCTGTGCTCCAGCAGGCTGCAGCAGCAGCCCCTGTTGCTGCTGCTGAAGCTGGATTCTGGATAAAAGGAAACGTACCCAGTCTTTTACAGTTGGAAATTATTTTCTCTGAAGGTTCCGCAGTCTTTTTCCCATGCGCAGAGAAGCAAGTCGAGTTGGAGCTTGTTGCTTGCCCTTACTGCCCGGATATCCCAACACGCGCTCACAAAAGCCGAACCCTAAACTTTCGTTGAACTTCAATGCCAGTTTTAGTCTACGATGCATTGCCTTTTGTGACGTTCTAGGGTGGAGGAAACACTTCGTCAAGTCCTTGAAACCATGGTACACGCGACAGGAACTATCAACAAGCTGGGTCAGCCATATACTACGTATACACTAAACACCAACATAAGAAAAATTCCCTACATGATACAATAGAATATCTAAAGTACGAAAAGATAATTGTCTTGATGTTTTTTGAATAGGAGATGGGATTCCTCCTACTCCGAATGGAACCATTTCTGTACTAAAATCTCGTTTTAGGCTGCCCTTAGACTACTTAGCCTGCGTAAAGCACAAGAAAGCAATCTGTTGTGTTTTTGATCTTCTTCAGAACTGAGTGCTTTTTTTGGAGATGTCCAAATGGTCAGAATCTCTGTGTTATTGTACTTTAACTCTCAGAGTCCGACTTGATTCCCTTTGCCAACTTAGCAGAGAAGCCTGTGCTTCGCCTCACTCTAGCAGAGCCTTTTCTTGAAGAAGCGGATGTAGCAATGGTGTCTGCTGTACGAGCTTCTATTGCAGTAGCCGAACCGCTGAGGCAGCAGCTTGACGAGGTGGCCTCTGTACTCAAAGGGTCTGCCGCACCACCTTTGGACGTAGTTGCGGGGCTCGACCTCAGGAAGCTACAATCCGATTTGGAGAGATATACAGAGGCAGAGGAAAGACTGTGGAAAATGCCAACCCGCCAGTCGGCGAGGTTGTTTGCTGTGGACGCTCAAAAGGCCAAGGCCACGTTGCATTCTACGGCTCGGCGGTTAAAAGAGGAGCTGTGCAGCCAGGCAATTACATGGTTGGAAGGCGAAATAAAAGAACTGCACGAAAAGTGGACGGAGGCCTTAAAAAAGGCCTCGATAGTGCCTACGAGTGAACAGGAGCTTATTTCTCTAAAAACGTATTTGGCTGCAGTCAACGAGGAGACGGCTCCTCTCATCAGTAGGGGAAGTACAGTCTCCAGCCTTCTTGACCTCCTTGAAGGCTACTTTGCTTTCGCCCCGCCGAAAGTGCAGAAGCAGGCATTTGAATTGGACTGCTGCGTTTTGAACCTTAAGATGTCCCTCTGCGAGACAAACAGTATCCTCGAGATGGCAAAAGAAAGGGTGAAGTTTGACAACAAGCCTCAAAGCAATTGCTGAAAAATAGTAACTGATTCTTTTTTGCAGTTTTATGCTTAACAAGGCAGTTTTCAACTGTGGTTACTCGGCTACTTCGTGTCATTTGAGAGATATGCTTTCACTCCCTTACTGGTTTTCTATTCGTGCAGCTGGAAGCAAAGCGGTTAGTAAGAACACAGCAATTGCAAGTGGAGTTTGATGCCATGCGTGTCGACGTGGAAACAGCGGCTTCTTCTTTTAAACATATTGAAGACTCTTCGGCTTATCTGCCGATCCTTGATGGATTGCGTAAAAAAGTGCAAGCCGTGAGGGCTGAAGTAGAAAACCTACGTAAAGCGGAGGGGCTTTTCGGTCTCGACGCCTCGGACTTTAAGCAACTTGAATCCGTTTGCGTTCCCTTCTACAGCCTTGATGAGGTAAAAGAAACCTCCAAACTACGTTGAAGCATGTTCTGAGCTTCCTCATGCTTGGCAGTGTTAACGCAAAACACCCGGAATCAGTAAGCTTTCAACGTTACTTGCTTGAAGCAGAAAACTCTTTTGCTTGTGGTGCGGCTGTTGCTGCAGCTTTGGACTGCTGCAGGCTCTTTCGTGAAGACTCGCGAAAAATGGCTTGGCGAGCCATTAGCTCAAGTGGACTGTGACGAGGTTGAACACCAGTTGCAGAATTGGCTGCAAGCAGCGTCGGCTGTGCGGCGGAAGGTTGGGGTGTTCCAGTCAGTGGAGCCCTTGCATGCCTGTAATGAACTTCTTCACGCCATAGGTTCTTTCCAAAAGCTGCTTCCCCTCATGAAAACGTTAACTCATCCGTCGTTCCAGGCCAAGCACTGGCAAGAGCTTTTGACGCAGCTTGAGGTTACAGCCGATCCAGAGAATGAGCAAAACGCATTATCTTTCAACGCCCTTCTCCAGAACGGCTTGACTAAAGCTGCACAGGCAATTGAGCAGGTTGGATCTGTTGCAGCCCGAGAGTTTCGCATTAAGGGATGCTTTCAGAAGATGCGGGGGGCATGGAGGGCACTGCGTATGGAGTTGGTCACGTTGGAGCCGGAGGCTTCAACCCGGCGGATTTTAAAAGGTTTTGACGCTATCCATTCTCTCATAGAGGAGCACCAAGCAAGTGTGCAAAGCATGCAAGCTTCACAGCTGGTAGGAGGAATAGAGTTGCAGGCACGGGAGTGGCTCCGCAAGCTCACCGAGCTCGAAAGACTCTGCAGCTTCTTGGAGAGCTTCCAGATATCGTGGATTTATTTGGTGCCTATTTTTGATTATCCGGAAATTCAGCAACAACTCGCCAAAGAAACTAAGGCACTCGACGTTGTCAGCAAGTTTTGGACTGAAGAAGTTATCGGTCGTCTTGACGAAAATGCAAGTCTCCTAGATTTGGCAGAGCTGGAGGAGCTCCCTCAAAAGTTACAGTCTGCATGCAACGACATGGCCATGATTACAAGGGGACTCAGCAACTTTTTAGAAAGGAAACGATTAGCCTTTCCACGTTTCTTCTTTCTGTCAAACGAGGAACTTGTTCAGCTGCTTGCTGGGACGAGCCAAGCTCAAGGTCTTATTTCCCACATACAAAAGTGTTTTGAGGGCATTCAGTCGCTGCAGTTCAACCAAGATGAAACGGAAGCTACCACAATGCTCTCTCACAAAGGAGAAGTCCTGCCTCTTGTTCGAACTGTCCGTCTCCTCAAAGACGGACAGACAGTCAGCATCGAAGATCTGTTTTCCAGTGTACGCCCAAAGTCCTTTGCTTGAAACACTAATACCTAAACACCTAAACACGCACAATGAATGCTTTTTATGCTACTGCTGGGAAAAGCTTGAAATTGTGAAACTGAGTGCGTAGCGCGTGGGTAGTGTAACTTGGACAATATGCAGTTTTTCCCGACAACCGAGATGAGCCTACGAGACTCTATGATTGCTTACTTGTCTTTACAGATCGAAAGAGAAATGTGTGATGCATTGTACATAGCTATGAAGCAAGCGTGGGAAGAGTTTCCAATTGCCTCAAGCCGGATGCTGTGGAGCACAGAGACGTGCGCATGCGCCCAGGCTGCCCTGGCCATAGCTCATTGCTGTTGGACTTCCCAGGTTGAGGCAGCAATCATGCAGCACCAGCTTTCGCAGCTGGTAAAAGATCTCCAGCAGCAATTACAACAGGTAGAAGAACCTCACCCTCATTGAACTTTTAAAAAGATCAAAATATAGCTTAAAGTGCTTACAGTGAACATGTTTGTAATCCTTTCCTTTTCTTCTCCAGCTTGTGGAGGCCGTCCGAGGGCCCCTATGTCATCGAAGCCGTTCAACGTTGGAGACGCTGATGACAATAGACGTACATTGCCGTGACGTGGCGGAGGATCTGGCGCGCCTCACGACCACCCACATCAACCACTTTGAGTGGATCTGCCATCTCCGTAGTTACTGGAAGCCTTCCAGCAACTCCAGGAGTGGTAGAGCTGGATTTGCAGGTTTTCGCACAGGTGGAAGGGAACCCAGTAAGGGAGGCGGCGTAGGAAACAGCGGTGTCCTGCAGATACGCATGCTCGACAGCAGTCTCAACTATGGGTTTGAGCTGCTGCGTAGCCCAGAGCGTCTCGTGGTTACGCCGCTGACAGACCGTTGCTATCGAACACTGATGACAGCATTGAACTACCAGTACGGAGGAGCTCCTGAGGGACCCGCAGGAACAGGCAAAACAGAGACAACAAAGGACCTGTCTAAGGCTGCAGGAAAGCCCTGCCTCGTTTTCAACTGCAGCGAGGGTCTTGACGCTGTGGCCATGGCGGCGTTGCTGAAAGGGCTTGCGGCAAGTGGTGGATGGTGCTGCTTTGATGAGTTTAATAGGATGCAGCTTGACGTGTTGTCAGTCGTTGCTCTGCAGATCTCCGCCATTCAACAGGCCATCAGGCGAAGAGCTCTGACCTTCGTGTTTGAAGATACGGATCTTCGACTTAATCCAACCTGCGTTATTAACATAACCATGAACCCAGGCTACGCTGGGCGCGCAATCCTGCCTGAAACTCTAAAGGCTAGCGAATCCTAAGAACTAAAGCCTTAAGCGGTGGCATGTAAAGCTGTAGCGGCATGGGATGAATTTGCAACAGCAATATAACTAAAGAGTTTCTTCTTTAACGTATTGCTGCCTCGCGGTAATTCATGTCGTACTTGGTGTTAATTCTTTTGTTTTCCTTTGTTCGTTCCCTGGAGACACTGTGCTAACAACTGTAGTAGTTGACATGTCACTGTGATGGATAAATAGCAAAAACCCACAGCTTCCCGTTTGGGTTCATACCTCTTTCTGGCGGTTTTTAGGCGTTGTTCCGTCCCTGCACGATGATTGTTCCCGACTCTGCAATGATTGCCGAAGTCGTCCTATACTGCAGCGGCTTCCAAGCAGCCCGCGAACTTTCGAAAAAGGTTTGAAAATCCATACATGTAAACGCTGAATTCGGCCTGTAACTTAGCTATTCATCCAGTACCAGAGCCCACGTCATACGAAAGGAGCATGCTTATACCTCTTCTAATATAGACCTGTCCCGTTATATTTGCTGCAGATGGTTGCGTGCCTCAAGCTGGCTTCAGAGCAGCTCTCTCAGCAAAATCATTATGATTTTGGGATGCGGGCAGCTGTGGCCGTTCTCAACACAGCGAAACGGCTTTTTCTCCAACGTGATGAAGCAACAGAAGAGGGCCCTTCCTTTTACACAGATAACTTTCAGGAACAAGAGAAAGTAAAGCGGTATGAAGCGATAACCGTCTGCAAGGCCCTACGGCTAGCAAACATACCGAAGCTTCATCCCACGGATAAGACGGCCTTTGAAGAAATCTTGAGGGACCTGTTCAACGAGGATGATCTGGTGGCCGCAGAAACTCACCAGCCGCTGAGGCCGTTTTTGATCCAAGCAGCGCAAACATTGTTTCTTGAGCCGTCAGAAGGTTTCCTTACGGCGGCCTTGCAGGTTAGCGCTCATGTATACATCACAAAAAAGTGCACCCAAGGTTTTTTGTTTGTTCAGCTTTGCTAACTCTGCTAGAGGATGCTGATTGGCGCTGCTGCTGTGCCGTCGTTTTGCCTTTGGATTGTTGTTAGCTGAGGTCTCTTGCGTGGCGATGGTTTTTTCTAAGGTTTCCGCTTACGATGCAGTTGTTTGCTGCTTCTGACGGTTAGCACTAACAGAGAGACTTGTGGGTGAGGTGGCTTTACTGCTATCACGTCCCAGCTGCATCACAGTGCTACTCAAAGACTCTCTCAGGAGCATTTTTCTTCAATAATCTTTTCAGGTTCTTGCTACTGTAGATCACCGCCATGGCCTTATACTGGTAGGCGCTGCTGGAACAGGGAAGACTGCAGCCCTGAATTGCCTTAAAATGGCCCTTGAGCTGCAGAAGGCAGCCTCAGCTGCTGCTGCATTGCCAACAAGAGCAACGGCAAACGAGCAAGCGGGTGGAACACTTCCAGAGCCAGCAGAGCTTGAGAATGGCAGTGAAACGCTTCCGAAGATCACTCCAGAAAGCATCAACGGAGACAGTGGCGAGTCCAGAAGTTTAGCTTGCAGTTGTGTCCGCATCTTTCCTAAAGCCCTTGAGGTCGATGAACTTTACGGTACTTTTGATTCCACAACACAGGAGTGGCGAGGAGGTGCTCTAGAACAAGCAGTCCGTAAAGCATCGAAAGAAAGGGAATTGGCTACTAGGCACTGGATTGTCCTTGATGGACCTGTAGATGTGGTGAGAATCACTCACGCGCTGTAAGCCTCTGGTATTCGCGGGGGTGGCGTAGCAGCGACCTTGTGCTGTTGTTCAGTCAAACGCTGCATGATAGCCGCTTTTTATTGCTAGAATCTCTAACTCAAAAAATATATGTTTTCTAAATAGCAACGGTTGAATTTTTGACAATAACTAGCATATATGCAAATGATCGTTTGTCTTGTTGAATTCGAATTTCGGAAGCGCAGTGAATGCAGCTGGTATCTTGTAGGGATGGGTGGAGAACCTGAACACGGTTCTGGACGACAACAAGAAGTTGTGTCTAAGCAGTGGCGAAGTGGTGCGGCTCTCCCCGCTGACGGCGTTGCTTTTTGAGGTGACGGATTTGCGCTGTGCTTCTCCAGCAACGATCTCTCGCTGTGGCATAGTGTACATTCACGAGAACGTTCTACATTGGGAAAGTCTCTTGCATGCCTGGAGCCTCCACTCTTCTACGGCTAAACTACTTGGGGAAACTCTTGCCGCAGAGGTGACACAAAAACTCCGTGCTTGCTGCGACTTATGCGTGACATTTATTGCCAAATCCAGCGGCGGACCCCTCCGGATAACAGCCAACAGGTAAGTCTCGTAATGGTTAAAGCTGATATTTTTGTACATAAACCAAAAGCCCTAATTCTACACCTTTTCCTTTATAAACCTTTAGCGGGTTTTTGATAGGTCTCGAGACTCAAATGTCTTCGGTATTACTTTGCACGGGTGCAGGAACTCATGCTAATGGTCAAGAGTTGATGATGCATTATTTACTCAGGATAGTCTGCAATGTGCTTCGAATTTTTGATGCCGTCATTACACAGACCGTAGAATTCACAGAGGTAATATTTTTTTCCATGCTACTAATAAAACGGGTGGCTTTTCTGAAGCCTCATCGTCTTCCTTGCTTCCAAAACCTAGTCTTTTTGTTGTGCCGTTCACATCCTGTCCCCTTTGTCGTATTTTTGCTTGTGCCATCTGCTACTCATTTAGCAACATATAGTGATGTGTTACACTCTTTTTCTTTGGATTTCTGCCTGTCTCCTTTTGGTGCTATCCTGTATATATTTTCTGATGCACTCACGTCGGTGATTCATTCCTCCGCGTCTTGTCTTGTACACCATGCTTTTCACATTGCTCTTGTGCCTGTGGCAGAGCGGGGACAAAAGGAGGATAGACCAACTTGAGTCGTCGCTGGAAGGCGCCTTGGCGTTTGCCCTTTTGTGGGGAGCTGGGGGCACGCTGTCTGTGGCCGAACGTCCAGCCTTTGACCTGGCCTTCCGCAGTATGCACAGCGGGCGGTTTGAGATTTTGGAACAAATGGGCCTTTTGTCTCCTGAGCCTTCCTCAAATGGCAAAAATGACCAAGGCAGCACGCAAAAAAAGAGGTCGCGGCTCTTTGCTCAACACCTGCCTCCGACGGGAAGCTGTTTTGATGTATTCTGGGATTTGCAAGAAAAGAAGTGGCTCAGCTGGTCATCTCTTACCAAGCTGCCAGATGTCCGTCAGGGCACACTGCCGGCAGCCTCACTGCAGCAAATACTCATCGAAACGCCGGAAACAGCGCTTGTAGAGCACTTTCTATGCCTCACTCTTGCTCAAGATAATGCCCATTTGCTGCTGGTAGGGGAGGCGGGCAGCGGCAAAAGCAAGTGCACGTTGCAACAGCTGCAACGGATGGCCCTGGATGTTCAGAAACAATATGTCCAGCAACAGCAAGCCAAGGAATCGGCCACAGCCCTGCAGCAAAAGGCCACTCCAGCAGCCCGACTGATTTCAAAAGCTGGAGGCTTATCCATCCAAGGTAGTAGCAGAAAAAGCCCGTTTGCTTTTCTTTCACTTTCTTTAACAGGTGCTACAAGTCCTAGTGGGGTACAGCAGTGGCTGGAAGCCCGGATGGAGAGGAGGCGGGCCGAGGGCCTACGACCCCTTGGCTGGCCAAGAGGCGTACTGCTGCTTGATGACTTGCATTTGCCTACCATAGAAGAATCTGGGGCGCAACCAGCAGGCGAGCTTTTCCGGCAGCTGCTGGACTGTGGAGGGTGGCATCAGCGGTCTACTTGGGGGTTCTGCTCAGTTGAGGGGTTGACATTTTCGGCGACATGCCGAGCAACTCAACAGCAGCAGCAGCTGAGCGAGCGACTCACAAGGCATTTCGTCCCTATTTTGGGCATTCCTTACTCTGCAGAGTCTTTACAATCGATATTGCATCAGATTCTCTTGTTGCGCTTTGACAAATGCTCGAACGAAGTAGTAGCCGGCTTGCAAACCGTTGCAACTTTAACTACTAAAGTATACAGTCAAGTGCAGCAGCGACTACCCCCTCGACCCGTCCGTTGGACGCAGCAATGGACTGCGAGAGACTGTTGGCGGGTTGTGCAGCGGATGGCTGCCTTAAATGTTGTGGGTCTTGAATCTCGGCAGCAACTGCTCTGCTGCTGGCTCCACGAGGTGCGAAGGGTGTTTCAGGATAGGATTGCTGCAGAGCCAGACTTAAATATTTTCAATGGTGTGATTGAGGATGTTTTGAAAGATACTGCTCATTACAGTCCAGCTGATTTGGAACCTCCAGAAAAAGCGCCCCTGCTCTTTGCCTTCCGAGAAACAGCCGTAGGTGGAGGTACAAAAGCAGGATCAACAGCATCAACGGCAGAAGATGTCATTTTGGGATCTCGGGTATACGAGCGCGTCGCGCTATTAGAAGCACAAAGTTTGTGTGCAGATGGCCTTGAGCAGTATTTGCTACTACATCCCAAGGCCCCGCTCTCACTTGTGCTCTTTCCCCAGGCTATCGAACATGCTTTAAGGTGTATGAACACGTTCTTGCACCCGCAGGGACATGCGTTTCTGCTCGGTGTGGGTGGCTCTGGGCGCCGGTCTGTCGCCCGCCTTGCTGCATTCTTAGCGGGATTTGAGACCGTTGAGCCACATGGGGCAGACTACTCAATAGCAATCAGCGAGTGGCAAGAAGATCTTAAGAGCGTTATCCTGGCGGCAGGTACTTCAAAGAAGCACCAGCTCATGTTGGTTCAAGCTGAACACCTTGTACACGATGAAATTGCCGCAGATGTCTGCACTCTCCTCCAGCTCCGAGAAATTCCCGAGATCTTCACTGCTGAAGAAAAGGTAAGCAGCGGGTTGATGGCGAAAGGAAAGTGGGATAGAATGTGAAGGTTACCTGTTCCCTGGTGTTGCGTTAAACAGATTTAGCGTTTAGGATTTCGTACTGGCTTTGACGCAGTACATTTGGGATGTTTCCAGCCCTATTAAGGGATTAAAATGCAAGCTGGCGGGTTTATGTTGGCTCTATCTTTCAGGCAGAGGCGCTTGATGCTTTGAGGGTTAAACCATTTGGGGGAGGAGCAGGGAAGGCCGGAGGAACTGCCGCAGAGAATAATGATGGCCTCATTCCCCTGTCCAGCCTATCGGGAATGAACTTTTTGGCGGCAGAGTGCCGCCTGCGGCTGCGCCTTTGCATTTGTTGCAGTCCCAGTGATTCTAAAACTCCCGTGCTGCTGAGGAGGTTTCCTGCTCTTACTAGCTGTTGCACAGTCAACTTCTTTTGGGGCTGGTCAACGGAGGCCCTATACTGTGTTGCTCAGCAAAAACTTCGACTCTTGTCTCCTGCACTGCAGCACCAGCGAAAACGGCTGTTGCGTCTTGCTTTGACGCAACCGAAAAAGGGTGAACAGGGGAAGCCGACATCAATAAATAACGTTTTAGATGAAAAACAACAGATTAAGGTGGAGAAGCTTTGTGAGGCGTGTGCTGATATATTCGAAGCTACAGGGCAAATTACTGAGAATTATCGGGAAGAGCACCGGCGGTTCTTCTACGTCACTCCTGCCTCTTACTTACGTTTATTAGATGGCTTCTGCCACCTTTTTATACAGCAGGTTGCTCAGCAACAACAGCAGCAACTGCAGTATCAGCTAGGTCTTCAGAAACTAGAAGAAGTAAGCTCCCAAGTAAGGGAAATGCAACAGCAGCTTGAAACGTTGCAGCCTGAGCTAATCAAAGCCTCAGAAAAAACTCAGCAGCTTATGGAAGCCCTCACCCTCAAACGAGAGCACGCCGCAACCACAATGGTGGGTTATCGGGATCTACGGAACTGGGTGGAAGTATAGTATCTTGCAAGCTTGATTTTCTGATTTAGGGCTTAGACTTGAATGTTTGTTTTGTTATGGTAGATAGCGGCTAGAGGTGGAAACTGCTTGGTGGAATGCTGGGCTCCCTTACTTCTGTGGCTTTTACCGTTGTAGGGACTTGTGGAAGCTGAGGAAAGAGTGTGCAAAAGCCAGACTGATGCCGCTGCTTTGGTAGAACGTGAGTGTCAAGGCCAGCTAGCCGAAGTCATGCCAGCCTTGTTGGCAGCAGAAGAAGCCCTCAAAAAACTAAGCAAAGCGGATATTACCGAGCTAAAAAGCATGAAATCCCCCCCTTCTGGAGTGGTGAAAGTGATGGAAGCTCTTTGCAAGCTATTTGGAGTGCAGCCCGTTCTTGTGCAAGTTGTCCCAGGGCAGCCCCCCCAGGCTGATTACTGGGTTACCGGAAAGAAGCATTTGTTAGGGAACAGTCGGTTCCTGCAGAAACTGCTAGAGTTTGACAGAGACGCTATAGCCCCGAATGTTATGAAAGCCATTGCACCGTATGATGAGGAGCCAGACTTCAATCCCGATGTCATCAAGAAAGCCTCGCTCGCAGCGACGAGTCTCTGCTTGTGGATTAAAGCCCTTATTGCGTACGATAAAGCAGCTTTTGTTGTAAAGCCTCGCCGCGTGGCACTTCAGCAGGCTCAGTGCGAGCTACAGGCAGCTGAGGCATTGCTACGTGATAAGAAACAAGAGCTACTTCAACTGGAGAATTTAATTGACCAGCTCTCTTCAGAACACCAGGAAGCCGTCCAACGCTTGGAGAGCCTTCAAAAAGAAGTCCAAACTTGTGAGAGACGTCTTTCCGTGGCGGAGAAGCTCATTGCCAGCCTTGGAGGGGAGAGCACGAGGTGGCAGCACAGCCTTGATACACTTAAGGTAACATAAGGTTCAAATATCCCTGGAAGGCCGCGTTTTCAGGTTGTAACTATCTCTGAAAGCTAATGCAACGACGAATAAAAGCTTTCCTGCAGTCACCGCAGAGGTTCCTGTTGTGAGGATTGCATAATTCGCTCGGCAGTGCTGCCTGTCGTCTTTTCTTGCAGAAGAAAGGGGAGTGCATCACTGGCGACGTTGTTCTTAGCGCCGCCTGCGTCGAGTTTGGTGGCGTTTTTCGCCCTAGCTACAGAGCGCGGTGCCTGACTACTTGGCGGGGAGCACTGGAGAAGCAAGGATTGAAAATGACGTTCAACTATTCCCTTCAGGACGCCCTCAGTAGCCCCGAGGAGGTGCAGCAGTGGGTCATGCAAGGCCTGCCAAATGACCAACTCTCCATTGAAAATGCCGCTATCACCATCAAGGCTCAATGTTGCCCCATGCTGATTGACCCCCACCAGCAAGCGGCGCAGTGGCTAGCCCATACCTTCCCGGATATGAAGGTCAGCACAATGAACTCCCAACGCCTTTGCCTAAACCCGTGAGGTTAAGATGTTCCCATGACGTGAACAAGGGCTGATAGCAAGCCAGGGTTTTTCTTGGAAGTAGAAGCGTGTGATTCAGGTACTTCGGGCGGAAGACCCACATTTACTGGGAAGTCTGCAACTAATGTTGCAATCTGGCGCTGTAGTGGTCCTAGAGTGCTTCTCTGAGCGTCTGGATCCCTCTTTCAATCCGTTGCTGGAATCAAAAAGACCCCGGCAGGTGCCCTTGGCCTTCCTAGAAGCCTGTAATGAGGATGGCTCTGGAGGAGACTCCAGTTCTCTCTTTTATGCAGGGTCGTCTACTGTAACTCTTGGGAACAACCTGGTGGACGTTCACCCCAACTTTCGCTTGCTACTAAAGACCCCACTTAACGCGCCTCATTTCCCTCCAGAGGTCTGCTCTAGACTTACGCTTATTGACTTTTCTGTTGGATGCAAGGGGCTTGAGCAGCGACTACTGCGGCTCGCCCTCCAGGCTGCTGCCCCAGATATCCATGCCATGTGTCTTCGACTTGTACGTGAGGAAGCCGAAAATCGCGCACAGCTTATTTCGACGGAGCACCGCATGCTTGAAGCACTAAGCGAAGCAAAGGTAAAACTCCCAAGCTTCTTCGAAACATCACATACCCGCTTGTAACCAGCGAAACATCAGAGCCGCTCATGGGGGTATTCTTTTCACTCAACACTGGAAGACATGGGAGTTTGCATTCCACTCAAATAGGGTAATTTCTTTAAACCTATAAGTTAAAGTATTGAGCACTCCAGCACACTAAAACCGCTTTACTTGGATTTTTTTCCCCCAGAGAGTCGTTTTCTTAGCAGTGCCCTACTACTAATAATGATGGCTTTCAATGAATTAATCATTGGCGTTTCACTGACTATATGCGCTATAGGAGAGTGTGTTGGACGATTTAGAGCTACTCAGCACTCTTCGACATGCTAAGGCAGTCTCGGATAGTTGTGAAGAGAGGCTACAGGAGCAACAAAAAGCCCAGGTCGCAGCCGAGGCCACACTTTCTCTCTACTCCCCAGTAGCACAGAGAGCCGCTGGCCTCTTTCAAGTTCTGGAACAGCTCGAAGGTGTACATCCCATGTATCTCTTCAGCGTACAGAATTTGCAGCAATGTTTTGTGGAAGCCGTACTGGTACAGTACACACAAACAATAACATATAGATATGAGGCCACAAGGTTCAAGTGATCGCTTTGACATGCAGATAATGTGTACAGGCATCAAGCCTAATCAGCATATGAAATCATAGATCCCGCCCCTAACCCAAGCCATTACTACAGCAGTTGAACGATGAGAAGCGATTTGATTTCTGCTTGCTGAGCTTTTCCTTAGGAAGTGGCCGGTCGGCCGGATGCCTCTCAGCGGCAGCAAGATGTTTGTCGGTATAACTCCGACTTGGTGGAAGCGACTTTACAACGAGTGTATCGCAGCGTTTATCCTTGTCTTTTTGAGGGTCATAAATCTTTGCTTATTGTTCTCCTCGCCCTTCAGTCTCTCGAAATACGAGGGGCAGCGACTAGTGCGGAGATACAGCAGTTGTTGTCACCGGTAGTGCCGCCTGGGGCAAGGGCTCAACGGCCTGGTAGCCCTCGTTCGGAGTCATCAGCAACCTCAGAAGCCGTTGAACAATCGTGGTTAACAGACGGGTGTCGCGAGAGGCTTCAGGGATTGGTGTGCCTTGGCCAGCCATTCACGTCGCTTGTTGCATCGGTCCTAGAAGGTAACGGAGAATGGGAAGGTGCGCTATATGAAGATAACCCCTTAGCGGCCGAGTGGCCTCAACTATGGAACCAACGGTTGTCTTTACTTCAACAGACGTTGCTGGTGCAGTGCGTGAGGCCGGAATGCCTCCGCACATGCCTGCAACAACTGGCACAGGCTGAATTGGGTTGCTTCCTGGGGGAAGCGCTCCCCTTGGGATTGGCGGAAGCCCTGGAATTAGCTGGGCCTAAGGCCCCTCTTCTCATTCTTCTTGCCCCTGGGGCGGATCCCCAAGCAGCTCTCCTACAGCAAGCAGAAGCAGCACATATGCGCAACAAATTTGCCGCAGTGGCTTTGGGCAAAGGGCAGGGCCCAAAGGCCTCATCTGGTCAGGCTCCACTTTCCTCCTCAGCGTGCAGAGCTCTCTTATATCTTTATCTGCGGGTTTTTTAACGATCAGTCCAATGGAGGCTAGGTTTCCAGCTTGTTGCTTAATGTTGCTCAGTTATGGTTTACGAGATTTAGGGTGCCTGCACATATTGGGAAGCAGCATCTGCTTCTGCAGTGATTTCTCGTGATAATTGTTTGGGGAGTGCGGGCTCTGTGCTCCCAGCGATTTGCAGCGGCGTGGAGAGCGGCCAGTGGGTGCTTCTGCAGAATTGCCATCTTGGAGTTGGGTTTTTAGAACAGCTGAGTGTCTTCGTATCAGACTTGACGATGCAGAACCCGCACAAGGACTTCCGGCTGATTCTCACCACTGTCCCTTGCAAAAACTTTCCAAGTGCCATTCTTCTTGTGGGAGCTCTTTCCTGCCCACTCACACATGCATACATTTTAGCGTGCACATGTGCTTGCATGCACACATATATGTTCGTTTTGGCTGAGAAGCAAAAGGAGTGTCTACGGCAAAAATCATAATTTATGACTCCTATGATTTGTGCTTGCTTCCTCCATTGTCAGAGAAGCGTCAAGTTGGCTTATGATGCTCCTCAAGGATTACGCCAAAACCTGCTCCACAGTTACGGCGAAGCCTCCCTAACTTGGTTGGTCCGTCTGTAAAGCTCTTAACCGAAAAGAGAGCTTCTTTTGTCTTGCACCAATAGGCCGTTTTCTTACATTATACGGACTAGCTCTGAGGAGCTGAGAGTTGTCCATTCACCAAAACAGTATCCCCCAGCTGTGCTACGGTGTAGTGCTTGTGTGTAGCTTATCAGTTTAAACCCTTCAATCCTAAAAGGATCACCGCTTTGGACTGACAAGTTTCTGTTGTATGCCAGGACACGCATCCTCGAGCGACGTTGCTGAGGCCAGTGGTATTTCGGCTTTGTTTCCTGCACGCTTTGCTGCTTGGCCGCCGCCGCTTCGGACCTTTGGGCTGGGTGTCTCCTGTGGATTTTTCTACAACTGATTTGGCAATTTCCCTACAACAGCTGCAAGCTGCAGTGCCTCCAGATTTTGTGCAGCCCCTGCCGTGGAGCCTTTTGCAACACTTCGCCTCGGATGTGAACTACGGTGGCAGAGTCACGGACGAGTGGGACCGGTCAGCTGCCTTCCCTTGGCATACCACCCTGCTCAACTTAACCTTAAACTTAAACTTTCCGTTTTATTATTTTTCTTATCGTATCAGCACAAACGGCAAAGCAGCAAAGCACGTGCTTTGCTTCATCCAAAAGAAGTAATGCTGCCGTTCTTCCAGAGTCCCAGCGAAACAGATCCTCCTAATTCTGCACATGTGGAGGCATTCTTTAAACAGCTCTTTTTTGCTTTGACTCAGGCGACTGCTGCACCACTTGTGCTGTGAGTGTCTGACCGACGAGTGCTTAACGCCAGACGCTCCCATTTCACCATCAGGGGCCTTTACAGTCCCTTCACCAACTCTTACCTGTGTAGAGACTTTTGCACACATTCGGTCTCTTACCTTCGAAGAACAACCACAGGTGAACACATCAGTGCAACCTGTAATAATCTTAGTTCTGCCGTTGCTTCTTACTTTTAAGCGCTGCGTACTATACCTTAGACCTCACAGCAATCATCGCATTCACGGCGCTTTCCTCAGAAAAGCCGCCAGGCAAGGAGAAAGTAGTGGCATCTCACAGAAAACGTGCAGCAACCCATTTTTTATGGCGGACGTACGACGAAATTAGAGTTATCGTGGGGCGTCTGTGCATCGCAGCTGTTTGGATTACAAGCAAACGCTGCGCTAGCCGTCGCAGCCGCTGAGTCTACAGTAATGCAACAACTGCTGATGGACGTGCAGCAGCATCAGGGTGCAAGCCTTAATTCAGGATCAAATAAAGCTACGGCAAGCAGTAGTGGAGAAATGATGGAACGCGCGAGCACCCTGCTCGCCCAGTTGCCCCCCTTGTTTAATATGGAACTAGCTGCGGCCTCAAAACCTCATGCCTATAAAAACGCAATGGACGCAGCGCTGCTACAAGAAGTAGCACGCTATAACGCGCTCATCGCCCTCACCATTGAAACCTTCCAAGTCCTTAAAGTGAGCCCATAAAGCAGATGCACGAGAATATCAGCACTTGTCCATCGCTAGTTTTAGGTGGGACCTTCTTTCACTTTTAATGCGTGTCTGGACCAACGGATATAACTAAGTGGCTTTGTCTATTGCGCTTATGACATCAGGATGCAGCTGAAGGCGTGATAGAATACACTGCACAAGTTGAGGAGCTGCACCAGTGCCTCAGACAGAACCGTGTGCCACAAGCAGTGGCAGCAGCAAGCTACCCCATGGCATTCGGTCTCGCTGCCTGGTTGGCTAATCTCAAGATTCGTGTTGACTTTATAGAACTGTGGCTGCGCGAAGGGCCCCCTCATCCGTTTTGGCTTCCCGGCTGTTTCAGTGTTCGGAGCGTGTGTACAGCGATGCTGCAGCAATTCGCAAGACATGAAGGCTTAAAAATAGACTCTGTAAGCTTTTCATTTTCCGTGTTGTCCCATGGCGAAAGCGAGACAATTTCAAATGCCTCTCGAGACGATCAGCAAGACGACGAAGAATATGTCCCACCCTTTGCGCATGACGTCTCGGGACTATTCCTGCACGGGGCCAGTTGGTCGCCCGACGATATGGTAAAGTTCCCATAGAGCTCTCACTCCTATTAGGCACAAGAGACACTCCATGGTGTTTAGCCAAACGCTATATAATTTTTTTGCCTCAGCTGTGGAAGCTGCAGATAGCCTAGTTGTAGGAAACACGTTTATATGTGCTGTTTACATTTATGATTACACGAAACCAAAAGGAGAACTTTTCTGGTTAATCCATCTGCTAACCCCCTGTTAAAACTTAAATTGCCCAAGTGATTAGTGGCTAGTGGTTTGTAGAGCCGTAAATCTTTGTCGGCTGCGTCGAGTCTCCCAGGCATTAATAGAACAAGATTACTGGGCAGTATTTTCACCCCTGCCGCTACTACGCCTTCAACCAACACATGTCAATCTTCTTTCTCGTCCTGAGCGGGCATACGACTGCCCCCTCTATTGCACCTCAAAACGAGGAGGCACACAGACAATATCTGGTGAGTGCCATGCCATCGTACGGTCATTGCCAGGATCGCACATGCTGAAAAAGCAAATACATCCTGATGAGTGTGCTGTCACAACTCTTGTGTTGCTGGGGAATATGATTAAAGGACTTTGAAGAATCGTTTTGTTTGCTTCAGGTCTTCCATCAAACTTTATTCTTTCTGTGCCTCTGCCGATGTTGGAAGGAGATTCTGAAGCAACCTGGGCGAAACGCGGCGCAGCGCTTGTGGCTCAGGTTGTCGAGTGATTGTAGGAAGCAAGCCTCGCTATCGCCACACAAGTGCCGCATCATATGCTATCAAGAGTGTATTATAAGGGTTTTTATTTTTTGTGCTACGCCTATTAGTTACAATGTTTTGCACTTTTAACATCCATGCTTCCGAGACTGCTGGAATTGCATACAGTGTCACTGGAGCGCCGAATACGTGCAACAGCCTAGTCTGCATACGAAAACTGGAACGCTGTGCTCACGATGGTGTTAGCGCCAATCTGCGCAGTTTGTATGCATGGCGCTTTTGCTCATGGGACTAACAAAGTTAGCGGGGATCTGCCTCACTGAGATGTGCATCCAAATGTTGAAGGCCGCATTGCCGAGGAAAGGTGATGGTACAGGAACAAGCCTCTTTGCCGTCGAGGTTGAATTTAACTAGTCATGCAATACTGTGATAAAACACAAGCCTGTCTCAGGTGTTTAAAGCTATTATAGTACTTTATTGAGCACGTTTACTTATTTTATGACGTGTTTGTAAGTGCTTAAGACCAATTAGGTATTGGGTCTTCACTATGAGTGACTAATCTAGGAAAAAGCTGTAGTACCACTGAAGCACTGGTATTAGCCCTTTTAAAAACTAGTTAAAAACTAAAGAGAAAAGCACTTTTGATTTTGGGGGAAACGTGTCTACGGGAGAGCTAGTCACCGTTCTGGATTTCAGCTTTATGCGCCTCCATAGCTGAAGCCTTAAGGCAACTTCTTAAGACTGGGAGCGAAAACCTTTTTCGTTACAAGTTGAAAGTTTTACAATTTCTCAATTGTAACCCTAAATTTTGAAGGCGTTTAAAGCTATTTCAGGAGTTGAGATCGGCTTTAGTTAGAGAATAAAACCGGAGTAGAGCCGGGATGCTCATCGCCTTGCAAGGAGTGTTGCCTGGGACGGCATGAACTCGCAATAGTCAAACACCCACTTAAATATTGCTGGCCAGAATGATGTATCCGACAAGGGTGGACTAGTAAGGGAATCCGGCCTTTCTTTGAAAGGCAATCCAACAGATCATTTTAAAGTTTTTCAGAGCCTAACGGGATTGGAGGAGAGCATTCAGGAAAATATATCTTGAAGACTTGAGCTTACAGATAATGCACGACTAGGCGTGCTAGGGCTGTGAGGATTGATTGAAGGTTAGTTTCTTGTTGGGATTCCAGGATGATCTCTAAAAATCCTAGAGAGGTGTCAAGGCTTTAAGAAAGGTTTAGTACTACAAGAGTGTCAGCAAGCCAACTACTACTCCCGAAGCTTTTTCAAAGTTGGTGGACAACCAGGGTTCGTTCGGTGTCGTGGAAATAACTACAATCACGGCTTAGGCATACCTAAGCTATAGCCTGTGCTGTGCTCAGCATGCAATACTTAACGTAAAGCATGCACTGATGTCTAGTTATAATTAAATACCATTTCAACAATTAATCTTATTAAATTGGTGCTCAGTAAGGTACGTTTGGGTTTAAATTGGCGCATGAACCAAAGAAACTAGGGTCAATGATGACAAGGTTTAGACCCGCAATGACTTGGGAAAAAATTATTTAATAACAAAAAATTGAAGTAGAACTTGAGCGCGAAAACAATTTTAACTTGGGACTGCTCAGGGGAGCCGCCTGAGCCTCTATTATAATCAGCAGACAGGCGCTTGCCTAGGGGTTGTGTGGCTCAGCCAGCCCACAGAACGTTGTTTTTATGTTTTGAGACTGACCCAAACTTGGTAAAGACATTTAAATTATATTGTTCAATGCCTTCTAAAAAGGTTTGACTGCCTGTAATGATCGTAGACAAGCCTGAGTGAGCTTTGCGGTCACTCAAGCATTGTTCAAGTGCACGGGGACTGTCCCAGTACATCTCGCTGTCTATTGTAGCTATGACATATTTAAAAAAATCTAAGTTTCAGCTGGAAAATAATTTGGAAGCAAAAAGGACACCGTTCCGCAGAAGAATTCTGTGTACACAATATGTTGGCGCCAGTGCTGAGTTGTCCATGACCAATATTTGTATCTAGGCTTATTAAAGCTGTTTAAAAAACTTCACCATCCCATCTAGTAAAAACGAGCAGAAATTTGCATTATTGAAGTGACCTTTAAAAGCGTACTCGGCTGGTTGGATTGTCGTTGAGAGTGTGGGAAAGCTGTTACACTACGGATTTGTATAAAAGTTTTATGCTCCCAGGTTTGCTCCCGATGTCTCTCTATTTAAGGCAAATAAAAATTGTGAAGAAATTTGCTGAAATTTTTAAGAAGAAAAAGAGTGGAACGCAAACGAAACATGTTTCCTCCATCCGTTGGCTGAACCTGCTTTTAGCTAATGACGCCGAGGTGACCCTGGAATTCGCACCTGAAGAAGCACACAAATTGTCTGCCGTTTTAGTTTTATTGGTAAAGTTGTGAAAAAATTATATCAGCGTGAATAAAGAGCTTTTCAAGAGAATCACTCGGCGCAGCAACAACAACACCCACTGCCTGCTGCTGCAGCCCCACATCAGCAACGTGAACTTTGTAACAGTAGCAGCATTGAAAAACAAAAACTAGAAACCATTAGTAAATTAACTCCACCTAATTCAAGAAATTTTTGAGCAGGGAATAAAGTATTGTTCTTTCGTCCTATGGCAGCATCAATCCCAACAGTGGTAGAAGTTGCAAGTTATCGCTCTCAGTGGCAAGCTGCTGTTACTGCTGCGCCCTACAAAATAGTGTCAGGGGCTGTTGCTACTACAATTACAGCTGGTAACATATTTAGTTAACCCCTCCCTGCTGCTGCAGTACAGCTAAAGAAAGACCCTAAAACACTAATAAGCTCTTTTCCCCTGACGCAAGGCATCCAGTTCTGCAGAGAATAACAGTTTTGAGAAATTTGATATGATAGTTTAGGGCTTGATTCCTGACCTTTAGGAATGTGCTGATTTCTTATATCTTTTCCTTCTCAGAGGAGCACGCGCCCGAATTTTAGAAAACCCTCACATTGATCCCGAACTCTACGCTAGCCGGGCTCACAACTAGCTAAGCAGCTAGTGCGTGATAACTACGAGGCACGACAACAACGGCTTAAAATGACTGAGAGCGGAGAGATAGCCAAAGACTCCTCTCGCGGAAATGAGCCACAGGCATATCCTGCCGCTGCTAATGCTACTCCACCCTACGCTATAAATGCAACTCCAATAGACGCTAATGAGCATGCAGCTTGTGCTGCACCTACCGCCCAAGAAAATGAATTGCCAGACTTGCAGTTTCCGAGTTTGAGTGGGGCTTCAGCAATGGATCAGAACCCTGCAAACATTGCTGAGGCAGTTCCAGCTGAGGCAGATACGAACCAGGTGGATCAGAAGCAGCAGCATCAACAGCAGGATTTCGGCGGTGTAGAGCAGCGGCGAGCTATGGAATTACTAAGGTCTGTCGATGAGGAGGGGGAGAACGGGGGACAGGTGATTGTATGCGTGGCGCCTAGCTCTAAAGACGAGGAGAGCATCCCTTCTACTCCAACAATGAATCCTCCTCCTGGAGTTGCTAATACTGGTCGGGATAGTTCAGCAGACAACGCACTTACCTTTTCCTACAACTCAATGGTGGGGCTGCAACAAGGAAGTTCGGCTAATGCTGACCGCACAGAAATATCTGCAGAAGTAGCAGGGGCTGGTGAGGCAGTAGCTGCTTCTCTAGCGGCGAAGTCCGACGCCTTGAACACTGATGATTCATACATTGCACAGCTAACCATGAAAGCCCTGGAACACGAGCGGGAAGACGTGATGAAGGTCAGCAGCATCAAGAAGAGCTGTGGCAGCAAACTACAAAAAACCAACTCTACAGGAAACACGTCCAAGCTTCTGGCTGCAAACGTCTCACAAGAATTAGCCTTTAGTAGTAACTAGGCCTCATTAATTATGGTTTAAAAGACTTAAGGTTTTGTTTTTCAGGAACTGGAGGGCTGTCCTGGGTTAGAGTTTTTGCGGCGCGAATACGAAAAGCTTCACCAGCAACTCAGAGCAGCACAAAGGAACGAAATGGAGCTCAAGGCAAAGTCCGCTGATGCTGTGTCTACTGGTGCACAAAAACAAATTAACCTCTTAACGGCATTATTCATGGCTTTTTCGTTGAGGTCTTCAAGTGGTTTTGAGGTTTAACTGGTACCCTTGATGCTGCCATTTCATGAGCGGCTATTGTAGGTGCATGGAGATGAGCACCGCTATGGCAACAAACTCCGTTCAAGTGCATGCAGCCCTCAAAGAATCCACCAACGAAGAAGAGACAATCAAACGCCTCAAGCGCGTATGCTAAACGCTAAACCTGTAATTCTAAATCCTTCCCCTCAAAGCCTACTGCCCGTAAAGGAAAACGTCCAATTGCAACAATCACTTGCACAATGCATTTTAAAAATACATTGAATTTGTGTATTTTGAACCCCCAAAAAGATTCTGCTACGGTAGAGGTTCAAACGGAGTTAGGCACTACCGTATGTCTCTGTGCGTCCAAGCTCGACGTTGTTCTCTGCCGACAGCCGCTCTCCGCTATTCATCTGCCAGACACCCACTATCTGAACCCGAACAGGAGTTATGCACAATACAACTGAGCAGATCGGTCCACATGTGTCGTATACCCCAGTTTTGTTCGCCTAGCTATGTTGTACACAACAGCCGTTTCCAAGTTGTACTGCTTCTACTGACAGGACTTGAGCTCATCTTTAATAGAAGTGGCCAACGGGAAGGCGAGGGAGGCTGCAGAGACAAAAGCAGCGAATCAAGTCCGCAACCAGATCGAAGAACTTTACAAGTCCGCTCTATGCCCTAGTTCCTAAGCCTTGAGCCCAGCACCCAAAACTCTAAACCTGACGCGCTAGTCTCTGGGCGTTACAGGAGGATAGAGGAAGAAGAACGGCATTCCTTGCAGCAGAACGCCCGCCTAAATGAGTTGCTGCAGGAAAGAGACAAATTACAAGCTGGTGAACTAAACGCTAGTGCTTACAACTTAAAGTTTAAAGTTCTTACACGTGTCTGATGTAAGCAATTTGGGTTTATCACCTCTGAGCTGTACAGCACAAAAAACGTACTAGCAGCGATGTTGCCCGTGCTGCTGCAGTGACTGATCGCCTTACCTCCACTAGCGAGGCTCTAACGACTGAAAACGTTGAGGCCATGAAAACAATTAAAGATCTAGAATCGAAGCTTGCCAAAGGCAAGAGAACCTCTAAATTTGAAACTTAAAGCTCTAAAGCGTACATTGTGTTTAAACAAGGAGCGGAAAAAAGTCATTTTCAGTGCCACTCTGCGGCTACCTCTTTATGCTACTTCTGCTAAAGGAGAGACGTTAGAGGCTGCTGCTGCAATAGCTCTTGTTTCTGGTACAGCTGGACGTTGGGCTGTTTTTGTTGTAGTTACTTCTGAGGGTATTGATACGCGAGTTGTTTTTGTAATGATTACTGCAGTTGCTGCAACTGCACTATGTTTTCGCGTGCACTGCCACTACTACTGGCTATGCAAAAGCTGTGGTAGCTGCTGCTGACTCTACCCAGGCCTACAGGATCTCTATACCACTCAGGAGCAACTGCAGGACCGACAGGCTGCTGCTGACGATGAAGCAAAAAAACGAGAACGCGTGGAGCAACAACTAAAGCAAAACAAGTCCAATAAAAAACAATAATCCACAAAGTCTAAGAAATAACTCATATAGCTTATGTCAAAAGCCCTATCTCAGAAACTCCACACATTTTTAGGCCACAGGCCGAGCCCTCGGAATTAATTCCTATTTTTGTCTGCAATGTGTGGGAGTTTTTTACTACTCTCACTTTGCTATCTTGATTGCTGCTTACATTTCCTCAGAGTTCACGCCGACCAGCAGCAACAAGAACTCATCAAGAAACAACAAGAACTAGCGCAATCTGAGGAGCAGGTAACCTTAACCCAATACTCTAAAATCAAGTCTCAGAACGCCGCATCTTAACGCTCCATCTTACCAAGATTATTTAATTTCTTAGTATGAAACCCTTAACAACGCTGTGAATTCACTGTTTCTGGTGTGTGCAGATAGCAGCGCTGCAGCAACAGCTAGCATTGACGCAACAGCAAATTCAGCAGGAGATACAGCAGTCGCAAGAGATCCAAAGGCGCATTGTTGTACGTAGACGTCAAAGCAGTAGCAGCAGTGTCAACAGCTTCCTCCGCGTAAAGAAGCCGTACACAAGAACACTTATGTATTCTTTCAGGAAGATTTAAATATGTTCTGCGCTGCAGCAAACGGAACTTCGGCTAAGTGATCAGATTTACAAAAACGGTCGCCTGAAAGCAGCAAACGCGTAGGACCTACCGTGCTCTTACCTGCTTTTTTGTGCAATTTAATGCTTCTCCTATCGCTTTCAGATATCTCGTCTACAGGACCAGTAGGCACAAAAGCAGCTGCTGCCCCTCAGCAGTGTTGTGCTGCTGGATGCTGGCTTTGCCTTACAGGGAAAAGGAATCTGAACTCAAGGCAAAGCAAGACGAGCTAGATCGTATACGGTCGGAGAAGGCAAGCCTTGAATTCTCAAAGCCCGATTGGCCAGTGCTTTGGTCTCTTGTGCCTCTGCCTGCTACTTTCTTCTTTCCCCTTCCTAATAAACCTATTTAGTGCTTTTTGTTTAAGATTTAGAGTTTGCTCCTTGCAGGAACGAGTGGGAAAGATGCACGAACTCCTTAAGAAAAAACTTCAGGCATTGGAAGGAGACAAACGCATCCTAGACGAGCAGGCAACGGGTCCGCTATCATGCTATTCCTGTTTTCCTGGCTGTTGTCTCTGGCTTGTTGCATTTACGACAGTGATGCGGTTGTTTCTCCTACTTTATACTCAAGTGTACAAAACTGTAGTAGTAATGCTGCTGCTGCTGCTCCTGCGGTGCTGCAGCGCTTAAGTTGGAAACTGCTGCGAGGGAGCGGGAAATGGACACCCTACGCCAGCAAGTATAACAACAAACCCCTGTTGATGTTACCGTTGTTTTGGTTGCTGCTGTTGGTGCTGGTGCTTCTGCGGTATGGGAAAAGCATGAATTGAGCGCTTGAAACTTAGGCTGAGAACGACAAAAGGCAAATAGAATCCCTTCTGCGCGAAAGGTGGGGCAATCTTAACAAATGCAGGAAACAAGCCTCTGTTGGCCTGCTGCAGTTTGTGTTGGTAGTTCTGGTTTTTTCTCCTGATACTGTTTGGTAGTGCAGCATTGTAGCTTTGGCTTTTCTGCGTTGAGGCTGAGTTCAACAGCAGCGAAATTATAAATATTTTTTCTTTTACATGAAAGTATATTTTCTTTTTCTGCATCAAGATCTAGCAGCACCAAGAGCAGTTTCTTGCTGCTTCTGCCTTGTGCTTAGAGATTTGTTGTCTAAGAATCTCCTCAACGCGGACGCCACAACAAAGAAACATGCAGATCTTGCTAAGAGACAGCTGACACACTGTGAACACCTTGAAAAAGAAGCTGAGGGGTTTGTCTCCGTCTTTCTTGTTCATAATCTCTCTCCTTCTGTCACAGCTGCTGGTTGTGCCTTTGCGTAGGCCTGTGCTTCTGTATGCGTCAGTCAATTTGCTTCTATTGTGTCTGCTGTATTGGTATGTCTGCGTCAATCTCTTTCTCTGGCTCATCGGGTCCCCACGAGGCAGTTGCCTTATGGCCGACCCACAGCAATGCTGCTGCAGTTGCACTTGCTGTTACAGGTTCCGGCGGGAGTGTCAGCAGCTGCAGCAGAAGGTAGAGACACTTGAAGCGGAGAGAAATCGCTATGGACACACCCTCAACCGAAGCAACCAAAAGTGTGAAACCAGCTCCAAACCCTACACTGTAAATCCCAAGCCTGTAGTACACCACAACACTCATTTTTTCCTTTTTCTGACCCACGTAAAAACTTCCTTGATTTACAGGAAAACAGACCCTAAAGCAAACCTCAAAGCCCTTAATTCTTCAATATTAGGGTTTGGCATGGCGGGCTTAGTAGAGATAAATTTTACGTCCCAAGCAAAAACGGCAAAATTCCCTGCTCATATTTTCATACCCGTTCTGTACACTCCGTCGTAAAATAAACGAGGTAAACAAAAGTTGTCTTTAGGTTTGTGATGTACATTTAGGTACTTAGCAAGCTTGGAGCAGTTGAAGAACGAGGAACTGAGGGTGGCTGAGCTGCAGCGGTCCATTGGCGAACAGCACGCAAAGCTTTCTGCACAGAAAACACTTTACGAGGCCGTGCGATCTGACAGAAATCTCTTCTCGAGAAACCTAATTCAAAGCCTTGACGAAATGACCGAGCTTAAACAGTAAATAACACGCTGTCTTTCAAATTCTAAACGCTGCTTTTTTTAACCCTAAAGAGGCAATCCTACATGGGATTATTTAGCAAGCAACGCAGTAAATGAAGGGTTTATATAAGATTTTTTTTTGTCAAAGCAGTAATCCTTAAACCGAAATGCGAAAAGGCTACCCTCCACAAGCTAAACGACCTAATGGGAAAACGAAGCATTAAGAGACGCTTTTTGTTTTGTATTTCTTTCTTTTTTGGCAGCAAATTTAAGCTGATGTTTCAGCAGGTGGGTCAGCTGAAGGAGGAGATAAAGGCAAAAGATACAGGACTTCTCAAGCAGCATTTTGAACACCGAAACATAATAGCAGAAAATGAAAAACTAAAAGACGAGCTTGGAAAGGCAGAGAAAAAACTCAACTCTCTCGAACAAATCATCGCCACTCAAAAGCAAGTTTTAAGCCAAACCCTAAAACTTAAACAGCTTCGATCTAATTTTTTAAAAACAATATGTTAGGCATCTAAAACCATTTGACAGCGTGGCAATCCTAATCGTTAGCTCAAAGAGCCTTGATTGTTCTAAGCACGGACGGCTCCCCTCGCCTAAACCCTATACTTGTTATATTCACCTAAACACCCAAGTAAACTGGCAAGCGTTGTACCACATAAAAAGCAAAAAACAAAAACAAAACAAGTGGCATGATATGAAGAGCGCAGATGCGAAATAAAAAAGCTCGAAGAAACATTGCAAGAAGCAACGAGTGAGAGATCAAATCAAGGAAAGGAATTTTCCGCAGTAAGCAGCTGAAACATCAGCGCCAGTAACAGCAACAGTAGCCGCAGTAATCAGTGTTGCTTGAGTTGACCCCTTCGGTGTTTGCAGCTAGGTCTGGTGATTGTTTTGCTTCCCTTTTGTGTTTCTGCTACGGTTTAAGATACGTAAATCTAGGGTTTATGGTTGGCGTGCAGATACTGGCAGAGAGGGATATGCTGGGGACGCAACTGTTGAAACGAAATAAAGAACTTTCTCTTCTTTATGAAAAATTAAAGATCCACGAATCAACGCTGGAAAAAGGAGAGGCACAATACAAGGTAAGTTGGTGTAAATATGTTTTGCACTGGTGGTGCCGATCTGAAGGTCCTGATTTAGAATTTCCGCTAGACACACAAGTCAATCAGGGCAAAAATTTCTGTGGCAATCAGATATAGAGTATATGTTTAGGGTTTGAAGGTTTTGGGCTTTCATATAAGGAAGAAGAGTAATTGAACTAATAATGTATCTTTGAAGTTACAGTTGTGACATCTGTTTGTGCTGTAAGCCATTTCCCTTCCTTGCGTTCATGAAATGTACGGCTTGGGTCTGTTTATGCAAAAGCTTGAGCAAGCAGTCACATTCAGAGTTTATTGTTTATTGTTTAGGCTTTAGCGATTAGGGTTTATAAATTAGGGTTTAGGGATTAGGGATTAGGGTGTTTTGCATACAGGAGAGATTGAAAGAAATCAAAGAGTGGAGTCGCCAGTGCCTCGCTTTTAGACGGGAGCTCCGGCGTCTTGAGGGGGGGGCCGCAGAGTTGGAAGCTCTGAAGCGGGAAATTCTACAGCTGCAAAAAGAGCTGCTACAAGGCAAAACCTGCCCCTTAAAGCCTAATTCCTTAAGCAGAGCCTAATTTCCTTTTGTGAATAACTTATTTAAACACGTAAAACAAAATCTTTTTATTTGCTCCTTCAACTTGCTGGGTCAGTGACAGAAAATAGAAAGTGTATTTACAGCATTTGGCATAGGGCATAGGTTAAAGTGTGCAGAGAGGACGAATAACTTATTTAAACACGTAAAACAAAATCTTTTTATTTGCTTCTTCAACTTGCTGGGTCAGTGACAGAAAATAGAAAGTGTATTTACAGCATTTGGCATAGGGCATAGGTTGGAGTGTGCAGAGAGGACGAAGGTTAGGGCATTGACTGAGGCTCTCGCCACCCCCATAAACGTCCACAGGTGGAGACGACTTGAAGGATCCGATCCCGCAAAGCTAGAGCTAGTTAAAAAGATTCAGGCTTTGCAAAAGAGACTTATTTCCAAGACAGAAGAGGTGGGATGATACACAAACTCAAAGCATCCTCAATGCGGTTTGAACTCGACCACATCGAAATTCTCTATTTCTCGTGCCATTCATTTCCTTAGAGGACATGTCTTTGTCATACGCACAGGTGATTGATAAAGACCTGCAAATCAAAGAAAGAGAAAAACTTTTTGTGCAGCTCAAGGTGGGCCTTCTGCAGCATCAACAACACGGCTGGCAACAACAGCAAGGACAGCAGCAAAGCTGTTCGAGGGCTGAATCTCAAATCCTAGTTTTTTATTCCTTTTCAATTTTTTTCTTTTTGTCTTAGACTGCTCTCAACAAACAGCCGGGTGCCGAAGTCTTTGAGAAAATGCAAAATCTGCAAACGGTACGGATCTCTAAATTTACGGGCTTTTTTGAAAATTTGAAAATTGGGTTCAAAGGATAAAGTTGGGGTTTCACATGTTTTCTGCAGGATGTTCGCACAAAATCGAAGCAACTCCGCTCGGCCGTCTCAGAGCTACAAGTGCTGCACAAGGAGGTGAAGCGTCTCACAGAAGCCAGCTAGAAACTTCCCATGGGTCTTAGGGGTCGAGAATAGATAGTCATCAACTGGTGATGCTATGTAGTAACAGTAGCATCTTTCCTGCAACCCTCACTGTATGCAAGAAAACAGCAAGATACAGCAGAAAACGAAGAAGCAGCAGCAGGAGGCAAAGCGTCAGCAGCCGCAACAGCGTAAGCAGCAGCGTGGGATCACTTTTATTTTTCTGCTTGTTGCTGCTACTGTTGCAGGTGACCTCTAAGAAAGACGAGATCGAGAGGCTTCATAAGGAACTCGAGGTTTTTCAAAACCCTAAACGCTAACTTACAGCCCCAGTTGGTAAACGCTAAAACCCTAAACCCTAAACCCTAAACGGTCAACACAAAACATTAGCATTAAACCCTAGCCGTAGAGCCTAGTGTGTTTGTAGGCAGTAAAGAATTGCTACATTGAGGAAAGGCGACGTGAGTCCAGGGAGAAGCAGCTGCAACAGCATCTACAGAAGGCTCCAGTGAGTCCCCTACCCCTAT
>NPHX01000259.1:194817-241471 GCA_002271815.1 Eimeria falciformis | reverse complement strand
ATATATATATATATATATATACATATATATATATATATATACATGTTGAATGTATATGCATATATATTCATTTATATGTATATATACTTTTGTCCTTTGAGTGTTACCGATGGCGTTTGCCTTGCTGCAGACAGGAGAAACAGACCGTGCAGACACGCTCTTTGCTTCGAATTCTTTTGACGTTTCCAGCGGGATCTTCTCAAACTCTCAGAGCTAAGGGGAGGGTCAAAAAACTTCTGAGCAAAGACACCTGAATTATAAACTGTATTCAGCAATGTTTCAAATTCCCGAGAGTAGCCTAATCCTTATAAAATAATAGATTATGTGTGCCTAGTGTCAAGAGGAAATAGCGAGCAGCAAGTGAAACACAGGACAAGATCCAGTTTGTTGGAGCCCTGAGTGGCTTTTAAGCGGTTGTTTCTCCTTCCTAAACCCTAAACCCTAAACCCTAGACCCGAAACCCTCAACTCTAAGCATTAGTTTAAATGAGAGGGAGAGGCGCAGGAATGAGAAGAAAGTCTCTCCCCCTGCAGCAGGCTTCACACAGTAAGCTAGACAGATAGAGATTGAAACTAGCAGCCCATAAAACTGTCGACTCTCGCATGAGGCATCTATGCAGAAGTCAAAAATTACATGGCAGGTCTTGCCTGGACTGCTTGTGTAATCCCATATCCTCCGCCTGGATCGTTGCAAGTCTGTATATCTCCATACAAACAAATAAACTGATAGTATTCGTATGCGCCTTACGAGTTTGGACAGTGAGTGTGCTTCTGTGCGCCTCTCCCACTTTCACATCTGCAGCTAGCGCTAGCAATTAGTGCTGCCAATCCTGTACAGTGTGTGTATACAAGTGCATAGGAACTAAACACTAAGGTGCTAGATAAATATCATTACCACTCAGTCAGCATGCTACATCTCACTGATGAATTTTGGCGTGAGGCTCCCAGTCACCCATCCGTTGTACAGAAACCTTTACTAGCACCAATTCGAATGCCGTAGAAACCATATTCTTCAATACCGCCTTAAAATTTTGTTAATATTACATGTAGGAGCAAATTTATACCAAAATATCATGTCTACCTTTAAAAGAAGAAGTCGATAGTTTCGCAGTTCTCGTAGAATATAAGGCTAGTGGTTTTGGATCTAACGGAAAACGTATTGTGCTTCTCAAAACCAACTATTCATTTTGCCTCAATTTTCCACCTGAAATTGTAATATCTTGGCTTTTGTCATTCTTGCCTGTATTGTTTTGTTCGGATAGGGATAGGGATCGCTCCCAAGCCCCAGGTTCCGTCCTCACAAAGCATTCTGGCGACGCAAAGCCACATTCGCCATGCTCTGATTTCAGTACACTAGCTTTCTCATTTTATTTTTCATTTAACTTTTAGTTTCCTTTTTATGGTCAGCGTGTATGCGTTCTGAACGACAAAGCAGCAAACAAAATGGTTTCTATACGCTCGGTATTGGTGTCCCTTGGGACTGCGCTGTTGGCGTCGCATAGTGCCAACAAGGTTGCCGGTGAAGTAGGTATCCCCTCCTCCACAGGGAATTCTGTTTCTCAGGTCAATACCATAGGCCCCTCTTCCTGGTCATTCAGGCAAGATGGCTGCTTCATTGGTTCTGCTGGGAACCTTGTTGTTACGCCCTTTGGTGGTTCGACCCCAGATGGGGCAGAAATATTAGATGTTCATTATACAGGACAGCCGCTCTGCAATTGGCTGTCAATGATGCAAAGCGCGCATTATAGCGTGGAGGCTGCATGGAATGAGGAGCACTCCCGTAGGAAGGCGAAAACACCGTGGTGGAACCTTTATAGAAAATTTCGAAGGTGGCTGCAAAAATTTCCACAGTTTGAAGTACAAGTAGAAATACTTTATTTGGATTTGTGGAACAAAGACCGTTACGGCCATCCACTGCCATGGGTCACAACTTTTTTCCGTTACAAGTGCCCATCAGATGATAAGAGCTACGGCCTGTTGCGGCACCTGTGCGGTTCTGTTTTTTCACAGGGTTCAGACCCTCGTGTTGCTACGCAGGTGCATTTGCTACTGCAGCCGCGTCATGGATACAATCGTCCCTTGACGGTTTCAGCAAGTAAATGGCAGTTCGTTTCCGGGCTTTCTATGGGTCTCCGAGGGAGCCGCAAGCCAGAGGATAAGGAATTACAGGACGGCTGGGCATGGGCAACGTCTTTGTACGGCAGTGCTGCTTCTATAATGACATTAAGAGCCAGAATCAATGATTACTGGATGAATGACGGCCGTTGTTACTTCAAGTGGTAAGTTGCGCTGCGCATTGATAAGCGATCATTCAGTTAATTATCACTTTCTCGTCATATGAAACATGCGAACTTGTGATGGGGTGAATTTGTTTCTGTTTCTCAACAGGCTATTGCAGGTGGAGTGGAAATTTCTGAGTGAAACCGTTTGCGAGCGGCTGCACAGAGATGCCAATGAGGGCGCAATCAGTTTAGTGAAGGCTGCGAAGTTTGACTCAGTTCGGTTGGATATAACGGGTTTGGACTTGTTCAGTTATTCGCGTCCAGTTCTGTGGGGTATTCTAAGCGAGGGATACTTATCAGTAAACGTTGGATCGGGACTGCTGAGACTTGAAGTTGATACAAACCCCCAAAATGAACCCAACTTTGAACGTGCGAAAAATACGGCTTTTGGTGCCCGCGCTGCCAACTATGTGCTTGGCAGCTTGGGTAAGCTTTTTCTTAATAAGAAAGAGGAGTAGCTGTGCCTTTGCAAGCGTTGCTATTACATACTTGGAGTGTTTTGGCGGCAAGGAAGGAAAAGACCTATGGAAGACGAGGGTTGTTTTTGTCATCGCGACTGCTGGTTTGCTGCCGTTTGAATCGCAGTGCAGGGGGGAGGTAACCATGTATATTTCTTCTAGTTGTGCGGTATTTTCATTTGAATATCACCCACTTCCCTATCTGGGCTCGGCCGTTGCAAGGGGCTTCACCATGAAGCATGAACAGGCTGGGAATATCTGTTGCGGAAATTTAACTTGACGAAGGTCGCATGCAGATTTTTTACAAGTGCCAAACAGTTACCCCACTTAATCTTCATTCTGCATGTGGGATGCGAGGTGTAATTTTTTTCGCACCAGCTTTGCGCACCAGTCAGGATATCTAGCACAGCACAGAACAGCAAGCGTACGCAATTGCGCGCATACAGCCGTTGGGCGAGCCAAGAATCATTTCAGCTATTTTCAGGTGAAAGCAGTTGCCTTTAAATGTGTGTTTTGATATGCCAGCGTTTATGCGTTTGGTGTATCACATAATTATGTGAGAAGCAGAAAGAAACCAACTTCATTGGATTGTGTGTTCATATACGCTCATGCCCAAGGTGCAGAAAAGCTGCATCTTGACCGCGTCCCCTGGCCACTTGGTTGTTCTGATGTTGGCAAAGCTTCAGGGAGACAAAAAACTTTAACGAAGCAGACTTTTTTGTACACGAGGTGCACTTAAGTTCTTTGGTGTTTGTACTTATATCCTTAACTGGAAAGAGGCCTCATGACCAGCGTTACATTCCCCTTGTGCAGAAACTGTTACTAGCACCAAATAGAATAGTTAAAGTCCATTTTCTCGATAATAAAAGTATCAAAATTGTTGATCCTAATAGTTGCTTTAGAACATAATTTTTTATCAATTCAAAAGGGCGACAAAGGCGTTTCTGTTTACGCAGTGCGAATGGCGTATGAGCCTGAAGGGGATGCGTGTGTGGCAACCTTATCCCCTTAGCGACAAGCAGCTTTTTGAGGAGAACCTTGACTACTGTGAATAAGAAGCTGAGCTCAGTCTAGGTTAAATAGGAGGTTCTTTCTTGCAGTACGTAGTAAAATAAAGGGTGTAGTAGTCGTACTTCGTCCTCTGCTTGAAGACCACAATTACTGACTTGAAACAATAACTTGAAAACACTTAATCCCCAAAGAAGTCTGCCCTTCTCCGCTTTGGCTCCCTGAGGCTATCCCGACCTTTCAGCACAGCCAAGAGGGAATTAAATGCGGCAAAGTTGCAGGCCAGCTGCTATTGGGCTAGCATTACTTTCAACACACAATCCAAGGAACTGCACTGCTGATATTCACATACATGAGCTTAACTATGCCACTCAGAACATTTACGACATTATTTAGGACAATTCTAAATTATAACACAGAGAGACATACACTGCAATGTCAACCTTACGCATTAACATGATACACCAGTCTAACCACACAATCTGAAAAGCTGGAGTACTGCTTTTCAGGTCTATAGACATATCTTTTCCCCTAAAAGATTACTTGAGGCATTTAGGAATAGTGGAACACTAAACGGTCACCGGCTGCAGCTGCATACCATTGAACAAACCTATGGTATATATCTTAAAATTTATAATTTTTCTTTGAGGACTAGAAAAACTTATTATGGCGTTAAGGGCTCTGGAGGTTAGGACCGGTGAGGCATTTTGTTCCTAACCTTAGGCTAAAGAACCTTAGGCTAAAGAGAAATTTTAGGAAGTGACATCCCAAATCACGGCAATTCCCACAGTAGACATGTTTAACTAGACACTCTATTTAACTTATCTTTCTGTATTTAAGAAAAAGAATTTCGTGCAGTTTTAACTTGTTCTGCAATCTTGGCTACTTGCCACACCAATAAGGGCCAATGATGGACCTCTTGGTCCGATCGATTCAATCGTTAGGAAAAGTGTTGTATTTTTCTTGAAAACACACTTTTTCTTTCAAGCTTACTTAAATTTAAACATGTTAAAAGCCACAAAACATCGGCAGAGGGTATTCCTGCGCTATCGGTGCATAAGATCGCTCCTTTCAAACGATAAAAATGGTCATGGCCACTGGCCCCTCTGGCCAGTGTAAGATTTCCCCACTCTCTGCTCCTCAGATGCTCTAAACATTCCCGATAGTGCAATAAAACTTCAGTTTTACATTTGGGGTATTTCAGCCCATTATTCTTCAGTATATTTTGGACACTTCCACCACCAAATGGCGTGAGACATTGAAACCGATTGATTCACTTTTCAGCTATCACTCCCTCCCATTGGCCTGCATTGCATCCACCAAGCATCTTAAACCTAATCTTATTTTAACAGTAAATTAAGCATAGATTACTTCATAATTGCCTTATTTCTCCTAGTCGGTATTGGTAAGCTGTCTGAGTGTGCGCAAGTCTCTGCCAGTGCCTCATCAACTGATCTGTCCACAAAAGCACCCATATTAATACCCTACGCACCAATTTGCTATATCTTCTGATTGTACCTTGAAGAAAGCTACATCTATTTCCTTATGTCGTGTTTCTTGCACTTCCCTGCAGACCTTCACCACACTCAAAATTGTCAATATTATGGAGAATATCTCTGCCGCTGTTGTTGCTCATGCTGGCTGACATGAGTGATGGACAGCTTGTCTCAGGCGAGAGCCAGTATCAGCAGAGAGCCACTGGCCGGTTTGTGAGAGAGCCCTCGACCGAACCAGAGCCGGACTGGACTAGCCGGGAGTGGAAATCCGTCAAGGAGCTCGCAGATGCAATGAAGGCTTACGAAAATAGAACAGTTGGAGCGAAGATAATGAAGTTACAGAACAAAGCACGAGCGAGAAGCGGCCCAGCAGTCACTTCCACCACCAGCGGAACTAGTGGCACGCGTCCAAGTAGGATGAGCAACATGTCAAATCGCACTAGCATTTCTCCCTCAAGCAGTACGGTGAACAAAACCCACACGATTAACAGCAGACCCAGCATGGCTGCTGCTAACAGCAGATCACGCTATGCCAGCAAAGGAGTTCCCCTTGCCTCTGTTGTTCGAGAAAGCTCCAATAACAAAGGGAGTGAGCGTCCTGCAACCTCCAAGCAAAGGACAGATTCTTTGTCCTCCCGCATCAACATCAACAGAACAAGTCCCATCCCAAGCAGAAGCCGCACGGCCACCGATCGAAACAGTGAGAAACGCTCAGTGCCCACCAGCAATCCACTGGATGTGCATTACGGAGAGCCGCAGTACATGCGGTACAGCCAGCCAGGCTCCAGCACAAGCAATTATTTGGGGATATCCACCGAAGGACCTTACAGGCAGTCTTCATTCGAAACGGTGCCAAGCAGGACGTACAGCAATCTGGACAGGAGTGAAGGGGTGCAATACAACAGCAATGTGAATGCTGAGATGTCTACTACAGAAGTGTCACCAACAGGAGTAGAAACATCAGCACAAATGAATAATTCAGGTGGGATGGGTGAAGGCAGACTCATTAACCCTTATGACCTGTCGCACATTTTCCCGGATATATACCAAGAAAGCTTTGTTCCGTCGTATGAGGGTATCACAAATCAAAGTCTCGATCTCTTACAGATGACCGTCGTACGCTCTACCTAACGCCTTCACGTAGTCACACTGCAAAGAGAGTCTTAAAGAAGGTTTTGGGTGTTTTGTCGGGTGTGTTCCACTGTGTGGTTTTGTTGGTTTGGCTCTTTCGTCGTGGCGGGAGACTTGTACTTCCAACCTTCAGCAGACCGCGGGAACTGCCATTTTCTTTTGGCATGTCTACAGCTAATTTCAATGGTTTCAGAACGAATAAACAGGTCCACCAATCAACCAGTCGCACCACCAGCAGTACGCACATTTTCCCGTGTATCTACCAACAGCCAGAACTAATCATACGGCAGTTTGGCCAACCATAATATCGCTCTTGCAGATGGCCGCTGGAGATAAAAGCTTTGACCTCGTGGCACAGCACAGGCCTCGTACTCAAGCAGGTGTTGGGTGTTTTGTAAGAAACGTCTTAACTGGTGATGTCTGCAGCAACCTATCGTATTATACTGCTTGGTATTATAATTCTTGGTATTATACTTCTTGGTATTATATTTCTTGCCAAGTTGGCCACCCAAGGCGAACAACCGAAGCAGCCCTTGGATGCCTGGCGCTTCCGCTGGAAGAAAGAAGGAAATTATTGGCAGTTTTGTCGCAGCCCCAATCACCCCTCATATGCATGCGCCAGAGAGCTGCATGGAGGCTGACATGGTAGTAGACAAATTGAATGAATATTTTCAACATCTTCCTTCCCACAACGAGGAAGCTGAAGTTACACCTCAAAACTTACCCAGTGCGAACTTCTTCGTTCGGGCAGAGGCGTTTTATATTTATTTTTTTGCAGTGTTCATTTCTAACTTGTCTCTAACGAAATTCAATGGCTTTAAAAACCACACACACGTAGTTTCCCCTCGAGCTTTAAGGGCTGCGGCCAAGCGCACAGCAAAGCTTCTCTTGCTTGCTTATTTGTTGTAACCCTCATGACCACCAACCAGAAGCGGCAGTCTCATAAGTAGGAAGCAATTGCCGTTATCTATGCAAGAGGCACAGCCCAAAAACCCGACTGTCTTATAACCATTCAGCAGCTCTGCGGATCTGCACGGGTAGTCGTGCATGAAATACAAAATTTATTGTCCAGCTGATCTGCACAGAAAAGTCATTCTATGAAACTTGCTGGGTAATTCTCCCTCATCCAATGAATAAAATAGGATAAAGAAAAGGAGCATATTAATACTCAATATTAAATATTTCACTTTTAAGTGCTGAGCTTGCAGATGTGCTCGTAGGGCAGGCCAGTGACAAGAACACCTGCACAGAGTGGTACAGCCAAGACAGTCCTAGGATATAAGCGTGCAGATATAAGAAGTAGTTAAAAGCTATTTGTGCAGATTCTTTTAGTAACAGATGATTATCACCAGGGGAATATTTGTATTTGTCGAACTTGAACAGTGGCGTGCATATATAAGCATTATTTAAAGGTTAATTGTGCAGCTTATTGAAGTAACAACAGATGATTCTCACCAGAGGAATGTTTGTATTCTTCTAACTTAAACAGGGGCCCAGTGTCTACCGTCACTTGAGCGGAATAAGAGTCAATATCCAACGCCTTCAGGCTCCCTTGATGGCCGCGCCAATCCCCAAGAACGACGCAAACGCGACCGCCAAGGGGCTGCACGCACCATGAAAGAAAACTCTGCTAAAACTGAGGATCTTTAGGAGAGCTGTAAATACACCGTAATTTCGTTCGTTAGCGTCAGAGGCTACAAAGTAAAGAAGTAAAAATGCACTCTGCCTCCCGTTTCATGACTCATTTGCGTCTGCTTGGACTGCCCAAGACCCAAATCAAAGGAACGGTGCGTCGGGTGTCACGACAGAAAAATGAATATCAATTTGTGTCATTTAAGATGTATTCATAGTGCCTCACAGGTATAACTGTTTCTAAATATTCTTGGTCGAGCTTTAATATTGCGTGGCCTTCCAGCAGCTCTAAAGTAGCTGAATATCTGAGAACCGCACAGCTTCACCCATATGAACGAAACAAATACAAAGTAGTATTAACAGTATTTCCAAGGTAGTGTCAATGTAAACTTGAACAAACAAACACCTCGTCAGATACTTCAAAGAGTCCTCAGTGCGTACTTGCCATCCACGCTCTTGATAACTCCCTTTTGCTTGTAATAGTTTCCGTCTCCTAATGTTTTGTGCATCACCTTGACTACCAGCCCAGGCCGCACCCACCTGCAACAAGATAAACAAATTCATTGTTCAATTCCTTTTCCTCGATTGAAACATCTGCCGTAAATGAGCTGTATGCGTGATACGTCAATGGGAGGACCCACTAACTAGCAAATACACCAGAGCCCTCATGCACCTCACCAGTCTGCACCTGCGTGTTTGTGTGGCGGTGGACGCGGCTGCGCGTCGCTGTCGGTTTCTGCCCTGCTGTCTCTCTCTCTATCACCATGGTGGAGAGGGTCACTTGAGGTACTTCTATGGGGCAAATTGCCTTCAAAAGCGGCGGCCTTTTGCTTGCGGCGCTCCGCTTCAACCACCAAAGCTTCCATGGCAGAAAGCTGCAGCCAAGAACACCCCATGAGATTTCACCATGTGATTTAAACTGCATTTATCCGAAACAGACACCCTAAAGACAATGGTGAAAATAATTTAAAGAGAACTTAAAAGCAGATTTTAATCAAAAACACCTTCCGCTTTTCTGCCCGTTCGCCGCTTTTGGCCTGTCGCTCCCTCTTTAGCTGCTGACGCAATTCTTCCAGCGCGTTGATTTTCTGATCCTTGGTTTCCTGTTGCTGCTTTGTGATGCACAAGGCAACTGTTTTTCCGTCTTCCCGTTGAAGCGGGGTGTATTCCTAAGACATGATTGCCATAGAAAGCATCACCACCAGCAATAATTCTCTTTCTCTGTAGCTACAGCAACATCTCATCAAAACTAGAACGGATAAGTTCACTTATCCGCCTGTCTTCTTTTGAGTATTAATAATGCTGGTTTTAGGAAAAGTAAAAACAGAAAATATTTCTTACTGGTTCTTTGAATGCTCCACGCTGCTTAGCTTCTTCGACGAGCGCCTGGATATGTTCCATGCGAGCCTCCTCTTGCGATTTCTCTATTTTCCGCTTCTTCTCCTCTTCCTTCTGTGCCATGACAACCGCCAAATTCAACCAAATCGATTTAAAACATCTCTGCCATAGGTGAATTAGAGTGTCGTGTAAAATAGATTTATTCATCCTGGTTTATTCGTTGGCTGTACTTCCTCCTCTTTTCTATCTAAAGGAAAACAACGAAATTTGCTCACCTTCTTCGCTAGTTCTTCATGGTCGATATACTCAATGTACCATCCCTTTGGCGTATGTTCAATTTTGCACTTCTCCGTCGCTCCCAGATACTGTAGACATACGAGATAACCTGAAACCGGCGCTGTAAGTCGGAGCTACTAACGCAGTTACTACGGCATAAAATGAATCTAACAAGAAAACAAGGAAGAAAACTCAGTGACTTTCAAGGAATTTTTTATTAAAAGTAAAACCTTTGCTGGAGTTCAGCCAGAAAGGTTAATTACTCAAGAAAAGAAAGGCAGGGCTTGTGTGGTGCATGTAGCAGTTACCTGTACAAACTCGGAAAGGGTCACCCAGATGGTGGAGTTCATGTGAATGTGGTGGCGATCGCACACAACATTGTTATAAACCGAATTCGCCAACACGCGCGTGCGGCAATACCTGAACGGTACGATGCAAAACCCACAATTCAGGTCTTCATGCATCGCTGTAGGTGGAAATCAGAAGGTATACCACTTCATTCATTCTGTGGTTTCTTAAAATAAATGGAAGCAGGCTAGTGAAATGCAACACCACGTGTCGGTAATGGTAGAAAAGATACTGTAGAACGTTAGAAACTAGGCAGGCCTGCAGCCAACGCGGGCAAAAACAAAAGAAACTCGATGGCAATTCAACATATACAAGCATGCAAGCGACACAATTTGCATCACTTTTCACCTCGTCTTCATAAGCTTCATAAATTCCTGTTCAAATTCCTGAGAAAATTCATCCATAAACTGCCCAGGGCGCTGGATGAAAAGCTGCATGGCGCGCTGGTGGCCCTCCGACATTCTGTGGCACTGCAAGAAAACAGCAAAAAAGCGGTAAACAGGGAAATACCATCAAGGTGCAATGAAATCATTGACCTGTGCAAATACGTTCATTTCCTGAGACTTGTTTGTTCTATATCAAGTACAGCAGAAGATAATAAACGGTCATCATGCGAAATTTCGGATTGCCATTAGCCAGTGGCTGCTGCTGCTTTTCTCTCACCTTGAACCCATTCTCGTCTCTGCACTGTTTCTGACACATCTGGCAATACCACCGGAGCTTCTGCAGCCCGGAAGCTTTTATTTTGTTGCTCATCCATTTTGGCGTGCCGAATTCCGCCTTGGGCATCTCAGGAACTTGTGCAAGAAAACGTTAAAAAGTTGAATTTGAATGATCACCTTGAGATTAGATTTGTACTAGTTTTGTGTTTGGATTCAACGGTTCAATTTTTTATGAAGAAAGCCGGAGAATTTTATGGTCGCTGATCCTTTCAGGTGAAACCAAGCAGACACCCGAGAATAGCAAGGCGATGCATGGCAGCCGCAAGAAATGCACCAGCATCCCACTCCGCCGTAGACGCGAGTAAACCTGCAGAAGCTGATAAAGTGAGAATAACTGCTGGGACTTTTCTTGTTTGTACTTTCGGGAAACAAGGGAGTGGCGGTTGGTGGACCTAACCGCAGCTGACGAGACAGTACAAAACCCAGTTATTGAATAATGCGCAATTCTGCACCTTTTTGTTTTATGATAACTCTTTGTTTGCGTTAAATGATCGACAATGAAACAGAAAGATGTAAGATACAACAAATTAAACCAAAGAGGATCGGCAGCAGAAACAGGCTAGGTGGACGGCTGGTAATATTCATCAATACAATGTCCGCTATTTTTATTGAACATTTATTAGAACAAACGTCAGTTTATTTTGGCCTTACACAGGAAGCCCCTGTGGTCGCATGCAGCTGCAAAGCCCCAAAATATACCAGAGGGTCTTACGCGTTTTCCTACTAAACTTTCTTATTGATTTTTCAAATGAATATTCATAAATTTTTCATTAAATGTTTTAAAATGTTCAAAAAAGAAAACACTTTTTGTTGTAAATGGCTATTTAAAGTTTCTGCTTTGGCTGTCAGCCGACTAGTCGTTCATAGCAGGTATAAATCTGACGAACAACGCCAATAATGGCAATAATACCACTGATGTTCAAAATACCAATAATATAAAAGATTATGGTAGATATAAAACAATTACCTTTCGGGACTCTGCTCTTGAAAGTTTTGAGAGGTCAGTAAGAGAGAACAAAGAACTACTACATGTTAAACAACATGCGTCACCAGCAAAATATACCATGTGTGTACCACTATAATACCTACGTTTGCTATTGCAGTGTGTGTTTGTTTGCCATTACTTGCAATTATTTTAATTAATATCCTTTACTATCTCTTAATCAAAGGAACAAGCAAACAAATGTGCGAGCAAAGTGGCCCAGCCTGTCTACTCAAGGTGCAGCATCTCCATGCCCTTTGTATTTGATAAGCTCTGCATAACCACGTAGCAGCAAGCTGAGAAAGGACGGGTTTCTTTGATGACAAACTATTTATAATTTATTATTGCCTGCTTATATTTATAATATTTATGCCATTTAAACAGAGAAAGCTGAATGTTCAACAAAAGATATGTTTCATTTGCATGGCTCTCATCACCCAATTCTGATTCCCACACCACCGGGTGTATTTGAACTGTCTGCAGGTTGTTGAGGAGTTTCTTGGTTTATTTATTCAGAATGTATTTTTGAATAATGCTTCTTTATAATATATTTAAAATGTAATTATATTTAAATAATAATTATATTTAAATGGTAATTATATTTAAATGGTAATTATATTTGAATGGTAATTGAAAAACTGGGAAAAGAACTTCGAGGGGTCTCAGCCAAAGTTCACCAATGACAGAGCTTCCTCTCTGGCCCTGGAAGAGGCAAACAAAAAAATGAAGACGCCAAATTTTGCAGGAGCAGAAAAGACAAAAGCCCCAAAGGACATTCGAGTTGCCTGCATGCGTTTACGCCGGAGTTAACTATTTCAATTAAAGTTAACACATAAGACGGGCGAAAAGGTTTCGTAAAATTCTGACGCAAAACAAAGATCCTGATCAGAGGAGATCACCAAAGGAAGATTAGGGTGGAACAGACAAACATTCTTGTATAATGCTCCTAGTTCAGCCTTTGTTTGAATGTGGTAAGTATTAACACAAAACAATCATTTAAAAATAGCTAGACTCCATGGAAGTCTGCCCTGCTTAGTTTCTTGTCAGCCTCAGCACAAGCAAGCAGCAAAACGGGGTGAGGGAGAGGTGCAGCGAGCCTGTACTCATCTGAACACAAAAACCCCTAGACCCCGAGAAGTTGAACTTCGCATGCAGCAGCCTGGCCACTTTACTTACAAACAACTTAGGGAATGAATTTTAACAAGTTTATCTCATAGTAAACGTCCAAACAATTGAATAATAAGCACACACATTCACACTGTACATACACCCCAAAGTGCCCGGCGACACGTGGCATGGCTACCGAAAAATAAAAATCATTCAACAAATAAAATTAATTCCTTTGAAAACTAATTGAGCTAAACCGTTCCATTCGCGTTGGGATGGACAGAGAGACTTGTCGAATAGGTCCCATATTTATCTAGTAACAACGCAAGTTTTCTTGTGCTTTCTTTTGTATTTGTTTTTAATGTAATTTAATATTAAAATTTCATTTTAATTCCAAAATATACCGGGAAAATGCATGGTGAAGTGAGGCCCTTTGGCAGTGTGGGTTTTCTTGAAACTTGCACAGCTTGTCTGCTACCTCAAAATACACCCCAAATGGATTTAACATTTTAGCGCAGTTTTCTGTTTTTTGTATTCTTTTATGTTTATTTTTAATTTCTTTATTTTATTTGCAAAAAAAGAGAAACAATAGCCATGGGGCTGGCCAGACCAAGAGGATGGTGGCTTCGTAAGCATTTCGGGTGTATCTACACCTTCTCCCTCCTCGCAAAATTCCTCTGATCCTGGTACTACCATTGTTGTTGTTGTTGCTAGTTGTTTAAAGATCTCTTCCTTTCTCGGCCTCTTCTCTCCCCTCTTTCTCTCAGCCCCTTAATCAAACAGAATAACAGCAACGCCACCATCCCACCAACAAGCAGCGGCAACAACAACAATAGCAGCAGCAGCAACAATATCAGCACCAGCAAATGCAGTCCAGCATGCGCAGCAGCAGCAGCAACAATATCAGCAGCAGCAACAATATCAGCAGCAGCAGCAAATACAGTGCAGCATTAGCAGCAGCAGCAGCAAAATAAGCAGCAGCAGCCGTAAATCCACTGCAACATTAACAGCAGCAACAGCAACAAAGCCAGCAGCAGCAAATACAGTGCAGCATTAGCAACAGCAACAATAGCAGCAGGAGCAGCAGCAGCAGCAAATACAGTGCAGCATTAGAAGCAGCAACAGCAACAAAACCAGCAGCAGCAAATACAGTGCAGCATTAGCAGCAGCAACAGCAACAATTGCAGCAGCAGCAGGAGCAGCAACAGCAGCAGCAAGACAAGCATGATTTATTATTGGTTGGTTCTCGGTAAAACGGGTGTGGTGCGGCTGAGTCGGTGGTATATGCCTCTGAGTGAGGAGGAAAAAGCGTGGGTGTCGTTACAGCTGAAGCAGCACTTGCTGCTTCCCCAGATAGAAACAGACGGTCTGTCTCCTGATGGAGGCAAAGGGGCAGCGCTGTCTGTACACCAGGATGATCGGGCGCGTGCATTTACCCTTCCTGCGACTGTCTTGAGCACCAGCAGCACCAGCAGGGTCCGTGTGGTGTACAGACAGTACGGCACTTTATTTTGTGTCGCAGCAATTAATGATGAAGAGGTGCCGCTGGCAGTAGGAGAGCTCATCGATATGTGGGCAAGCCTCCTAAGGCAGCTGCTGGGGGTCTCAGGGGGGCCCCTTGGCGAGGCCCAGCTGGCCTCGCATATGGAGACAGCGCTGGTGCTGCTGGACTGTATGTTGCAGCAGGGATATTTGGTGTGCAGCGACAAAGATACTCTTCTTGCAAGAGCAAGGGAACTGATGAAGCTCGAGTAGTAATAATAATAATAATAATAATAATAATAATAATAATAATAATAATAATAAACGAATTCGTCTTATTGAGATGTACTCCTCATTCTGTTTTTCTATTTCAACCTTTTTTCCTTATTTAATTTTTGAAATTTTTGACGCCATCCATTGTGGATTGGGTGCCTTGTCAGGTGTACATACACCTGAGCACTTGGAAAGAAGCGCGCAGGAATACAGCAGATATTTGATTTTAAGGTTTCCCTCGTATTGCAGTGCAGAAGGGAAATTCAGTTACTAAGCAGCTAAAAGCAGGAGATAGACAGGCATAAAAACAAATATCTTCGAATTGGTAGTAGAGGAAAATGCAGGCTGTGCGGGCCGCGAGGCCCCTCCTCGTCTGAGCTGTCTATACACCCGGACTCCGAGCCGTTGCCTCCATCAAACTCTGACAGGAGACACAGATCGAAGAGAGATGAGAGACACAAAATGTTGCCAGGGAAGAAAATGAATTTTATTTTTCTCTTACAAAAATCTCACCGCATAAATTTTCGCCTTTCAAGCATCAAAACCAAAAAAATACGTCGGCAAATATTTCTATCTAAATAATAATAATAATCATAATAATCATAATCATAAACATCTTTCTAAAAAGAATAGTACAGATAAACTTGTATCTAACACGAAAAGTGGCAAAGAAGATATTCGCCTTGGCGGTTTCCCCACAGCCGCTGCCTCTTCAGCACACAAAACCTTTTTGCTGTTAAGGGGCCCCCAGAGGTCTGCCTCGCCTCGTAGTGTCGACGCAGCCCCCACTGAGAAGTTGCACCCAGTGGCTGCATGCAGCGCCAGCCAGCACGGGCTGCCCGTCTGCTGCTGCTGCTGCTGTTCTTGTGGCCGCAGCAGCAGTAGCAGCAGCAGCAGCAGCAGCAGCAGCAGGCTGAGCCCAAGGAGCGGTCAGCGGGGGCCTGCCAGGGGCCCCCCAACGGCTACTGCCTCTTTCTCTGTCTCTCTCTGTCTCTGCCTGCTGCAGCAAGTCTGTTTGCTGCAAGAGAAAGGCAGAAAATGAAATTAGTGATTTTGCTGCTAAGTCGGCAGCCTTCTGCTGCTCATCGACCCTCCTCGTCCTCCTGCTGGGGACGTTCATTTGCTGCTGCTACCATTTTTATTTTTACTATTTTTTAAGCTGCTGCCTGTGGGAGATGCGAGGCCCCTCGGCTTCGCCGTTAAAACCCGCAGCCTTCCAACGAGCCGCCTGAGAGAGCGAGAGAAAAGCAATTGAAAAACAGCAAAAAAACATTTTAAAAATAAATGAACTCACGGGAAAAGAGAAAAGGTGGAAGGGGCTTCGGGTGTATTGACAGCAAAGAGGCAGGGACTGGCTGCTTTCGCCAACAGCACTGTTAAAAATGAGAGAGATAACAACAACAGCAGCAGGCGGTCTCACCTGTACACGTGGAAGTGTACATACAGCTCAGCGGCGACAAACAGGAGAGCTAAAAAAGCAGAGAGATCCCGCAAAGTAGCCAGCCAGCCGCCCACTCTGCTGCCGCTGCTGCTGCTGCTGCTGCTGGTAGGCAGCAGCAGTTTAGATCCCGGGCGTACCCCGCCGCTCGCCTCCTGCCACGCCCTGCGCATGCGGCTGAGCGTGCGGCGGCGGGAAGCCCCCAGGGTTCGGGTGTACATCCACCTTGCGATTTGCAAAAGGAGAGCCGCTGGAACAAACGACTGAACCACATTATTTAATTCTCCTCCCCATTGAAGCAGCTGCGAACCAAGGAGACGCACGCCCTCTAAAACTGCCACTGCTTCTCCTAGTAATCGCACAGAGTCTCGGACACATGTCTGTACACTCGGTTCGTTCTGCTGATCGCTTAGTGCTGGGGGCCCCCCGCCGTAGGGGCCCCCCTGCTGCTGAGGGCCCAAATACTGCAGGGAAGGCGGAGGGAAATAACCCCCAGGGGCCCCCCCGCCAGTGTAGAGGTTGCTGCAGCCTGGAGGCTGCATGGCTGCAGCTGCAGCAGCTGTGCTGTACAGACACCAGAAGTGTCAGAGGAGAGAAAGAATGCGAGAGATGAGACAGAGGAAAAGAGGATTTGAAAAGACGGCAGTACCCCTAGCCCCTATAAATATGAATGGCTTGAAGCTGCGGCGTCTACTCCACCAGATGGATTTTATGCTTTTCAGGTGTACAGACACCCGGCTCCCACATGGGAGGAAAGCGATTTTTCTTCGGGTGTTGGATGGCAGCGTTTTGTGGTTCTTCGCAGAATGCAACAACTGCTAAATCAAAAGACTTTGAATTATATAAAAAAAATAAAAAAGGCTCAGTAATTTCCTCGAAGTGCTTTCTCTCCCTTCGTCTTGCAACAAAATTCCTCATGAAGCCGTAGCTACCAAAAACCAATCAGCAGCTGCAAAAATGAAGGCTCGCAACAACAGAGCAACACCTTTCTAGCACAAGAGAAAGATAAATAATGAAAATTGATGGAAGAATCGCTGAAAAATGAAAAAATTGCCGGGAACAAGTCTCAGGTGTATGGACAGCAACGCAGTGACCTTTGCAAAAGTGACAAGAGACCACCACGCATGCATCACCACGAAACAAGACAAGACAATTATATAATTTATAATAATTAGAGTACAATTCAATTAAATTCAGAGAGTAGGACGGACTTTGAAAGGCCGCTAGCTCCATTAACATGCATTCTTTTCTGCTTTTTAGCATCTACAAGCATAATCTCGCTTTTCTGTAGCAAGTGAATGTGTATGTTCGTGTATTGGCGTGTTTATATGTTTGTTACAACACATAATTATTTTATTAATTTCCTAAGTTGCGGTTGAGCATAGTGGTTAAGCTTATGTAAGTAAGAGGCTGTAGTAGCCCACTTCGAGTGATGAGTAGTGTGTTCGGGTGTATGTACACCCAAAATGCAGGCAAGCTGCGCCTTGGCCGTATCCCCTCCCCACGTGATTTATGCTGAGGCCGCCACGGGCTGAGGGAGGCAAGCATGTAAAAACAGACTTCTAGGAGCCTTTCTATTCTTTTAAATAATTATTTTGTGGCCGTACTCATTCAAAAACATATCTAAGGTTGTTACACTATAATCTTGTCCATCTTAGCCGCCTCTTCTCACTGCTTGGCTGGACTGCAGCTGCCACGGCAGCAGGCGAGCGGGAGGGAGAGAGAAAACTCTTTTGACGGAGTACTTTAAAATAAGATACCATGTTTATTATTTGGGGTGTCTTGACAGAGGCATAAGCACGGCAGTTCAAAACTCACTAGTAATACTCATTTTTAATTATAAAGTTTGTTAAAGGTATCTAGATGGAGAGCTTCTTCTTAGATGTGACGCCATTCATCAAAAAGTTCGCCATTAATAAATAAATTGATTTATTAAAATCTTTTATTTTGTTTTTCTTGCTGCCTCAGACGCCAAGACGACAAAATTCATAAACTTTTCTGCAAGCCATAGAGAATGTTCTAGTGCCTCCTCTTGGGGTATTAACGGCAGTATAAAAATGGTTTTTTGCTGCCAATTAAAAGTGGTACTTAACTCCCAAGTCCAAATAAACCATTCATTATATTATTATTTACTGTGTCGCCGTGAGGGAGCAGAAAAAGCAGTGGCTGAGCCCAGCAAACTTTAAACATCAAAAAGAAGAAAACCGGCAGCACCCCTGAAACGCCTGGCAAAGAACAAAACTGATGCTCCTCATCCAGGGAAATAAAAATTTGGTGAGCTTGAAGTGGACATACACTCCGAGTTTTGGGTGTTTTAGTGTAAGAAGGGCCTGCAGACCCAAACAAGGTAATTAAAAAAACTGTTTAATTTTGGTATTTAATTCAAAGTTTAAAAAATAACTTCCGAGTTTAATCAGAGGGAGTGCGCGCTGAATGCCGCAGAATGCTTTGTCTGCACGGCAAGCAATGAGACAGAGGAGCGGCAAAACCCTAAAAATCGAGGAGAGCTCAAAACAATAAAATTGTTTAACTAAGCTCAGCAGGCACCTGAAGAGAAGAAGCCGCTTTAGACAAACAAAAGTTAAAAATTATAAACACTGCAGATAAGAGAGACAAGTCCTCTGGGGGGCTGAGGGGAGCTGGGAGGGCTGAGACTAACGGAGGCCCTAAGAGGTGCTGCAATTCAAATCAACAAATTTAATAATAATAAAAACAATCAAAAGACGCAGATAATATAATAAGCAGATTAACAGTACCATCTCTCATAACTTGTACGGCAGCAGCAAACAGACAGACAGCCCTCCCATTCAAAACCAATGAGAACTAGGTAATATAAAAAACATTAAAAATATTTATATTTATATAAAGCACCGCAGAGGCCAGCCAGCAGTTGGATGAGAAAAGGATCTTGGCAAACTAACAAGTTTATAAATTATTAAAACAGCAAAAACCCCCAAAAAAATGCGAGGCCTCAGAGAGCCGCCAGCAATCTCAGCACCCACAGGGCAATTCGTTGCTGTGAGAAATCGCAACAAGAGAGAGAACTAGAACAACCCTAAATAAATAAATAAATAAATAAATAAATAAACAAATAAATGAATAAATAAACAAATAAATAAATAAATAAATAAATAAATAAATAAATATCTACAGAGAGGAGATGGAGGTGCGTGAAATTCAACTGGCAGCAGCAAGAGAGAGAAGATAGGGAAGTATTTAACCAAAGAAAATAAAAGATTAGAATTAATGAATAATAAACAATAAATACAAACTCATAAATTGAGTTGCTAAACGAAAACCAGGGTTCCTATAAAAGTGCTCAGCAGCTGCAGGATAGAGAAAGTAGCAAAACTTGGTTTAGTTTCAATCCAATTAAATAAAACGCGTGATTAAAAAACTTAATTCAAAACAACAATCAGCATGCTGCGAAACAGAGAGGACCACCAGTAGAAAGTCGAGCAGAAAGGGCTGCTGCTAGTGTCTGTCATCAGAGGCTCTTCGCACATCAACTGAAGCACAAACAGATGAAAATATCTAATTAATATAATCATTAAACTTCCAAGGCCGAGGGTTAGGAGGGGCAGGTGCCTCTGAAATGGCTGAGACCCGCCTGAATGCTTCCTATTGAAAACACAGACGAGCTTGAGGATGGGTGAGAGAGAAGTTGGTTTATTTGCCCTCTCTGTTTTGCTTAAAACCTGAATGGTCTGTGATGCATTGATTTCGTTTGAAAATAAATCAGAAATAAATGTCTATTATCACTGTAAAATGCTACCTTATGTACTGGAGGCTGCTTACAGAGAGAGCTTGGAACGCCACTGCCACGGACTGGTGCACACACGCAGCCTGCACACCCCATTAGAAGTGGCGAAAGCGGCACAGAAAGAAAACCCTGAAATTGAATGCATGTAATTCGGACTCTTTAGAGTAGCTGCTACTGACGAATCCCCTTTCTGCCAGGCTCTGTTGTTTGTGTTTTCAACCAGCAGCAGGCATTACTAGAGTGCATATCCCTATAAGGGCTGTGTAATTTGGAGCAGGTTGCACACGGGCTCGCATTTGATCTTGGTTGATTTTCTTTTCGTATTTTAGATTTATTATACCAAAATGGCGTCCGCTGGAAGCGATGATGTGTTCACAAGTGACGCCAATCAGCACTGGGAAATGAAGCGCAAGGCTTCATTTTCAAAACTGACTGGAACTGTACCACGGACTATTCCTGGCATGTATAACGTTGTTGAAGATCCTCATGCGGATAATAAAAAGGAAAAAATGTGGAAACTCATGGAAACTTATCTTCCTTCCGATGTGCATTCCATCCAGAGAAGTATTGTGAACCACGTTGTACGTCCTCTGGGTGTACATACACCCGAATTTTTTAATGCTATTTTGTTAGCTTTCAGCTTGTTTTCAACATCAGAATGCGCTGATCATCAATAATTTCAATTCATCTTGCGATTTTAATTTTTCAGGAATATACACTGGCCAAAACGCGCTTCAACCTCGACCCAGAATCGTGCTACCGTGCCGCAGCTTTTTCAGTCCGTGACCGTTTGATTGAAACCCTGAACGACACAAACGCTTTCTTCCATGAGAAAGACGTAAAGAGGGCATACTACTTATCCCTAGAGTTTCTTCTCGGCCGCGGTAGGTCTACACGTTCATATAACAACTTTGACGTTCTCAACACACACAATGTCTACCCTTCAATTTTGTACTTGAAATAAAAACGAAGGATGGAAATCGGTTTTGAGCTTTTTGGCTTCCACGCCGAAACTCGGGTGTCCAAAACATTTTTTGAAACATGAGAAATAATTTCCTGCTTTTTCTTTCTTTTTGCAGCGTTTCAGAATGCGCTTGTGAATTTGGATATTGAAAAGAACTACAGGACAGCTCTGGCAGACTTGGGCTTCAGTTTGGAGCAGCTTTATGAGTTCGAGCACGACCCTGCCCTTGGAAATGGTGGCTTAGGTGCGTTTGTCGCATGCCCCACCACCACCGTTGCTTTCTGTGTGTGTAAGAAGCTTCGCAGGGTGTCTGTACACCCCAGAAAGTTGAACAGAGTACCGAAAGCAATTCAAGTGACCCTGTGGGGGGCACCAGAAATCCGTGCAGTTCCTGTTTGTTCTGTTAGCACGCCACAAATTCGTTTATAATAGCTGAAGGGTGGTGCTATATTACTGCATGTGGACAAGACGAGCTAGAAAGCTGATGTTTTGGAGTTTATTTTAATGAATTTTTTCGTGTTCTAATGTGACATCATACAGGTCGACTTGCTGCATGCTTCCTGGATTCCATGGCTACGCTGAATCTGCCTTGCTGGGGCTACGGCATTCGGTACACCTACGGCATTTTCGAGCAGAAGATTGTGAATGGGCGTCAAGTAGAGTATCCTGATTATTGGTTGACCCTTGCAAACCCATGGGAGATTGAACGGCCTGACTGTACGTACGCCGTGCGTATTTATGGAAGCGTCAAGGAATACCGCGATCCTCAGAGTGGTCGCATGAGAAGCAAGTGGGTAGGAGGCGAGATCGTGCAGGCTATGGCTTACGACACTCCCATTCCAGGGTTCGATACCTACAACACGATAAATTTGCGTTTGTGGAAGGCGTGCCCCAGCAAAGAATTTGATTTTCACCTCTTTGACGTTGGGCGGTATTTGGAGTCGGTCCGTGAGCGGCAAAATGCAGAGTCCATTTCAGCCGTTCTCTATCCAAATGATAACACACACGAGGGGAAGGAGTTGCGATTGAAGCAGCAATATTTCTTCTGCTGCGCGACCATTCAAGACGTTTTGCGGCGATTTAAAAAGGTCCCAGGGCGGGACTGGAAGGAGCTGCCCGATAAGATTCAGTGCCAGTTGAACGACACGCATCCCACCATCGCAATTCCAGAGCTCATGCGCATTCTGCTAGATGTGGAGGGTCTCGATTGGGACATGGCGTGGGACCTAACTAGGCGCTGCTTCAACTACACAAACCATACAGTTCTCCCAGAGGCGCTGGAAAAGTGGTCTGCTGAACTCATCGAGAGGCTCTTGCCCAGGTGAGCTTTTGAATTTCATCAAAAAATGCATTTTCGTGAAACCATCAAGTAACCGGCATTGTTGATATGCTACTTGCAGGATCACTGAGGTGTACGTACACCTCAGCTTAATGCTATTCCGATTGATTTTTTGAAACGGGGGCCTTTTGGCTGGCTTTTTCGGATTGCAGTTGAAAGATGTATTTAATGAATGGTTTCATATTTTGTTTTGTATTTTGTTTTATACTTTGTTTGCAGACATTTGCTGATCATAAACGAGATAAATTTCCGTTTCTTGAACGAAGCGCGTCAGGTGTTTGGTGACGATTGGAACAAAATTGGTCGCATGTCGATTTATGAAGAGGGGAATGAGAAGCGAATTCGAATGGCAAATCTTGCGGTGATAGGAGGTTCCCATGTGAACGGCGTTGCAGCAATTCACAGCGAGTTGGTGAAGAAGAATTTGTTCCCCGAGTTTGTTGAACTGTATTCACGGAAGGGGTTTACCGACAAGTTCTTGAATGTTACAAACGGTGTCACTCCACGCAGATGGATTTACTGCTCGAATCGAGGCCTAGCAGATCTTTTCAGCAACTGGTTGGGATCCGATTCTTGGCTAAAGGAACTGGACATGGTAGCGGGTTTAATGAATCATATCGACAACCCAACGTTCAGATCGGAGTGGGCTGCGGTGAAGAAGGAGAATAAGCAGCGCCTTGCGCTGTGGGTAGAGCAGCGGTGCAACGTGAAGCTGGATGTGGAGAACATGCTTTTTGACATTCAAGTGAAGCGAATTCACGAGTACAAAAGGCAGCTCTTAAACCTCATCTATATCATGCATCGCTACCTGAGCCTCAAGAGAATGTCTCCAGCAGACAGAGCGAATGTTCTTCCCCGCGCGTCTCTCATCGGCGGCAAAGCGGCACCAGGCTATTACACAGCAAAGTCAATTATCAAAATGGCAAATAATGTCGCTCAGATCGTCAACAATGATCCTGATGTCGATAAGTATCTGAAGGTCAGGCAGGCAGCCCTTTTCTCTTCCCTTTCTTAATTTTTATTATTTATTTATTTATTAGTTTTGATGCAATTGAATGGAAATAGATTTATGAATTTGTTTTCAACTTTCTGCAGTTTTGAGGCTCTTTAATAATTATCTTGTGGAAAAGATGCTGATGAGTTACGAGAAATGCCTTTCGAGCACTTGAAAGTATTAAATATTATTATCGATAAATGAGTTTATTTATTTATTATTTATTATTCAGGTTGTTTTCCTGCCGAATTACAACGTTTCCAATGCCCAAGTGATTATTCCAGCGAGCGACATTTCCCAGCACATTTCCACCGCGGGTACGGAAGCGTCAGGGACATCAAATATGAAGTTTGTGATGAATGGGGGTCTCATTCTCGGTACTCTCGATGGGGCAAATATTGAAATCAGAGAAGAAGGAGGAGATGATACTATGTTCATCTTCGGCGCTAAGGAGCACGAAGTCGAGCGTATTCGTGAACGCGTGAGTTGCATTCAATTTTAGTTGTGAAGGTGCACAAAACTGGTGGGTAGAGAGCCGTGGAGGGCCCTCGAGTGTATGTACACCTGAATTCACACAGAGGCTGTTATTATGGGGTTTTTGTTTTCGCTCCACAGGCACGGAACGGCTCATACCCCATGGACCATCGCATGCGGGAAGTTTTCGACTGGATTCGCGGTGGGAATTTGGCTTGCGGCGATAATCAATCGCATTCGGATTTCTGCTCCATCATCGACACCATTTGCAACAACGGCAATGGAAATAATGGAGACTTTTATCTGCTTCAACACGATTTCCCGGATTACTGCAGAGCGCAGGAAGAAGTGGACAGAACCTACAAAAACCCAGACCAGTGGTGGAAACTGTCAATCAAGGTGCATTAATAAATAATAGTAATTTATTTATTTATTTATTTATTTATTCATTTATCTATTTTCATTTATTTATTTATTCATTTATCTATTTATTTATTCAGTTTTTTATTTATTTATTTATTTAATTTTGTTTATTTTTGTTTAGGCCGCTGCCTCCATGGGAAAGTTTTCGACGGATCGATCGATGCGGGATTATGCTGAGAAGATTTGGGGCATTAGCCGCTGCGAGCGTCCAGCGCCTGATGAGTTTTTGCGGGTTCGTTCGTTTGCCAATGACAAGAAAGGTATATCTGTGCCCTCTGTAGCAGATTCAAAGATGGTGAATGATGTTGATGCAGCTCGCAAAGCTGGGAAGGCCAAAAAAGAAAAGGGGGACAAGCGGGAGGTTATTGTAGATTCTTGAGCGGCGTTGTTTACGGCTTTTATGATGTGGCATATCATCAGCTGTGTGTGTGTGACCGACCCCTGCGCGCGGCTGCTGTTTGTACGTACACCTCATCAAGTTCCTAACAGCAACTTATTAAATATGGGTATCGTAGTGAAAGAGACGCACTCTAGTTTTTATCCGCAGCGAATCAGCAGCGATGTTTCTAATATGATGTACATTTTTGGTGGCACACAGTCCTAATATGAGTGGTGTAATGAAATTAAATTGAAGCATGTTCTCTTCTTCACCAAGAGGTGCAGAGAAGGTGCCTTATGCCTCCCTTAAACTGTACTGGGCTCGCGGTGTACGTACACCCTGGCGCGAGCCGTTTTTGATTTCCGTTAACACTTTCGAAAGAAACAGTTAAAGGAGATCCGATTGTATAGCTTCTTTGAGCACACACATTTTTATTGTGGTTTCTAGTACACTAAATAATATATTTTATCAGTATTTATAATACATGTCATCACAAGTCGATTAAAACTCGACACAGAACCCACTTTTAAAATTCCACCTGCAAAAAACGCAGTGGTGAAATGAGCAAACCAATAATAGCACATGCGGCATTTCAGACCCTAGCTTGCAGTGTACGTACACCCCGCTGCAGGCTTCCGTCGTACTTGTGACTTGTACGCTGCACAGCCGTTTCTGAAACTTCTCCGGCTGCGGGAGATGAGAAAGCTCCGGGAAATGCAGTAGCCGAGGATCACCAATGCAACGAGTCGAGGGGACGCCGAATTTTGAACAGATTAAACCCCAAAAATGCGCATCAACACGCAGAGAGACAGCCTTCACCTAAAGGTAGCGCGGCGTACCGAAAGATGGGGGGCTGATGCTGCTCTGCTTCCGCCACTGTACATAATACATTTGGAACTGACGCATGGAGACACGGAGGGTGATGCCGCTCTGCCGCCGCCACTGTTCACACACTTAGGGAGCACTCTACATAATACACCTGGACATGTGCACCCCAAAGCTGCGTTTCCGCCTCCACTGTCGATACACCTGGGACTGCTCAGCCACGAATTTCGGCTTCTGGAGTTGTGGGTTGTTGCAGGGGGCAAGAACTGATTGGTGGATGGAAGGCGGAAGCTCCTAGAGTGTATTTTTCAAACGAATATCCGGCAGTAGTACGACGAATTTCAGGTGTATGTACACTAGCTGGAGCTGAGGCTGTTGCTTTGCCTTGGCTCCTTTATGAATTGCCGCTGCATTTCCAGCGCGCTTGCAACAAGCCACTATCTTTCATTGGCACCACTTGCTGCCTGTTCAACGGCCATGTAAGCGCATCTTCTAGGATTTAATATTTCATTTTGAAATTAAACAAAAGGGTTCTCCTAAACTTTTATGAAGGGACATGGCGGACTAGCTTGGCTTGCTCTCTCTGCCATTTTGGGCAGCCAAGATGGCAAAGAAGTTTCTTCGGGTGTCTGCATGCGTTTAAAGCCCCAAAAGGTGGAAATTTTAGTGACGTTGAAACTCTGCTTGATTACACGAGAAGACTGGCGGCAAAATGCCAGCTCTTTAAAAATCGTGCGATGCTGCTAAAGGACGGAGGTGTTTGTACACCCTAAATACAGCAATGACCTAAGTAGTGATTACTGCCTTAAAACCACATCGGTAGTGTCACAAACGCTCCGAGCCTCGAAAGAGCATTAAAAGTAGTTATTGTCTGAGCGAGCAGCGACATACAGCTGACATTTCAAATGACTTGTGCCCAGCCCGCTGCTCCTTCCCAAAGCACTTCCCTGGGTGTACAGACAGCTAGCCACCACCTCCTCGATGCACTTTGTGTTCCAATAAGCACCACGTTTAATCAACTACAGGCAGCTCTTTTCAGCTGTGTATCTGAGCAGAGACAGCCGCTGCCACATGAAACACGTAGATGCCGATAGCGGCAGAGGAGCCAGTGGTCTATGGGGAATCTCTCGGGTGTAGGTATGTACACCTTGGAAATTCACTTTGTGCGCCCGTCATGATCATCCTGAACATCACAAAAAACAAACCTTGAAAAATTGCATTCTTTGAAAGCATCCCATCGTGAAAATAAAATAAAATAACAAACTGCAGCTGAATGTTCTCTGCCTAGCGTTAAAGAAAGAGTGTCTGTACACTCTGTCAACTCAAAAGCCAAAAACAAAAATAAAAAATCATCTCCGAGGGTGGTGTAGAGACAGCTGCCTACTCACAACGTCTGAGTTGTGTTCAGATGGAGCGTAATGATCCCAGTTTGGATTGCTAAGCTTCCCAAGGTTGTCGCTGGACGAGCGAGGTTCTTGATGAGTGATGAGATTCATCTTTAGAGTGTCCGCAATAGCATCAATGAATTCTTCAGTTGTTAAATAATCACTGGCCTGTGGGCAAAAGCATTCCAACAAAAAAATAAAGCAAGGGATGCGGTGTACATACACTTGAAAAAAGGTAATATGTATATTTTGTATAAAGTGAATTTCGTGCGGCCATGACTATCCAAGTGGCAAAAGAGAGAAAATAAAAAGCTTAACAAATTAATAAACCATTTTTCAAAATAATAATAATTAAATAATTAAATAAAAAACATACCGTCACGTTTTCTGCGCCCTTAACGCAAAGGGCCAAGTCCTTCGGCATGGCCCCCGACTCCACTGTGTGAATGCAAGCTCTTTCCAACGCCAAACAAAATTGTTCTAATCGTGGGTTGTCGTCGAGCTTGGCTCTGAAGAAATTCCACAGTGTACATACACCTAAAAAATAAACTCTTTAAACGCTGGTCGGATACCAACAGCCAGGCAGACACTCCCAACGCACACCTAAACCCTAAACCCTAAACCCTAAACCCTAAACCCTGTTTACCTGTGGGCTAATCCCCGTGTCCAAGCGAAAATTGAAGCGATAGGATTTGTTGAAGTTTTTTCTCCTCTTTGATGTTGTCTGTAATGCCGAGTGACCGTCCCATGAGCAGCTTCACTGACTTCCGTCTTTCCATCAGGGCAGACCAAAACAGACGTCATTAAACCCAAGGAGCCGTAGCCCTAAAGCAGCAGGGGGATAAGAGAAGCGCAAAGCAAACCGGCAGAGAATGGTTAAATAAAACATCATCACCAAAGAAAACCACTCCAGCCAACTACACCTCTCGGCATGCATGCACCACATTGCCATTCAGTTAAAACAATTTCAGGTGTACAGACACCCCAATGCGCACCTGAGCAACAATGTCCGACTGCACGTCTCCGTCATAATTCTTGCAAGCCCACACAAACCCGCCCTCCGACTTCAACGCCTGGGCCACCATATCATCAATTAGCCGATGCTCATAAAATATCCCAGCCTCTTCAAATTGCTTCTTGAAACTCGTCAAATAAACCTCCTCAAAAACATCCTTAAACACGCCGTCGTACTCCTTTAAAACAGTGTTCTTTGTGCTGAAGTAGAGAGGCATTCTCTAATAATTCCACAAACCACAAAGTGTAATTATTATAGCAAATGACGAGGAAAGAGACAAAGATGGATGCTCGCCATGGCAGCGAATTCCGGCATTATTTTTCTGTTTTAAAAAAGATAAATTTTTATGTTTTCGCCGTTTGAAGTGCCGCTATACATACACCTGAACTGGACATGCAAAAGGGGAACTATCTAACCTGGGAAAGGGCGAAATTGAACGAGCTTTTGGCAAAACCACGAATACTTTCAACGGTATTGTACATGCCAAGCATAACCCCAGGTCCTGCAAAGCTGAAGACGGTTTCTTTGCGCTCTTTTTGTGTTTTATCTTTTGGTTTAAAAGAAATTTCGAAATCGCCGGGACCGTCGCAGATGAAAGAGACGCTTTTGTACTGATCGCCGTAGGCATGGCGGCCAATGACAATTGGTTTTCTCCAGCCTGGAACCAGACGGGGAATGTTATTAATTAAAATCGGTGCTCGGAATACCGTGCCATCCAGAATGTTGCTGAATACCACAAAAGAGAGACAAGAGAGCCGCTTTGATTAGTTTAACAGCAAGAGGCACAAAGAAAGCACTGCATGCATGCACCGAGTGTCTTGACACCAGAAAGTTTCAGGGAAATGTTTGGCCATCCACTTTACCGAATAGTTCCATTTGGACTCTTCCACATTTGTTTTAAACCGAATTCCTTAACCCGCATGGCGTCTGGGGTGATGGTAGCGCATTTAATGCCAACATTGTAATGTTTTATTGCCTCTGCAGCATCGAGGGTCACTTGATCATCTGTCAAGTCTCTGTGGGGAAGAGAAAGATCAAAGTACTTCAGCTGTACATCCAGGTAAGGCAAAATGAGCTTCTCCTTAATCCAGCCCCAAAGAATTCGAGTCATCTCATCGCCGTCCAACTCAACCACCGGATTTTGAACGCGGATCTTTCCTTGAATGTCAAATGCAGGAGCATCACTTGATTTTTCTCCAGCAGATGTAAAACACCTCACTCTGCCTCTTAAGTCTTGGGCTCCTGCCAGCTGCTGCTGCTCAAGGCAAGGCTCTGCATGCACTGCCGAAGAACTTCGCTGCGAAATCTCTGCTGCCCCGGGAAGAAAGGGGTGTGCAAGGCGGCTCTGGCTGAGGCGCCGGGCACTTGTGGAAATGCACCGAAAAATTGTCGTCATTTTCAACAGCCAAAAGTAAAAATAAATTCAATAAAGCTATTATATTAATTAATTAGTTATAGGAATATTGAGAGTCTTTTGTGAAATTCTTGGGAAGGCAAAATGGGCTGCCAGCTGGGGCTTGCTGGCTGGGACCCACTTGGCTGTACATACACTCGGACATTTGGTACCCGTCAACTGGTATGTAAATGAGTCATTTCTTCATCAATATTTATCCTTTTATTAAAATACTTGAGTTTTTGTGTGTTAATTTCATTTTAATTTGCGTAGGCATTTTTTTCTTTATAGAAATATCGCGATGCTTAGGAGATGGTGGTTGCTCATTCTCTCGCTTGTCTGGTGTATCTCAACAGATAAAACAAGCACCATTTCTATTTTATGGCCATTGGCAAACTCCTCTTTAAGTCCAATTGCAGAAACTCATAAAATAACCATCAAAGGGGAAATAAATCTCCCGCAAGGCAGCAGCAAGACACCCGCCGCTGCTACTCCAGCTGTACAGACAGCCCAGAGAACATTCGCCAGCGGCAGCCAGGCGCCTCCTGCACCCCTTGGACCGGCTGGCCGCAGCCCAAGGGCAGGCAACACTTGGGAACTCAAAACCAACAACATTCAAAATGGCAAGAGCGGGGGGGAGCAGAAAAACAGCAGCCAAGGAGGCAGCGAAGAGCACGCAGTAGAGGTCAATTGGTGGGACCTTGTGATGCTGTTGGTGTTGGCGTTGCTTGCCTTGTCGAGTACAGCGGCTCTCATCCCCGGGAGTTTTATTGGGGTTTTTGGCCGGCGCCTCTGTCAGACCTGGGGGCCCCTTCGACGTTTTATGCGGCTGCGAAATAAAACGCAAATTAAACTGCAAATAATGGCGTCTCAGTACGAACGGGTTTCCCAAGAACGCGCCAGCATTGCCGTCAGTGTACATACACCTGAATTTCACCTGCACTAGACCCACAAGAAACTCAGCAAAAAATGCAGAATTTTGTAGCGCAGCTGATTATAAATTAGAACTGGAATAGTGAGTTGTTTGTGGAACATTTTGTTTTGTGGAATTGCGCTTGCAGCCGCGTTGGTTTTTTGCGAGGCAAATGAAAGACAAAGAAGAGCTGGTGAGCCAGACAAATATTTAATTTTTTCACCGAATGTTTTTGTTGAATTAAATGCTAATAAAATCTTTTAAAGCCTTTTCTCTACTGTACGTGTCTCTTCTATCTTATGCAGGCAAATCTCAAGAAACAAGCATATAGAACTGAAAAGATTCTGACGAACATTCGTCTGCGATACGCAAAGGAGCTCGCCAAGTGTACGTACACCCGAGCGCATGCATTAACTAGCGGCATTTGCAAAAACGCCCTTGACGGACTAACATGTTTTTTTTAATTTTAATTTAATTATACACAAGCAGCAAAACAACCAACTGCATAAAAAGCTAATTTATTTATTTATTTTGTGGTTGTGTTTGTTTAGCGAGATTTCTGCGGCAGCTTTGGCGCGTTATTTTCAGCAGGGGGGCTGCAGAAGAAAACGAGGAGTCAGCAGATTCCTCGGGCAGTTCGGTTTTAAGTGCGAGCACTGTGGAGAGCCTTTTAGAACAGCGGCTGCAAGCAGAGGAGGTTGAGCTTTGCTTTGACCAGGACGCGTCGTTAACGGAGATCGATGAGTTGACAGACGGTGAAATTGAAATAGAAACAGAGACAGGAAATTGTTATTTAATAAAAAGAGATGCAAAAGCTGGAGCTTTGAACCCTTCAAACGACTCAGAAATTCAACAGAAAAACCTAACCAACTTATCAGATGCAGACAGCGATGATGCGCTGCCTCCTCAGCCGTATGGAGGCAGCAGAGATGATACAAAACTCTCTCATAAATTCAACCAACTCTCTCAACGCAAGATCGGCGCCATGAGAAGGATTGTGCAGCAACACGCAGGTCACAACAAAAAAAATGCTGGCGCATCACCAAGCAAGGAATAAACCCTGCTGGGGAGAAGTCGCAGGCTGTACAGACACCTGAAAATGATTTTGAAACTATTTTTTATTGGAAAAAATACATTAACGATGAGGGCAGGGCGTGAGAAGGGACTACCAAACTCAGCTGCAAACTGCTCCTCTTTATTAGCTTCTTTAATCTTTTAAAATATTTTCATTTGTTTTTATTTGGAGTTCAAAAATGAACGCCATAGTTTCTTTCTACAAACGCTCGATTTCATTTCAAGTGATTTTTTTTAAACAAAGAATAGACACTCAGCAGCATCTGCACAAAACGATCAGCTTGGTGTCTGTAGGTACAGAGGCTAGGGGAGGGTGGCAAGAGCTGGGGTGTACATACACCGTAGTTTTTCACATTCGGAGAGGCGGATTCCGTTGAGTCGCGAATTTCTGCTATGTTTTTGTGCCCTTTCAAGTGCGTGTTTGATTCTGTTATTTCAATTAGACTTATAATACTATTATTCAGTTTAATTAAAACAAAACGTTTTAAAGAGGTGATGTAGCGAAAGGGCCAAGCTGGCTGAAGCCTGACCGTAAGCGCCATGTGACCCGCGAATTTTCAAGCCTCAAATTCTCACGGACCCTTTGGGAGAAAAGGTTCATTTTATTTTTGTTTCTGCGGACCAGTGGTCACGGGCATTCTTCTAGGATTTCAAAAGGCTCAAAAAATGTTCTTTTTCTCATCTGTAGGTTTTGGGAAGACAGAATTCTACAAAGTCAGGAAAGCGCCAATCTGCTTGCTGCTGGTAGAGTTATAAGTGTATTGTTAGCGGGTTCAAATTTCATTTTTGGCTTTAAACGGATAAATTAGTACTTTGGGAAGGCCGTGCAATTTGGGGTGTACAGACACCGGAGTGAAAAGTAAATGGACCTATTAAAAGAAACTTTATTTTTTTCAAAATCAAATTTGAAAACTGAAATTCTTTTCAGCTGTGCAGATAAGCCGTGGCTGGTATCAACTAGCCAGGTCACTCTTTTCAGAGAAGCCACTTTCGTTATTTTAATAGAAACAACACAACGTTGATGATCAGGCAATGGCAGTTCCTTTGCTCACAAATAAAAATTGATCAAAGAAATTTAATTGAGTAAAAATTTGTGCTTTATTTGATGTGTAAAACCTTTTTGGGCATTTAGAAAAAACGAGGTGTCGATACACCTGAACGCTACAGCGTCCAAAACACCCGAAATACAGATTGGTGATAAGCTTGTATTTTCTTTTAAAATTAAAAACGTAAATAAATAGTTTGCAGAATGCTATTATTATTATTATCAATTAGTGCATTTAAAACATTTCGACAAAAGAATCACAAGTTCAAATGGCTGCAGCCTTCAGTAGCAGTGGCTGCATGCGTTTTAATCTCATTTCTTCTCTTTAAACAAATTAACAAAAAGCCAAGCCGCCCTGAAATTCCCTTTAAAATAAATTTGAATGTTGTTTTGCCCTTGGGTCGATTACAAACTTTCCATAAGACACAAGGCGTCCAGAGTGAATGCAGAAAGAGAGAGAGAAAGAGGTTAAGCAGACAACCAGAAAGATGAGTGTGAATGTTTTATGAACTTCATTTAAAACTCTCAAGGTCGGTGGAAATACAAGATTTGTTTTGATAAAGAAAAGAAAACACAATTATTCAAAAAGGTTCTTTGTTAAGGATTGTTGAGTTGGTGCCAATCCCCCTGCCATTCAAAAGACTCTCTGCTACCTCCATCCCGGGTGTACGTACAGCAGCGAGTTGTTTGATGCATGCGATCGCCGCAGAATTAAAACCTTCATAAACTAAAATGACGAAAACAATGCCGCAGTTTGCTTCTCTCTTTTGAGCCTCTTCTCAGATGGGAGTAAACTCTCTGGCTGCCCGCCAGCGGCTGCCTCTGCTTTTCTTATTTTTAAATTTTATCAGCAGCAGTTTTTGTATTTGCTGGGTGGCGCTGCAGCAGGACACAACGGCATTCGCGGCTCGCACGCCGGGTGTACATACACCCCAATATCGGGTGTTTGGCGCTCTGAAACAGTCAGATTTCAACACCCCAACAGTTTCTTTTTTATGGCCAAGACAAGAACTCTGCGTCTCTGCAATTGGCTGTAGCCTCGGCCGCTGTTGCGCACTGTCTGTACACCCCAAATTGCATGCAACTGCCTCGTCCTCCCCTGGCTCCTTTGCCCCCGCCGCCAGTTCTTGCTCGTTGTTTCCAGCAGACCTTTATAATCCTGATGAGTCCTCAGCAGCAGCAGCATCAGCAGCATCTGTTTCAACAAACGCAGCAGCATCTGTTTCAACAAACGCAGCAGCCTCTCTGCCCTTGACCGGCGGTCTCTCTGCTGACACTGCCCTGCCTCCTCGCAGTTCAGCAGCCCCTTCAATTGATCTGTCTTTATGTGATCAGAATATTTTCGCATCTTTTTTAACCCCGGAAATAGATTCACAAAATAATAATAAAAATGATTTTGCCAAACTCTTCAAAACGGGCCGTCCTCAGGGGCCTCTGAGCTTCTTCGATGAAAACAAAAAATTAAATTCAGCATTGGCAGGTGCGAGTGATGATGCTTATTTCATTGGGTTTTATGGAACCATTCAACTTGGGGCTTTTGAAATCGGTCAAACTGCTCTGCATGCAGCAAAACGCTTTTTACAGACACGCCAACTACAAGCAACTCGCCGTCTCCAGGGCCCCCAGCAGCAGAGGGGCCCCCCAGAGGGGCCCCTAGAAGGGCCCCTTGGAGGGCCCCTAGAGGGGCCCCTAAGGCAAATAGAAACAAGGCTTGGAAAGGGTCAGAGGGGAATTGGAAAAGAAAAGCAGTTGAAGGGTGTTGATGGAGTTGGGAGCGTTTGTGTGAATTCTATTGACCTGCTGAATCTTTTAAAACAAGAGCGTTTTAATAATAATTGCATTCCTTATTGGCTGAGAGAAAGGGTGGCCTTCGCCCTGCGGCATCTGCGGCCTTCCAGTTTTGGGGCTTTAATTGCCCAGCTGCTTCAAGCAGTCAGCAGAATTGCGGAGGTTGAGAGGGCTCTTGGTGTGACCATTGATGCCTTTGCTGCTGCTCGCATGCAAAGGCTGCTGAAACAGCTGAAACGCATGCAGCCCCAAAATTGGGCGATGTTTCTCACACGGGGAAGCCCGCGGGAATTCAACGATGTTTTTAAATTTAAAAGAGGTTTTCCTGTTTTCCCGTGGGGCCTCCCAAGAAATGCAATCGAAACAAACAGCTTCATGAAAAATTATTTAAATGCCACAGAAGAAACTCTCACGCAGGTAAACATGCATATTTATAAATCACACACAGACAACACTCAGCTGTACAGACACCTCGTTTTGGGCTTAAAAGAATTGCAGCAGCACAGAGACAGACAGAAGCAGCAGCAGCAGAAAGACACAAGCAGCAGCAGAAGCAGCAGCAGCAGCAGCAGCATGCATAATAGCAAGTGTGTCAACCTTTTTGCTGCGGTGTATGTACAGCATTTTTTTGCCGCTCGGAGAGCCGCTGGCCCAGGCTGGGCTTCTTCTGCTTTTTACCGTTTGGCCTCTGGGGATTTGCCAGCAGAGGAGCCGCGCCGACGAGTTTATGAAGGTTTTAATTCTGCGGCGATCGCATGCATCAAACAACTCGCTGCTGTACGTACACCCGGGATGGAGGTAGCAGAGAGTCTTTTGAATGGCAGGGGGATTGGCACCAACTCAACAATCCTTAACAAAGAACCTTTTTGAATAATTGTGTTTTCTTTTCTTTATCAAAACAAATCTTGTATTTCCACCGACCTTGAGAGTTTTAAATGAAGTTCATAAAACATTCACACTCATCTTTCTGGTTGTCTGCTTAACCTCTTTCTCTCTCTCTTTCTGCATTCACTCTGGAATGCTTCATTTGAATCTTTCAAATTTAAATTCTTGACTGGCACCTTTAGCTTCGTTTGTTTTGCTAAAACATTTTGGTGATTTTTTCAAGTTTGTTTTCTGCTTGATTAGAAGAGTTATTTGTTGAGTTCGACCATTCCCACGGTCTCTTTAAAGCTTTGTGGTTTGTCTGTTTCATTTGCATTTTTTTAATTTTCCTTTTTTTTATTTTCAGGATTGGCAGCGTCCAGTTTACATTTTATCAAAGTTGGAGCGCGCTCGCTCGCTGAGGCAGCATCTCAAGGCTCTGGGGGTTTCAAGGGAAGCAATGAAATTGGTGCACATCTCTGGAGCAGACGGAATTCTTATGGGGACTGATGCGGACGAGCAGAGACCGCGGCAGGTCCCGCCAGGTGTACGTACACCCGAAGGGCAGGAGGAAGCGTTTTTAAAAAAAGTCGATTTCGCTGAAAACAATTCAAAAACAAATCCTTTTACGGATTTTTCAGGTGTCTGTACACCTGAAGATACACTGGCGAGAGGCATCGCGGCCAAGCTGAACGCCGCGTTGGCTTTTTGGCATTTCCACGTTTCTTTGGGTTTTCGTGGAGTGCCGCATTTCATTGATGATGACATCAAAACCCTCCAGGCTGCCGCCGCTAATCCCAAGTAATTTTATTGTTGCCACTTTTATTTATTTTAAAGGAGGTGTTTTCATGAAAAGATATTTTTGTTTGATGTTGTTTCGGCTGAGACGGGACATGCAAGTTTTTTGAAACTTCATTTTGCAGTGGTTTTGCGCATGACTAGAAAAAGTGTTTTTTGTTTTCTTGCCACTCGCTCGCATGCTATGCAGCAACTACAATTATGAAAATAACAAAATTATTTTATAAATCATTTTAAACATTTCTTTGTCTTGTTTGCATGCGCAGGATGGAAGGCTGGCGTCTCTACTTTTGTGATTGGGGATTTTCAACCTTTGACGAGAAACTTCAGGCAGTTATTTCCGACAGGCAAGACATTAATTAAACTGTGGAAAGTGAATTCGCATTTGCGTGGCAGTGGCGGTGTTCGGGTGTATGGACAGCTGAAACGGCGCAATTTTCGTCTTTTGTTGGTTGAAGCCGGAAGTGCCTTTTTCGGTGGAATTAAAGAATTCATTATTGATTATAATTAATTAATTTATTTATTTATTTATTTATTTTCTTGTTTCAGGATAAAAGTTCTTCCCACGATGGCACGCATGGCAGACTTGCTGCTGACTCCTGCCTTTTTGGCAGCCCGCCGCTGGGCCTTGGGTTCGACAACAGCCCCATCCGAGTGGCTTGAGGAGGGTCGCATGCGTCGTTGGTTGCGCCTGTCAGGTGTCCTGCAGCCGACGGGGGAGCCTCGAGCATCGCCCTATGGCGAGGGTAAAAACTTGCGGCGGTGACTGCTTGCTGGTCGCTGCAAGGCGGCTCTCAGCCCTGCTTGTTTTTCTAGTGTATGTACAGTACAGCCAATGCCTGGCAACCGGCTACAGATTTTTAAAGGATGAAACCGCTCACTGACAGCAACCCTGTCTGTGCTTGCTATCTTTTTGTGGGGTTTGACGAGGCGCGTTTCTTCGAGTCGCCTTGCTGCATCGATGTGTCTCTCTTTCTGTCTCTGCGTCTGGTCTCAGCAATTTAACAGCATAATTATTTTAATTTGTTTTTCTGCTTGCTGGTAAATACCCAGATTGCCGAATGCCCGAGCCAGTCAATGGCGGCCGTTTTTGCGCTGTAGACTGGCCCTTTTGTAACTTTCTGAAAAGAAGAGGAAAAAAGAACAAGATGCCAATGTTCATTCAACTCTGCTTCTTCGCTGCTGCCTGCTAAGGGCAGAGCGCCGAAGAAATACAAGAAATCAGACGCAGTAAAATATGCCTAGCCTCCAGCTGTACAGACAGCCGGATGACGGGCAATGCGGTTGTATCTTCCCCCCGACAGACACTTGAAAAAACAGCTGTATCGACACTCAACACACTCTGACTTTGCGGTGTCTGTACACTCCGCGCGACAACCGCTGGCGTGCAGCTCGCCTGCCTGCTGAAGCCTCTTAGGGCCTCTCACAACGGCTCTTTTTGCCAACACTATCTATCTCCCTTAATAAACCAAATGCCCTTGTAACATTGCCGCAACCCTAACCAAACAGACATAGCTAGAACTCTATTTCAAGAGGCACATTCCAAGGCCAGCGGACATGCAAAGAGCCGCTCCTGCTGGCTAACAACCTTCACGAAGAAGAAAGATGCAGCAAAATCCACTCTCGCAAATACAGTTATCAACTTTCGGGAGAGTGTGCGGAGGGACGGAGAGAAAAACAGCAAATGTGGCCAGCTGGATGCTGCTGAGGTGTACGTACACCTCAGCAGCGCAAATGCATCGAATATACACCCAGCAGCAGGCCACCACAGTGCAGGAAGAAATATCAAAGCGAGGAAGCTCCATGAGACGCACGCTCCTCTCTGTTGCGTCTTGATCGGCGTTGTGAATGCCGGATATGGAGAATAGGTATTTGTTAATGTTTATGCTTGGGCTGCTTGTGGCTCAGAGAGAGAATGTACTGGCGTGTATTCGATTGGAATGAAGCCAAACTCTCTCTCCCACTCTTCCCTCTGTCGCTGCACTTCTTCTTCAGTGATGAATCCCATGTTAATAGCATCTCCAACAAGTTCATTTGGAATGTGTCTTATGTAAGGACCCCCAGGTGTATCTACAATCATCACCACATGCGGCATAGCGGGAGGCAGCGGGCTCTCATACAGATCAGAGTCATCTGCTAGGCAAGGGACTGCGCGCTCGCCCAGCGCAACTGCATCATTAATGAAGCCGCAGACACATTGCTCTGCTGCTGCAAGCTCTGCAAAGTCTCCCGTCGCTACACGCCGGAAGCTCTGACTCACATTTCCAGAGCGAATACGATCATACCCTCGGCTGAGGCTGCGTTTGAAAGAAGAGAAAGTTTCTTGTGCGCGCAAAGCAAATTCTTTGCGTGCTTCTTCAGGTGTATGCGGAGAATCGGGAGGTGTATTTGTATCTGTCTCCTGATGAGGCTGGTCATTTGTGGCAACTGGAGATTCTTTAACTTCTTCTCTTGGTCGAGGGGAGAGCTGCCTCTCCTCTGTTTGCACTGGCGGTGGAGGCGGCTGTTCGTTTTCGTTTTGCTGCGAAACCTCTGTCTCTTTCACAGATTCATCAGAGGGCTCTTCGGCAGCAGCAGGAAGCGCAGGACGCTGCTCCTCTGGCTCTTGCTGGAGCGTGCCTCCTCTGCTAAGATAGTCTGCATCTGTCATTCCAGCACAAGACGTTGCGATTGAGTCGTGATGCGTTGGAGGGGGGTTTCCATGCACTGCGTCTGTATCTACACCGCGTTCAGCATTAACGCCAGCCAAGGCATCTGTCGCCTCATCCTCTTCCTTCTCTGTATTTCTGTTGCTTTCCAGCCGCTGGGAGGGCATGGGCTCTGCTTCCCCTGATTCGGGCTCTGGCTCAAGAGTCGGCTGATGCTCCTTAGCTGCTGGTGTCATAGGCTCAGGCTCGGGAGCCTCAATTATCGGCACGCTTGCCCGTTTGGACGGCGTATTCGCCTTACTCTTCCGACACATCCCCATGGTGACGCGTTTGATAAAGAAAACCCCCCAAAAAACCAGAAAATATTCGTTGAAGAAAATGAAAAGGGAGCTTGCTTAGACGAAGCCAGCGCCAGAGCCACTCAGATGAGAGCTTGAATACACGGCCCTACACTTCTGTTAAGGTTTGAACGCAAAATGCTGCAGAATAAAATTTAAATAAAGAAATAAAAGGAAGAAAAAAAGAAAAAACGCGCACAAAATGCAGTGTCGATACACCCCGTGTTGAGCCCACAGCTGGAATTGGCCAAAGAATAACACCGCAGAAATCCAGATCGAAATGCAGGAAGAAAAACACCAAAATAAGTTTATTTACATTCAGCACATCCGTTGGAACGCTTTGATGTCGGAGGTCAAGGCAAAAACCAACAAAAACCAACAGGTCGGTTTGATGGTGATGAAATCGACTGATCAGGATGAGCGCTCCCGCTGTACATACACCGCAGTTTTTGCTATTGGGCGGCTCTCCCTGATGAGAAAGAAATGTTGCCACTTTATTAAAAGAATTTATTACTTATTAATATTTTATTAAAACTGTAAAAGAAGAGAAAAGGATCAAGTTAGATACAGATTATGCTACACGAACAGCCAAGGCACATTCCAACACCACTCAAGCAACCGGTTGCATGGTCCGCTAGCACTCCTTCAGTCTGTAAAATTTAATAAATGTTTTACGGGCAAAAACAAAGACAGTTCATTTGCGGCGTGTGTGTTTTATTTGTAATGTTTTACTGGTTAGTTGCATAGAGTGTATGTGCAGCTGGTTTGGCCGCCAAAAAACAAATTTGTAAAATACCAGCAAGGTGTACAGACACCGGAATGTGATTTCTGTTTCTTTCGTTAAGCCTCTTTAATCCCTCAAAGATCATTCGGACGAATTCACTGACGCTCAGATAGAGGCTCAACAAATCTGTCTTGTTATTTTTTTGTTTTCTTTTCATCTCCATCGGAATGGCTGAGAATGCGCCGCACCCGCAGGTCAGTACTGCCTCTTTCTATCTAACAACCAAATTTGAATTGGGGCTGCCATTTGGAGCTGCAAAAAAAGCCGGCTGAGGTGTACATACACTGCATGCATGGAGAAAAAGTCGGTGAGGCTCCTGTGCAATTTCGGGTGTATGTACAGCTCGTGAACGTGATGGATAACGCGCGTCTTGCCAAGGCGCATTTATCTGTTCCAGTTTGGGGATACTACAAGGCGGGTGCTGGGGATGAAGTGACCCTCAAAGATAACGCAACAGCCTGGGAATGCATTCGTCTGCGGCCTCGCCTGCTCCGCTCTGTACAGACAATAAATACAAAAATTTCCTTGTTTGGCACCTCTCTCAACTCCCCCATTGGCATTGCCCCTAAGGCATTCCACAAGTGAGAGGATTTGTGCTTTCCACTGCATTCTAATTCAATAACAATGCAGCTTCTTCTCGATTGATTCTTTAATGGCATTTTAGGCTGGGACGCGTACACCACGCAGGTGTACATACACTCCACCCTTTGTCCACATGTAAGATGAAGAAATACCATTAATAGACCATTTTTTGTCTCTTCAAGCAAATTGAAAGGCCACTAAATGAAAGAAGAAAGTCTTCTGCTTCTGCTGCTTCTGTGCAAATACAGATTAGCACACAAAGATGGAGAGGCCGCCACTGCATGCGTCAGCTGATGTTTTCCCACGGCATTTATTTATTTTAATAACCCTCTAATGTTTTAAAAATTCCACATGGTCTGCGCCAATGCCACGCAGAGCTTCCTTCCCAGGTGTATATACCAGTACAGCTGGCGTGCAATTTGAATTGTTAAACCCTCTGGAAATTGCATGCACTTTCTTGTTTTTCCTTACAGGCGGCAAGGGAAATGAATTGCTGCATGGTCTTATCGACGCTTAGCAGCACATCAATCGAAGACGTTGCAGCGGCATTGAGTGCTGTCCCTGGAGGTGGTGTTTTCTTGTTACAGCTTTACATTTTCAGAGATCGGGTGGGTTTTCTTTGCATGCATTTATGGGGCTTTCTCTGCATGCATTTATGGGGCTTTTGTTGCATGCATTTATGGGGCTTCTCCTGCCTTTTGGCCATTTGCATGCATTTTACTTCAGTTAGAATGGCACTAGCAGCTCGATTTGTTTGCGGGTGTGGCAATAGGAAATGAGCGTCCGGCTAATTCGACGGGCTGAACTTGCAGGGTTTAGTGGAATTGTGTTGACCATCGACGCACCTGGTGGCTTGGTGAGTAATTGGCGTCTGTTTAAAATCATTTACTTTTCATAAAGATGCTTGAGGCTCGAAGAAAGTGCAGAAAACAGCAAAGAACGACCCTAAGTGCCATTCAAAAGACGCACATTTTGGGGTGTATGTACACTGCGTTTGGTGGGCGTCGTCGTCGTGCTTTCAGGGAATTCGAGAAGTTGACGTGCGAAACAACTTTGGCCTTCCCCCAGATGTGAACCTTGCGCATTTCAAAGACGATCCTTATTTTAACCACGTGGGAAAACCCTCTGCTTCTTGCTGCCAGCAGAAAACTGCAAAAGTATCTTTTTAAGAGCTGAATGGGCAGCTCCTTACACAGCACTCTTGCAATTGGATTGGGCCTGGAGCGTCTGTTTGTGTGTTTGTCTCAAGTTGAATTCTTGAAAACTATTCTTTCTTCTCTGGGGATTTTGGTAACCAGCTGGGTCTCTGCTTTCCTGCAGGTGGCGGGAGAGAGAGAGGCTCTGCAATTCGGTACTTTACATGTCAAGCGATTGGTGTGTTTGTGATGCATTTTTTTGTTCAAACGCAGAAATTGGAAGAGAGTTTGCGAGTTTAAAGGCACTTGAATAGGAGAAGATGCTTTGTTTCCTTATTTGCTGCTTAACTAATCTTTTTTATGTCGAGGTTTTTTTAAAGAGAATAATGCCGTGTGTGTTTTGGTGTTTAAAATGCTCTTCTCATGTCTCATGCTGTTTTCTAACTTTAATTAAATTTTTGTCTCTTTGCTTTTCAAACATTTTTTGTTTTTTGATCTTCAGAAGATTCTCTGTCTTGGGATATTATCGACTGGCTCCGCTCCATCACTCCTTTGCCAATCATCATCAAAGGTCACACTCTCCATCCACGTGGGGGGCCCCCCAGGCCTCCAGGGGGCCCCCAAAGGAGGGCTTTCCCTCAGGGGGCCCGTCGTCAGAGGGCCCCTCGTCAGAGGGCCCCGCAGATAGCACGTGCAGCACCTTGTTTGTATTTTCTTTTTGTTGCCCATTAGCTGGCCAGGTTAATGGCCTTGTATTTAAATTTAATATTTTGCTTTGTTTTGGAGTTTCGCTGCAGCGGGGAAGATAGAGAAAGCAGAAAAAGAATCAAATTTGGGGTGTATGTACATCCGCTTGCAGGCGTGCTTACGGCTGCCGACGCTCTCCTCGCTGCTCAGCACGGAGCCTCGGCCGTTTGGGTTTCAAATCACGGGGGACGACAACTCGACACTCAGTCAAATTCTGCAGCAACTTCTGCTGCTGCTGCTGCTGCTGCTATTGTTGCTGCTTCTGCTATTGCTGCTGCTGCTATTGTTGCTGCTGCTAATGCAGCAACTGCTGCTGTGCTGCTGCAATTGGTGGTGTAGCACCTGCTTTTGGGGTGTATGTACACCCGAGTGACGCGCCCCGAGTAATTTCCTGGAGGGCATGCAGAGCCGCTGAGTGTGCAGAGCTGCATTTCTTTTTGCTGTTTTCTTGACTCCCATTTTCCCTGCTGCCACGGGGGAAGCCTTCGGTCAATCAATTTATTTAGCTAATCAATTTAAAAAAAGAGAGTGATCTCGGATTCCACTGAATGCGCACAGAACCTTTTTGTTGGCCGTCGTTGTTGTTATTATTGTTGATATTATTATGATTATTATATTATATTATTATTATTATAATATATTATTATTTTTATTATTTGTTCTCAGCCTTCGAGGCTACGGCCTCCGCGCTGTTCAGCATCTCCCAGGCCCTCAAAGACACGGGAGTTCAGGTGTACGTGGACTCTGGCATTCGAAGGGGAATTGATGTTTTAAAGTGTCTCTCCTTAGGGGCTAATTTTGTATTTGTCGGACGCCCGGCGCTCTGGGGGTTGGCAGCAAACGGCAAAGAAGGTGAGGAGAGGCCACCAAAAACCTTAAAAATGTTTTTAAAGATTAAAAAGAAGGGGTTTAAGTTAGATGCGCATTCTGCTGCTTGTCGAGACTTGGTAGGCGTCAAGAGCGTTTTAAATATTTTGAATTTGGAGCTTCAGGAGGCTCTAAAACTCACAGGTAGGCGGAAAACGCTGCACGAAACTCAGCAAAGAGAAGCAAATGCTAAAGTGACAGTAAGAAGGGTGTTTGCTACGCAAACGGTTTTGGGTTTATTTCTTGTCGCATTCCGCGCATTAAGAAGTTGAAAAAGTTTGTCTTATTTATTTATTTGTTTATTAAAGTTTGTTTTATTGATTTATTTGTTTATTAAAGTTTGTTGTATTTATTTATTTGTTTATTAAAGTTTGTTGTATTTTGTAGGACATACGGATGTGAGCAATGTGGATTCCTCAGCAGTTGGAATTCCGCTTAACAGATTGTTTCTCAGCCCATCCTCTGCTTTTCTCATTGAGTCTGCTTTAGCTAAATTCGCAGAGGCTCGACTGTAGAGACAGCGTGGATTCTGAAGCTTTTTGGAGGAGGTGGTCGTCGGTCCTTGAGGTGTACGTACACTGCAAGCGATGTGACCGGTTTCGATGGATGGCAGGCCTCAACTGAATATTTTTTAGCAACTACTTGTTTGAATAAGATTAATTTATTTATTTAGTAATTACTAGAAGATACTCTCTCATCCTGAGCGCACGAAGACGTACAAAAGCTGCAAATAAAATGATCACCAGGAAATTCAAAAACTTAAACTCTTTTCCCTTCCAACGGGCGTCCCTCGACCTTTCCTTAAAGCCCTAAATGATGCATATTAATATAATATATAAATAATAATTTCTAGGAGTACTAATAGGAAGTAGATGAAGGGTAACTAGTAATAATACGCGTTGATAACACATAAAAAGATTTAAAACAGTTGAAACCCTAAAGAGGGTTAAGCTCTTGTCTTGCCGGTCTGAGGCATGCAGAGATAAGAGAGAAAAAGGGCCAAGCTGGCCAAGCAGGCATCTGAAGTGTACATACACCCGAACTGAAGATGTAGGTTATTGCTGCTCATAGCAATAAGCTGAACACTTCTTCTTTTAAATCAGTTAGGAAATTAATGAAGAGAATGTAAGTTAATATCTTCAAAAAACAAAGCAATTTCGAGCTTCAGGTGTACAGACACTCTCCAAGAATAAAATAAGCAAACGTTCTGAACGTCGCGAAGACTTTTGTCTGTTTCTCCATCCCGCACAAATTTAAAAATAATAAATTATTAAATAAAGCTGCACTGAGGGTTCTGCATTTTTTCAGATGGCTCTTGGGGTGTTGAATTGGACTCCTCTGCATTCGCCCGAAAGGCCAATGGCGTTTCGCAGCATTTCGTTTGTATAATGGAAGCTTTAATAATAGAATCAAGTTCATTTAAATAGTTTATTAATAAATTAAATAACTATATCTAAAATAGCAGCAGGGGTGGACTAGTCGCTGGCTCTGTTTGGTAGCTCTCTCTGGCTGTGTCAAGGACCATCCTAGCCAATGCAGTATCGAGCATTTGATGAGAATTATATACGTTTAAATGTATATTTATAAAGAAAATAATAATTGGCATGCGTGCATGTTTATTGTTTTTGACGTTCCTTGACGTTCCTGCTTCTCCAGCAGCGAGCAGCGCCCTATGAGCGCGACTAGATATACAGACTTTGTCTGTCTGTACACCCGAATTCCAATACCCATCTGACAGCAAAACATTTGCCATTTCTGCGCGCTAGCATTAAAAAGCTGGAATTATCAGGGGGGAGCTTCAGTTGTGAAGAGATCAACTCAGACAGAACATGGATGGCTCTACACAGCCCAAAACGGGTGCTGAGAGTGCACAGGGGTTGGATTCTGTTGGCAAACCAGGTGTATGTACACTTCAGCAGCAGAATGATGCGGCGCCTGCTGCGAGTCCCCCGGGGCTTCCCAGTTCAAAGGGTAGAAAGAGTGACACCTCGGGCGCGTCCGCGGGTGCAGGGGCCTCAGCTCCTGTACGGCAAATGACAAAGCGGAGACAGTCGAGAAAGGCCAGCAGAAAAGGCAGCAGTGCATTTGCAGGAAAGGCAGGTGATGAGCTGCTGAATGCGTTGGCCGTCCCCAAAGGGTAACTCTCTACGCTCCATGCTTCTCCACTGGACACCTAATAAACTATTTAATCTTATTAAATTATTTAATCGGCATTAAGCATTCAAAGCTCCTGTCTGTACAGAGCGGCAGCACCACTTGCCTTTGAGGGTCGTGCTAGTGAATTGGCAAATATTTGAACTTTTAATATTCTCTTTATTATTATTATTAGTGTTGTTATTATTATTATCATTCTTATTATTATTATTATTATTATTATTATTATCATATTATTATTATTATTATTATTACTATTATTATTATTATTATTATTACTATTATTATTATTATTATAATGTAACATTATATTATTATTATTTAAAATACATTTTGGAGCGTGTTTGTTTATTTGTTTTCATTTTCTCCGTGTTACTTGTGGTGTACACGCACCCCGTAATTTGTTGTATTTGTTGGTTTTAGGTATTTAGATTATTGGAACGAGAAGGTGGATGAGGCTGTTGCCGACTTTGAGGACACCGAAGAATTTGAAAATGCCTACAAACACCAGGAGCAGCGTCTCTTTCCCTTTCGAACTTCTTCGACAGAGTGGACAATTAATGGAGCGTTTGGTGGGTCTCTGTTTAGCATGAATTTATGATTATTTAAAGCTTGCTACGGTTTAATGCAACATAACCAATTCACGTGCAAGAAGAGACAAGTGGAGGCAGAGAGGCCGCATGCTGCTAGTTTGCTTGTTCAAGGAATAGAAGTGGAATGTGATTATTTTTAGTTTCTTTTCTCTACAGGCACTTTGGTGTTTGTAATGGCATGGGGACCGATTGTCATGGCGCTGGGATTTGTTTTTGGAGGTCTTGCTGGCTTTGCGTGTTCATTGGCAAATGATTTATGCCGCCTGCGGCGTCGCCAGTCTGCTGCAAAGAACCAGCGCGTAATTTTAATTCAAAGTGCCCTTTTTCCCCTTCCCTGTTTTTCTTACGGTTTTTTGGGGTGTATGTACACCACCCCCTTGTGAGCCAAAACGGTAAAATTGCTCAACGGGAAATTCACTTATTTTTTTCGCCTGTTTGCAGAGAAGAATTGACAATCTGATGCGGTGGGCAAATTACCATTTTGCGACGAGTCAGTCGCAGCTCCAGCTTATTTTCAAAGTTATTTTAGAGTATCAGGTGAGAGGAGCATTCATGAAAGAGAGGAAGAAGAAACCAGCCTTTCTGTTTTTGGAATGTTTTTGTATCATTTGTTAAATTAAAAGAGATGATCTTTTAAATCTTTTTTTTTCTTTCCCTCTGATGTCTGTAGGTTCTCGCTCGTCTCGGAGGAAGCTCCAAAACTGCACGGTCCCAGTTAAAACTGCTTTTCCAGTTTCTGTGCGTAGGCCTTTTTCACGATAAATACAAAATTGTTTAAATGGTTTTTGTTTGCGACATTGCCATGAGTATTTCCATATTTTCTGCTGTCCATTTTCAAGTGTATAGACAGCATAAACTTTTCTTAAGCACAAGAGGAAAGGTGTAGAGCCGCAGAGTTGTTTTAATAAACAATTCATTTTTTGTGTTTTTATTTGAGTTGCAGCACGAGAGACGACGTCGGCCACTGCCTTTGGCTCTATCTCGACTATTTTCTTTTACATTACAAACGCATGGCTCGCAGCGAAATCTCAATGTGCTTCCTCGTGTGTCAAGTTTGCACCCAGTGTGTAGCGTCTCTTAGGTGAGGTGTATGTACAGCAGCCGCTTTCTTCTAATGGCATCCAGCCCGAGAATGCAGAGTTGTTTTGTATCCGCATTCAAGGTGGACATACACTCGAATATGCACACTATTTGCGGCCCGTATTTCATCAGGAAAACACTGCCGCCAGTCGTCGAGAGGATGAGCCTTATCATGGCTGATGAGGCTGTCCAAGGAATTTTCAGAACCGCCAAAGCTGCAACTGCATGGCGAAAAAAACCAGTGCGCCACTTGTTATTATATTAATAATATTAATAATAATAATAATAACAATGATGATGATAATGATAATTATAAT
>NPHX01000259.1:181745-194659 GCA_002271815.1 Eimeria falciformis | reverse complement strand
ATAATAATAATAATAATAATAATAATAGCAATAATAACAATGATAACAATGATAACAATAATAACAATGATAATAATAATAATGATAATAATAGTAATAATAGAGAAATCTGTGTCTTGTTTGTTTGTCGTGAAAAAAGTTGTTTCATTTTAAGCTGAAAAAAATGTTTTGAAAATTTTATTTCACGGGGCTGAACGCATGCGTTTTTTAGTCTGCAGCTGCTGAGTGTCTTGTTTAACAAATGGATAATTACGACATGAACAATTAAATATTCGAGCATAAACTTTCATGTTTTTTACCTTGATTAGGTTTAGATATTGCTGCATCTTGCTGCTTTCTGTTTTCTGCGTAGGAGGCTGAAAAAGAAGAAAATGTAATTCTCTGTGCAGACGCCAGCAAAGAAGTGCAGCGGCATGTCATGAAAGGGGGCGATCTCGTGCAAGGTGATCTTTCTGTGGAGATTGTTAATCCTTTTGAATTAATTTAGTCCATTTTATTGTTATCACCGCAAAAGTTCCACTAGTTTCAACCAGGCAGTTGCAATCGTCGAAGAGAAACGTAGAAATGCAATTATTTTTGAGGTGTACGTACACTTCAGCTCTTCGCATGGAAGGCTCGGCTCCAATAGCAATTAACGCCAGTGACACCTCGCAGGAGTCACAAAGCAGATTACAAACATCAGAGGAGGAGTTAAGCGCTCAAGAAGAGCTTTCTGGTTTCGAAGATACAGATGTGGCAGAGGCAAGCGGTTGGCACTGGATGCAGCTGTCTGTACACCTCACCTATCTGTCGATAGAAAACGTTGTTCTCAAGCCCCCTTGCGACATTTTATTTATTTTGTGGTGATTTATGAAGTATTTTCTTTTTATTTCAGATAGTAGCGGGTGACCTGAAGCCTAACAGCGATTTTAATGTTGTCCTTCCCGGCCCCAGCTTTGATGGAAGCCTAGGCCGGCGCTCGTCGACGTTCAAGCAAGCGTTTGGAGCCGGTTCAGTGCCAAGCAAAAGCTTCCGCTATGCGCCGGCAGAGGGCGATGTCGCAGCTAAAGCTCCGGCTCAGGCTCCTGGTGAGGCTTTTGATGCCGAGCCACTGAAATTTTTACTGAGAGGAATGCATGATGCATGGACTGTTGGTTTTAATCATTTGAATAAGATTAAAAGACAGTTTGTTGAAACAATTGTGCGTTTTGTGTTGTTTATTCTAACAGAAAAAGATTTGCGGCAAAGACGATCAGGCAGGGTGGAAAAGAAAGCATCTGAAGGTCTGCAGAGCTGCTAGTGGAACTTCAGTTTCAAGTGTCTCTTCACACCATGGGGGTTTGGACAGAATCGAGTTTTCTTATACATCTTTTATTTCATTTGAATGAGAGTTATGATTGCTACTAAATGGTTTACTTATTTGTTTGTTTGTATCTGTCTCCTTTATGCTTAAGGGCAACCTCGCCTGTTCAAGTCCTACCAAGATCTTGTGAATTTCGACACAAAGCTCAAACATCAGACGCCCATGTAGGTCTCCTGGCATCCGGGTGTACGGACAGTATAATGCTTTCTTTGGTGTATAATTGCCGCCTTGCGAATCATGCGAATAAAACTAATTTAAAACAGTTAAAAAATGATTCTCCGTGATTTGGTTGTTATGGGTTGTTCTGCAGCGGCGCTTACGAGTTTAAGTTCCTCGAAGAGATGCAGGCCCACGACAATGCAGACCCTATGTGGGAGTTGACAGTTGACCAGACTGCAATTAAAGTGTACAAATACAATTCTCCAGACTCACCTGTTGTGCTGGTTAAGGCCTACGCCACCCTCGATGGAATTCCGTTGAATGTTCTCTGTCACCACATTCGCCACATTCCCACGCGTTTAAAATGGTGGGTTTGGTGTTTTTGCATTTTTCATTGAAATATTATTTTCATCAATTAGCCGCGGCTGCAACACACAGTCTTGTGTACGTACATACACTACAAACAGATACTGCTTTCTGTTTTGAATGCAAACAACCTTTTTATATCGATGGAAATGAATTTAAATTCAGGGACACCGTTTTTGGCGATTATCGTGTTGTTGAACAAGACATCGATGGCTGCGAGATGATTTACTGCCTCATGAAGGCTCCCTTCCCCGTCTCAAATCGTGACTTTCTCCAGGTGTGTTTTCGGGTGTATGGACAGCTCCCTGCATCATTACAAATCATATTTCACCCCCAGTTTCATTTATTGATATCCGTAACGAAAAGATTTTTAAAATGTTTTTCATGGAGTTTCTCAGTGGAGACGAACAGAAGAAGATGAAGAGGCAAAAGTTGCAAGAATGCTCATGAGGTGATTTCCTGTTTTTGAATCCTATGAACACCTCACTGGCTGGGGTGTACAGACAGCTAGCAGGACAAGCGAATGTGTCTCATTATTCAAGATGCACTGCTAGAAGAAAGAGGGTTAGTTTATCTGCTGCTTCTAGATGCTTTCTTGCGTATCGCAGGTCAGCTGACCATCCCTCATTCCCAGAGAAGGGCGGCTGCATCAGGGCAGAGACGCTTATTTCAGGTATGTTTATTTTCTGGTACTCACACAGCTGCATTCCACTCGTCTTTATCTGCATGCAAGTGTTTGGAGCTTGGCGATTTGCTGTGTCGGGCACACATAGCTATCTTCTCGGCTGTACGGCTTAAAGGGTTAATGACTTGTTGGATTGAATTGTGATGATGAGGTTTTTTGAATGTTTTTTGTAGGATACATCATGGAGGCGCAAGTGGGCAACGACAAGTCTTCGAATCTATTCATTTTGGCGCAAACGGATGTCAAGGGATTGATTCCCAAGGTCTGAACTTTTGATGTACAGACACTGGAACGTGCAAACCACTTCTTAGCACAGACAGAGCTGCGCAGTATTCCCATTCGCATTTTATTCTATTTCTGCTTGCTGCTGGTTCGTTTTGCATGCAGTGGATTGTCAATACAACGGCAGCAAGGGCCCCCGTGGGATGGGTGGAGGGCCTGAAGAAAGCATGCAGAGCTTACATGAAGCAGCACGGCGATTTTGTGCCCCCTTACAATCCAATTACTTGAAACATTTGTTTCGTGGCAAATATTAAAACGGCAATTTACCGGCTAGATGCATCTCTGCTTTTAAATGGAGCGCTTTTCTTTCAAGGGATGAATGCCCACAATTTCTTGCAATCCATTTAGAGTGTATCTACAGCTTGTATTCTTATGCTTGCAATAGCTACTGAAATCGCCCAAAGACCCCAGAGCAGCAAACTCATCGCATCCCGACGCATGCAGCTGCGTCGTTTGCATGTGCTGATCTGGCGGGGCTGCCATTGGCGATGTTCCTTAGGTGCCGACAATCATTTTAGTACCGCTGCCGTCGTTGCTGTAGTGTCATTTTATAAAAGGATTTATCTTCAACTGCCTTTTTGTCGATACTGCCACGTGGCAAAGGTAAACTTTCCTTACCCAAAGACGACCAACAGTCCAAATTTTTTTAAAACGCATTTTCAGTCCTGAATTGACATGATTTGCGGGCTTTTTTCCGTGTCCAGCGATTCCTTTAATTGCCATTTACATAAATGCAACAATTTATTAGATGCAGGGGGAAAAACGCGGGGATTCATGAATGTAGCTAATGAAATGTTCAAAATCCACAAGTGGGCTGTTTGGGGTGTACGTACACCCCGCAGCTGCACTGCGATCCTAGGGTTTGTATGACCAAACTATACTTTGCCTAGAAACTCTGCGTGACGATGCATTATTCTTTTCTTGCGACAAGTTTGCTGCAGCCAATGTTTTCGCATGCATGGAGCCTGCAAAACATCACCGCTAATGCTCTTTCGGATGGGCCGTTTGCTTCTGTGACAGACGTGCAGAATGGTGATCCAGTGGTTCATGCGTTTATGAAGCTAGATATATTTTATTTCTTGAAATATGCAGGAACTGTTTGCAGCATTGATGAAGCAGTAAGAGGACAGCCACCAGTGCCGCCTGAATGCGAATGCGGCTTCCACCGACTGCGTGCGTTTCATCTGAAGAATTTAAGAATCAAACTTTTTCAAGCATTTCAAAACCTTCATAACTTTCCAGGAAAGCGCGAGGAAAGATGTGCTGCACTTTCAATTGCAAGTGCAGCAGAAACAATGGAGGTTAGCTGACGAGGGTCACAAGGAACCGTGCAAGATTCAATAAAAAATGATCGTGAATATTTCCTAGTGTGCGAAGGAGCTTTGCGAGATCTGCTGCACTTTGAAAGTCGCAAGAATCCGTAATCTCTTACAGTGCAAATAAAATATTAAAACCTTTCAAACACCCTGGTGTTAAATACACAGAAAACCCCGGAGAAGATCGAACCCAATTGGTAGGGTACAGTGCAGACAGACCCTACCAACATCTTAAATACCATTAAATTCTATTTGTAGCAATGCAGACAGAAATGCAATAAAACAGAGGCAGCGGTAAACGGTGAGTGGCACTGGCGGCCGGCAACTCCGCTGAAAGTCTGCAGCGTTTTTTGCATGGAAATGCTTAGGCCCTGAAGATCTAGCAGAGAATATATTAAAAGCAGTAAGTAAATATCATTAAAACTATTTAAGGCAATATGAGTAGCAATACATTTGTTTTCTTCTAGTTCATGGAATACACAGAAGTATTCTATTTCAATCAGCCGGGAATTGCAGATCTAGATATTCCCAAAAACCTCATAAACACCAAATTGCTGCCCGCGCAGACGGGCACAGCAGAGCTGGGGGGCCCCTCAGCAGGGGCCCCTGGGGCCCCCTTTGCACCCAGTGTTGGTGGAGGACCAATCGTCAGTGCTGCCAGCATAGCGCCACCCCCAAGGGCCATTTATCCTCTCACGCGTTTGCCGTCTGAAGAAGAGCTTGCTGAATCTGTTGCCAAGCTTGCAGATGCCGACGCATGAGCGTTTTAAACACAAGGGAAAACAGTGCGTGGTGTTAGAAACAAAAAGGGCTGATGCAACAACTACAACAATGAAGCTCTCCCTAATGCCGCAGACAGCCGCAGCCAGAGCAGCCGGTGGTACACTTTTGGTGCTCATTGGACGCACGTTGACTCCTCTATTCAAAAAGACGTACTTATTGCATGCAGGGAGATCTTGAAACTACAAAAATATCCGAAATGCAATGGAACAAGTGGCCTGTAAATGCGGAGTGTCTGCGCATCTGTTTGCTCAGCTACACGCCGAAATCTGAAAACCAAACAGAAAATGTTTCTAGCAAATCCACCATTGCGGTCGTATTATGTTCGGTCTCAGTTATAATATTAATGTACGAAAAATTGCGCCAACGAACAAGATCGTTTTCCATGCTTCATTAAGCATTTGGCCAATCACTAGCTGCAGAAAAAAGCAAAGATGCCAACCCCTTTAAACGGAATGTCATAGATGGAATTGAAATAAAACCCCACGGCATTCCTACTGCTCCTGCAATTCTGCATCATATAAATCGTCATGCGAAACAGCGTGTACACCCCGTTGCACTCGTCATGGCCAACCTCTTTCAGCATGGAAACCAGACTTTCAGATGGCAAATATGAACAATAAAAGACGAGAACCTCCATCAGTTTCATTGTGTCGGCACTAATTATCTCTGTCTGCGTTTTTGGAACGTTTTTTTCGCCTGCCCCGCGCCGGCTTCGAAGAACTGGCAACATTCAAGTTTGCAGTTTCAGAGAAAGTGCTCGCTGCAATCCGTCGCTTTTTCGGCTGTATGACGACGACCTGTTCACTCATGGCGCATGCATCATCGCTATCTATTTTATTTTCATTCATTTCAGATGAACAAACAGAAAAATTGGATTCCAGCGGGCCTATTTCTGCAGTAGGCGATGCGGCTTCCGAAGCGTCGTGAGTGGCTGCTGGTTTTTCGCTGTCAGACCGTTCAAGTTGCCGTTCTGGTTCATTTGATGAAGTCGATTTTCGGGCGAGATGGAGAGCCATGGTGGCACCAGTCACCTCATCTGTGAATGGCGTGGCCAACAACTCGGAAGTTTCTGCATCCATAAGATCCCCATCGAGGATTGCAACTGGCACTGTTTCATTTGCGTCCGTCTCCGGCGCTGGCAGTGCCTGCTGGCCTCTGCCTCTGGGTGGCGCATTGAGAGGCGTAGCACGCACCTCCTGTAGTCGCGCCTTCAGCCGTTCAAGTTCTTCTGCTGCAGCTTTCCGAATTTTACTCTTGAATTTCGTTTTGACTGTCTTTTCTGGCCAGCCTTTGAGTGCCGCCTTGGCGGTTACTTGAGCCTCCAGCGCTTCCTGCATGGCAACTGGGAGGATCGCCTTAAGCAGCCGAAACGCGTCTTTCTTTCGCGTGGCCTCAAGGCTATTTTTGTATTCATCAATCAAATGCGGAATCGCTGCGTCTAAAGAAAACCCCTTTTCTCTTGTCACAGGACCAGCTGCACTCCGTACAACTTCCCGCTGAAGCGACGCCGGTACAAACGGCAAAATTTCAAGCCATTCAACGCCCCTGAGCTGAGGAGGCAGCGGCGCATGCAGACGGCTGAGGCAGCGCAAAATGTGGCGAAGAATCACCGGGCGGGGCTTTGTGGCCATGCGTCTTTCGAGTTCTGCAGGGAAGAGAATGAGACAGAACATTTGGCGTAGAAACGCTTCTTCATAATTGGCAAAATGTTCCTTTTGAATTCGCTTCCATGGAATGCCAAAAGACGGCAGCTCTTCCCCCGTCTTCTGCTGCACCTCCTGCAGCAGAAGTTGCTTTTGTTTTTCGGTGAAAGAATGCTCAGGTGCCACGCGTGAACCTCGAGAGAAATCGTCATTAGCGGGTTTGTTTGCATGCTGGATATTTGCACCATTCTCTGTCTTATTATCTTCCAGCGCCGGCACTGAAGCAGATTCAAGGTGCTGAAGCCGAGGCTGCAAAGTACGCCATTTGTCGCATACGTCAGGCGGCCTCCTGTTTAAAACCGCGGCGATTTTCACCCACCTGCCTCTTGTAGTTTTTGGGTAACTTTTAACAAGTTGCAGCAGCTCTTCCGTCTCCTTTGCAGTCCAAGGGCCACGCTTTGCACTGCCACTCATGCGTCGACGAATGTAACCGTACACAGATACAAACGGTCGCTCCGGGAGACACCTCGCAATGGAGTGGAAGCGGCCGCTGCTCTTGCGGCCGACGTTTCCAGAGAGGTTTTTAACTGCTTCCTCGACAGATTCAAAACCCTCTCTCTGTGCGTATTGCTCGAGAGCCTCTTCTATCAAAAGACGCTCTTCTGTTGTAAAAGGTCCTTTGCGATAATTCACGCCGCTCTTCGCATGCATCCGCCACAGACCAGTGGTGCCTTCAGCCAGCCCCAACAGTTGCAGCTGGCCAGTTGAAAATTCATTTTCGCCGGATTTCACCGTCTGAGAGAAACCAAAGGGAAGCTTTGAAGGCGCAAGTGCTGGGGTGTACAGAGGCGCATCTTTTGGTGTTAGGAGCCGCTCTGCTTTTGGGGCTTTGTGGCGTTTTTTGCGGCTCTTTTTCTTGCTTTCTCTCCGGTCGCCTTTACTAGAAGAGCCGCTTGCAACTGACGGGGTGTATGCTGAGCTGCTGCCTTTTGCGGTTTCTGCACTTTCTTCCTCAGGCTCTACCTTCACTGTTAGCCTTCGCAGCCACTCCTGCGGCGAATATTCATCGCCTCGTTCTGCATTTTCTCCGGAATCCATTGCTTTATTACATAAAGTATTTAAGCAGAAATTACAAAAATACTATTTAATAGTATTTAATTAAATTATTCAAGACGCAGGTAACGCGCAACAAAGCAAAACAGAAACCATGGGGTGGCGGCAGCGCAGCGCCGCCACCCACCATAAACCCATAGTAACATAAATCCTGAAATATTAATTAAATTTATTCAGCTTCTACAAATGCAATAAGAAACAATTACAAGAAAAATGGCTTCCAGCCCCACAGCCCCGTGTGCAAAAATCGCATGCAAGTTACTGAAAAAAGGTTGCGTGATGGTTCAATCTGCTGAATTCAACTTAAGAAGAAATTCCATTTTAAAAAATTTCATTTACAAATGAGTATTGGCAGCATTCTGCTGCAAATTGGAGGTGAGTTGTTGTGTTTTTAAGTAAAGTTTCTGGTTTTTGGTGGCACTAAGCGGCCATGAGGAGGTTTATTTTGAACTAAATGCAGAAGGAATTGCGGCCTAAACTCTAAACCCTAGAGCCTAACCCTTCAGATCGTCATTTTGTATTGATTATGTGAAAAGGTTTGCTCAGTTAGCTGTTTTTATTTACTTATGTGATTGTTTAATGATTTAAATGTTTATTTGTTTTAATGTTTAACCAGTTGTTTATGCACGTACTTTTGTATTTTGTGAATGTTCGTTTTGAAGTGTCTGGCGAGGTGCACATTTACCTCCATTCAGGATTTTCCAATTCCTCGGTCTTACAGACCTTCTTAATTACATTATTTTTTAAACTTATTCAAATGTGAAATCTCCTAGGTCTACTTGAATATGCAAATTGCAGCCCCGTCTACAAACTAGAATTACTTCGAGCTTCCTCCTCATGTACAACTTGCGGTTTGCTGCATGTCTCACGGATGTCATTTCTACGGCTTTTTAGGAGCCTCTTCACCGTGGGCAGTTTTGCTTCTAGCTGTTTGACCCTTTGCTTAGCCTTAATTAAATAAAACAATCGAAATTCGATTAACAAAGATCATTTTTTATGCCTCGCCTCTCGCTGCTTGGCAAATGCAGCATTCATTCAACATCCCAACTGATCCTGAGACGAATTTGTTTTTCTATTTTCGTGTTTTGTTTCCATCTTGTCCGCATTTTCCTCTTTTTACCCGACACCTGGCGAGTCTCGCAATCCTCCGCCTTCTGGCCGTTCAACTTGCTGGCCTGTTTCATTCCAAGGGGTTTGGCTCCCCGCTGGAACTTGTTTGAATTTTGCATCACCTGTGCAGATTCACCTGTCTGTCTTTCAGCATCCAGCCATCTCTCTAAGCCGAAAAACATGCAGTTGTTTGTTGACTCGCTTGGAGCTCTTTCGTAAGGGCTGCTTTTTCTTCATGAACTGCTGCGTAGATGTGACCAGTGGTCATCTGGCGGTCTGCTGCAACTTGCTCAGCACAGCCCTTCAGAGCTTAAGGCCTGCCTCTAAAAAGCCAAGGGGAAAATCCACGCTTTTTATTGAACAGTTTCAGTTGCCCTGAAGGCCTCGGTGGCAGCAGGAGGTCAGGGGGGCCCTCTGGCGGCTGAGACTCGAGGAGGCGTGATGAGAGACGCTAGGGCTTTAGGGTTTGTGTACGTACAGCCGAATGCACCGCGCATGCCTGCGGGTGTCCCGCGGTAAGCCGCGAAGCACACAAGCTTTTTCTCCATCCCTCGCCAAAGGAAATTAAAATGATTGTTTTCTGCAGCCTGCTGAGCGGCAACAAATATGCCAATTTTTAGCTAATTAGAATACATTCGAATAAACACACAACAAAACTCTCTTTTTGAATCCGTTCCATGTTCCAAAATACAAAAAGATTTCAAAATTCACTCGAAACAAGAAAAGCCGGAGAGAGATCATCATGAATTATTCGCGGTAAACACTTTTAATGCATTAAAGACAAAAGCGAGCAATTCTGAGGTGTCTGGCACCTGGGAACATTTTTAAAATGATTCTTTTTGAGTTTAATGGCGAAAAGAATCTGGTAATGGAATTACAGAGGTCCTTTAAAGGCACTGACAACCTCATGGTGGTTTTCAAGCTGCAACTTTGCACGTTCAGCCATTCGCAGTTCACCGAGGGAAACCTCATGAGAATCCCAAATAAAAATAAACAGGTTATTAATTAACAAGTTCTTAAATGGAATAGCCGCGAGGATGCTTCGATACCACAAATTCAAGGAGAAGGAATGCTGCTAAGGTGCAACCATTCTGATGTGCAGAAATGATTTTCTTCTTGAGCGGATTTCATTATCTATTAAAAAACTCCATTTAAAAACATTTAAAACAACTATTTTGGGTCTCTGAAGCTCTTGGTTGATTTCTCTCCCTGCCATCATTCAGTCTGAGGGATCGCCACAAGAATATGGCGGCCGTTGGTGTGTGGGTATGCTGAGCTACGCTTTCTGCATTACCGGAGCGTCTAGCTAGCGTTGGCTAGCTAATGGTGCTTTAGCTAGCTGTGTAAAACGTGGATATAAGTACAGAAAAGGGAATACCATGAACACATAGTTCAAGATGCTACAATCAGCCTTTGTCACGCATCCGAGCAGAAAATAAAAGGAAATCTGAAGTGCTTAGCTCCACATACACTGCAATAAAACTTCCACGCAAAGGACACATGATTTATTTGTGAAGATCATCCTGAGGTAGAGGCAAACAGTACAATACCGAATATGAACACAAGCTGTGTATACACCAGAGAGCCGTTGCCGACATACCGTTAACGATCTTCGATTACCATCAAAATTAGCAACTAAAAAATATATTTGCTTATTTTAAATAGTTTTAAAACATAAATCTGACTCTAATTAATTTTTCAAACCTTCTTGAATACATGTTTTTGTTTAGTTTCGCTCGCATGACTAACCAAGCAGCAAAGTATAGGGTTCATGGAAAACAAATCCTTCTTTCTTTTTTCAAAATAAGGAGAATAAATGGAGTGTTTTGTGTTTTCGTTTAATCTTGTTGGATGGCTCTGTCGCTTGACACAGATGCAGACATCCCAGAATGCACATAGGAGATGGGTGAGGGCCCCCATTACAACCTCTCTGACCTTCCCCTTCTCCCGTTTTGTTCATTGTTAAGAAAATACCATTTAAGTTATGAATTTATCTTTACGAATTTCTTTTTGCCGCTTCTGCAGGCCGTGAGGCGGAGACATCTTGAACCGGTTTCTCTCTCTGCTCTCTTTTCGTCCTCTCTCCTCTCCTCGCAGTGATATTATAAATGCATTTTTTTTGTCCTCAACTCCCGTGGCATTAACCCAAAGATGGGGGTTTAGTTGCTTTGATACCTTCCCCGGTCTGCCCTTCAAACACTTCACCAAGTATCGATGGAACGCTCGAGTCTCCCATGCAGACAGACGACGGACTTGTCGTTACCGTCTCGGTTGAATTTTCTTCTTTCTGCTGGGAAGCTTGTTTCCTTCTGTCGCCCATTTGCACCTTAACTGGCCCTCCTTTGCCTGCTTATCCCAATGCCTGCTTCGCATGCATACAGCCTCGAAAGAGGCGATTCAGAGGAGCACCAGTCCCCTGATTCCCCGTGTTCACCTGAAGCCTTTGGGGTTGGCAGTGAAGAGGAGGCTGGCCTGGTGCTTTTAAGGGACCAGAATTCATTTCCCTTCTCTGTAAGTGTGCCTAGAGCCGACGTTGTGTCTGACGGGCTTTTTCTTTCCCACACCAAGTACATGATCCAGTGGAGTGATTTGGGGTGTATACGCACCGTGGACCGTCGCTTTCGCGAATTCGCGAGTCTTAATGAAGATATCAAAGCTCTGCTGGGACACAAATATTCACCAGCTGAACCCTTAGCCCTCGGCGCTCCACAGCTTGGCCTCAGCCCTTACAACGAACAATTCCAGCAGCAGCAGCAGCACCACCAGCACCACCAGCACCACCATCACCAGCAGCAGCAGCAGCAGCAGCAGCAGCAGCAGCAGCAGTTGCGTCAGTATGGGGGCCGCTGGGTATTTCCGTGGTTGTTTTCTGTGTTTGGAGGGAAAAGCAGTGTTGGGGTGACCTTGTCTCCCCAGGTCACTTTGCCCTCCAAAACATTCTTAAGAAACCAAACTCCTGTCTTCGTCGAAACACGGAGACAGCAATTGGAATTGTACTTGCGGCTGCTGCTGCAGCAGGAGGAGGTGCTGCGTGCCTGGCCTCTTTGGGGGTTTCTAGGGGCAGAGCCCGAGGCCAGGGAAATCGCGGCGTTTTTCGTCGCCATCGACAAGACAAAGTTGAACAGACCCACCAGGGACGGCCTCAGACATCTTGAAGACAGTCTCTTTGCACTCCAACGCATGGGATGCAGCAGCAGCAGCAGCAGCAGCAGCAATACCAGCAGCAGCAGCAGCAGCAGCAGTTTTAACTGGCGTCTGTGTCACCCCGAGGTTGCTAGGAGACTCCTCTCCCTTGCTGACGTTTGTTACGATTTCCCGTTGACCCTTCAAATACGACTTGTTGATGTGCTGCATCTTCTTTTAAGGGCCCCTTTGCCCCTAGGGGTTATTTGTGAAGAGCAAGCGCTAGAAAAGGTTTTCACAATCCTTGAAAAAGCCTGTAACCTCCTCATCTCCGTCTGCTCTCCCCATCAAAGACGGGGGGGCCCCTCTGCTTCAAGGGGCCCCTCGGCCTCGAAGGGCCCCTCTAGTACCTCGAAGGGCCCCTCTAGTACCTCAAAGGGCCCCTCTAGTACCTCGAAGGGCCCCTCTAGTACCTCGAAGGGCCCCTCCAGTGCCTCGAGGGGCCCCCCTTTTCACATGGCAGCAAGCAGCCACCAACAGGCGCCCGATTGTTATGCCCGCGTCTCTGAGGGCAGCCAGCAGCAGCTGAGGCTGCCTTGTGTCGATACACCCCAAGGGCCCCAAGGGTGCTGCCGCGGTGGGGCTTCCCTGCGGCTGAGGCCGAGGGCCGCTGAAACCCCGCGGGCAGCAAGGGAGGAGGAGGTGGAGGAGGTGGATTCGTGTCGTAGAGAGGGAGACGAGTTTTGCAATAAAGATGACGATGGGGTTGTTAAGGGGGAGAGACAGGAGGAGACAGTTGCTGCTTTCCCTCTTTCTTCTGTCTCCTTGCTGCTGCTGCTTATCGACGGAAGCACAAGCCTTCTCTGCCGTCTAGTTGCGGTGAGGCCCACGCAGCTACTCGAATTTCTAAAGACGCCTGATGCCTTCTTCAGGCTCAACTCTCTTCTCCACTTTCGCTCCAGGCAGCGACCGCCAGAGCCCCATTTACGCAG
>NPHX01000259.1:153903-180636 GCA_002271815.1 Eimeria falciformis | reverse complement strand
GCTGCTTCTGCTTCTGCTACTGCTGCTATTGCTGCTGCTGCTGCTGCTCCTGCTGCTTCTGCATCTGCTACTGCTGCTATTGCTGTTGCTGTTGCTGCTTCTGCTACAGCTGCTATTGCTACTGCTGTTGCTGCTGTTGCTGCAGGCCTTGACGTTGCCTCGTTCGACAGGCCTTGAGGTGTTGGCTTCTCTTTACGGGTGCCCCGCCTCCTCTACTTGCCGTCTGCTTGCGTCTCTCGTGTTGGCGGTGCTGCTGCGGGAATGCCGCTTTTGCTGCCAGCAGCAGCAGCAGCCGCTGCAGCTGCCTGCTGCTATGCAGCAGCAGCTGCTGGGGCTCTTCCATGGGGAAGGACAACTCGGTAAGCCAGCGTCCACTCTTCTTAGAGACCTCTTCAGATGGCAGCAGCAACAACCAAACGCAGCAACACACCAGCAGCAGCACCACCAGCACCACCAGCACCACCAGCACCACCAGCACCACCAGCACCAGCACCAGCACCAGCACCAGCAGCACCAGCAGCACCAGCAGCACCAGCAGCAGCAGCAGCAGCAGCAGCAGGCAAGGGAAGATGCAGCAAGTGCAACACGCGACAGTCGAGCAGCAGAGGCCATAAGCGCCATGCCTCTCCTCCTCATTTTGGATGCTTTGAAAATGCCCCAGTGGAGACGCAAAGTCAGTCAACACTTTAAAACCTAATCTTCATCAGACACACATCATTATATTTCCTTCTTTAATACATGCAGGGGCCCACATACACCAACTACCATTATTTAATATCTATTTAAATACTATTTAAACATTATTTATTTATCATTTATTCATTATTGCCAACTGGACTGCAAAGGGGGAACTTTGTTCTTGAGGATGATGCACAGCTAGCTATTTGCCTAGTGGAGCCCGGCTAGCTAGCTAGCTGCCTGATGCCCAGCTAGCTAGTTGCTTAGTGCACAGCTAGCTGCTAGCTAGTTGCTTGATGGGTCTCAGCTAGCTAGCTAGCTAAGGGCCAGCTAGCTATTTGTTTGTTTCTGTTGTTTCCACAGGTCGGCTCGACGGCCCTAGAGAATGATTTTCTTCAGCTTTTGTTGCGTCCTCGAATGTTGGCTGCCTTGCGGCGTCTGCTGAGCGCCGAAGAAAGTGGAGATTCATTAAAGCATTTAAACGATACGGCCAGCCCTGTAGGGGCCCCTCTGTGCGCTGCCGAGCAGCAGCAAAAAGGCAACCCTCAGGAGGCAGCAGCAGAGGGACGCGGATCCCGCAGCAGCAGCAGCAGCATTAGCACCAGCAGCAGCAGCAGCTGCAGTAGCAGCAACAGCAGCAACAGCAGTAGCAGCAGCTGCAGTAGCAGCAGCTGCAGCAGCAGCAGCTGCTGGCAGACGGAAGTAGCTTTTCTCGTGTGTTGGTTGTTGGCGGTGGCCGTCACTCAAAGCAGCTCTCAATTTCACCAACTGCAGCAGCAGCAGGGAAAACAAAGGCTCCAGTCTCTGGCGCTTCAAGGGATGCATTATTTCCCGCTGTCTCCGAAGAGACAAACAGCAGCAGGCGCCCCTTATCCTCTCCACCAGGCAGAACGCATGCAACTGAGGGGCCCCCATGGGGTGTACATACACCCCATTGCGGCTGAGGAGGCCCTGCGGTTTGCTGCTGCAGAGGGCCGCAGGCGGGGGAGCGGGGCCCCCCACGACGGCAGCCCTGCAGCAGCCCAACAGAGGGGCCCCAGGCAGAGATTTTTGGTAACGCAGAGCTTTTCTCTCTTTGAAACCTCAGCAGGCGAAGAGGCAGAGGGGCCCCCCGTCGCAGAAGCTGCCGTTGGGGGGCCCCAGGGGCCGGGGGGCCCCTCTGAAGACGCAGCAAGAAACCCACTAGCAGCAGACGGGCAGCTGCTGGCGCTGCTGGTGCGGCAGCTGCAGCACAGCAGCAGCTCTATTGTACAGAGACTGTCTTCGCTTGTTCTTCTTTGGTGTCCCTCTTGGTGGCTGACGGCGGAAGTCCTTAAGAATGGAGAAACCGCCGCATGCAGCCCCAAACTGGCCTCCGAGAGCCCCGACGGGGCGAGCGCAGGGGGCCCCTCAGGGGCCCCCCCCTCTAGTTGCCCGGCGGCTTCGCTGTTTTCTGCTGGCAAAGACGGTAGCCTCGAGGGGGCCCTGGGGCCCCTTTTTCCCCCTGAAGCTGAGAAGCTCTTGTGCGGCCTCGACGGAAAAGGCATGCAGCAGCAAGCCCCAAATGCACACTTTCTGAGGCTGCATGCGCACCTCGTGCTGCTGCACCAGCTGATGGAAGAGACAAGGAGACACGGAGACAGACTGCAGCGGCAGCAGCAGCTGCTGCAGCACCGACTTTTCCTAGCAGCAGAAAGAGGAGCAGAGCTGCAGAGCGTCTCCGCCCTCGATTCCCACCAGCACCGCATGCAGCAAGAGCTCCAATCCCCAACGGGAGACGACGGATCCCCAGCCTCTCCTGCAGCTTCCTCTCCCTTTGCTGCTGCTGCAGCCCCCAGCAACAGAAGCAGCAGCAACAGCAGCAGCAGCAGCAGCAGCAGTGCCTTCGATGAGGCCCACCATGGCTGCCGTGTCTCCTGCCCTTCCAAAGGGCAGGCCGCTGCTGCAGAGAGACTCAGGGACTGCGGGCAGCGCCTTGGGGCTGCAGCGGGGGGCTGCGCTTCTTTGGCTGAGGCTCGGCTTTTGCTGCAGCAGCAAATTTGCATGCAGAGTGCTTATGTGGAGATGACGCGCAATAAACTGGAAGCTCTGGTGGGTCTTTTTGGACACAATTTAAACTCTTTTTCCCCCGGAAAGCCCCAAAGTACATGCAGCCGCATGCATGCATGCAGCAACAAGACAGTTTGTAAAGAGAGAGCGAAGGGAAGAGCATTTTTTTCATGAAAAGTTTCTTTCTCTGTTGTCTCTTTATACACAGAAACTACGCTTGCTTAGTGCGGAGCAGCTGGTAGCGCCGGAGCTGCTGCCCCTCTTCGCAGTCTGCGCGTCGCTGCAGCAGCAGGAGGCCGCAGCGCATGCAACGCTGGCAGCAGCAGCAGCAGCAACTGCTGAGGCAGCAGAAGAGGTTAGGAAGCAAAAGTTAAAACAGGAGAAGACGAAACAACTCATTCATAACACAAGGACTGATCAAGTGTCTCTACAGAGAAATGCAAATCGTCTCCGCGCGCAACTGGCAGAAATCCAGCAGGTCCATTTCTTTGTTTTCTCTCCTGCTGCTTGCTGCTGCTCTTGCTGCTGTTTGCTGCTGCTGTTGCTGCTGTTTGCTGCTGCTGTCTGCTGCTACTGCTGCTGTTTGCTGCTGCTGCTGCTGTTGCTGCTGTTTGTTGCTGCTGTCTGCTGCTACTGCTGCTGTTTGCTGCTACTGCTGCTGTTTGCTGCTGCTGCAGCTGTTTGCTGCTGTTTGTTGCTGCTGTCTGCTGCTGATGCAGCTGCTGTTGCTGTTGTTTGCTGCTGCAGCGGCTGCTGTTGCTGCTGTTTGCTGCTGCAGCAGGCATTCTCTGTTATGGTTTGTTGCAGCATCAGCCTGTCTTTTTATTTTTATTTTTATTTTATTTGTTTTGTTGCAGCTAACTGCTGCTGCCCCTCAGCGGCACAAGCAGCTGACGACGCAGCTGGAGTATCGACAGCAGTTGCTGCAGCACCTGCGGTGTATGTACGACGAGGCCTGCAGCCGGGCGAAGGAAACCCGCCAGCAAGTTTATCAAGCTCGGGCACAAGAAGAGCTGTTTAGAGACTGCATGCGGGTGGCTGCTGCTATCAAGGTGTGTCTCTTAGAGCACTTTTGGGGCTTGCTGCTCATCTGCTGCTCCTGCTGCTGCTCCTGCTGCTGCTCCTGCTGCTGCTGCTCTGTCTCTGCACTAAACGCTTTCTGTTGGATTAGACTGGCGGCTTTTTGCTTGTCATTTCTGTTTGAATTAATATGTCTTTGTTTGAATAAGTTTGTCTTTGTTTGAATTAGTTTGTTTTCTCGTTTGGCCTCTTTGATGTATCTAAACCCCTCAGGCTGTAGAAAAGGCAGTGGCGGCTGTGGAGCTCCCAGAGAATCGCACGGCAAGGGCAGCAGCGCAGGAGGCGTTGGCAGATTTAAATAAAAGTTCCCTCAGAGAGGAATTTGGGGCTTCTTTGGGGGCGCTGGTGGAGGCCGCGGTGCATGCAGCCGACGGCGAGGCTGCATGCAAAGCCCCAAAACTCGAGGGTTTGCTGCCAGGGCTGAGAGACATGCAGCAGCGGCTGCTGCAGCGTGCCAAGCAGCGGGAGGAGACAAAAGAAGAATTGCCTTTACACGAAAACAACCAGGAAGTTGTTGCTGCTGCTGCTGCTGCTGCTGCTGCTGCTGCTTGTGCTGCACGTGCCCATCGCCTTGAAGAAGATCTTGCTGAAGCCGAAGAGGCGTGCATGCAGGCAGAACTGGACATGAAAAGACAGCAGCAGCAAATCACCAACGCAGAAAGAATCATTCAAGAACAAACTAGCACAAAAATACTCCAAGAAAAAGCTCAGACTCTCAAGACCCAACTCTCTCTGTAAGTTTCTATTTTATCTATCTTTTATTTATCTTTGATTTATTTTTGATTTATTTTATTTATACCTTATTTTTATTTATCTTTTTACCTTGTATTCCTATTTTATTTCTATTTTTTTAATGTCTTACTTGAATTTTTTTAATTTTTTTAACTTTAATTTCTTTTGTTTTACTTATATTTTGTTCAATTTTTGTTTCTACTTTAGTTCTATTTTATTCATCTTTTATTTTTATTTTATCTCTATTTTGTTCATGTTTTGTTTCTACTTTATTTGTATTTTGTTTATCTTTTATTCATCTTGTGATTCTATTTTATTTCTATTTTATTTATCGCATTTATTTTTTGTTTATTTTCTATTTCGATCTTACTTGTATTATTTTTATTTTAGTTCTACTTTATTTTTACGTTATTTCTCTTAATTATTTTTTGTTGATCTATTATTTCGATTTTATTTTGATTTTATTCATTTTTTATTTATCTTTTGTTTCTATTTTATTTATGTTTTACTTATATTTTATTTTGATTTTCAAGTTTTCTTTTTTTCCTTCTTTTTTCTTGTCTTCTTGTCTCTTCTTCTCTCCTTGTTTTTTTGCTTACCAGAGAAGGGTCGCTGCGCCTGCTGGGCTCACCGTACACCCCACGAGACGTAGTCCTTCTTTATTCCCTTTATTGCACTTGATATGAAATAATATTAAAATCAGGTTAAAAGGCATTATAAATCACGTTATAAGAAAGGTATAATAGAATTATAATCAAGTGATAGTCAAGTCACAATAGAATTATAATAGAATTATAATCAAGTTTTAATGAAGTTACAGTGAGATTAAAGTGTAGTTAAAATGCACTATAAAACTGTACGGCGTCGTACTGCTCAGATCCAACAGCAAATATCTCAAAGCACCAAAAGTCACATTTCATATATTTTTGCTAGACTCCAAACAAAAAGAAATATTCTCCCTGTATGTCTTTTAGCCAGTAGTTTCTGTGGTTTGTCTGTTTGCGTGTGCAGAGCCGACCAAGATTTAAAGGGAACCGAGGAATATTTGTCTCAGCTGAAAAATCGGCACGCTGCGGATTCTAAATTGGTAGAAGCCGCATTGCTGCATTTGGAGCAGCAGAAACAAGCGGAGGAGGAGAAGGCTGAGGCTCTCTCGGCCTGTCAAGAGGCAAAGCGTGATGGTCTCGAAAAGTTGAACGGGCTGCTGCTGCATGCAGAGGCGGACCTTAGGGACCAATGGATTGGAATTTTGGGGTTTGAATTCGATCAGCAGAATATGACAAAGTTGCGAAGAGAGGTCGACGTTTGCCTTCTTCAAGAAGAAGATTTTCGTTTGTCTTTAAAGAAAGAAATGAAAGAGGCGGCCAGTGCCTTGCACGAATGCATGCACAGACTCGAACAGATCGACGACAAACATCTCCAAAAAGTCGCACACAGATTGGGGCTGCCGGGTGGGCCGCCAGCAGAGAAACGCAGAGAGGCGTAAGGCAAACTTGAGAAGCCAGCTGCTGGTGTACAGGTGCAACACCCAGATGCAGCTCAGAAAACCACAAAGCAAGGCAGCAGCAAACTGATAACTTCTATTAGATCAGATGCTGAAGGAGAGACATGCTAAGAATAGTAAATCAAATGATCGCCATGGTGGAAATAGACAGGATGGCTCAGGCAGTCCAGAGACATTCCTTTCAACAACCCATTTGATTTAGCAGCTTTGCCGCAACCGAAAAAAATTATTACTTTCATGTCTAAACCACAAAATATTGTTACTTCTAGATGTAGAAACCATAAAAAATTATTACTTTTATCACAACCAAGAAAAGCTTACTACTGCTAGATCTCTGAACCACAGAAGTTTGCCTGTATCACCCAAAAGGTTTACCTGTGATTAGTCAGTTATTCGGATTGGAATCCGTTTGTTTTTTAGCGTGGGTTGCAGCCCCTCCAGAGTTCATTTCTTTTGCCCTTTGCATTGTAGAAAGCAAAAGCCGAGACAGAAATGAGGGTTTGTTAAGAATAGAAAAGGTAGACGAGAGACAGAAAAAGATACAGAAAAAAAAAGAGAACGCTTTAATAACTCGGGCTAGAAGACTCTTTAAGTGCCAATTTAAATGGTTATTATCTGGCCCCATATGGAGCCAGATTTTCATCAGGGGCACTGCTTCTTGGCAGGTTGAGAATGCCGTCGCTTGGTTTTCATTTCCGGCCGCATGCATCCCTCCAATAGGTGGATTATCTCTAAGGTTTGTTTTCTTCAAAGGCATCGATTGTGTGTACCAAATCACTCCGTCGTGATCTGCTTCACTTATGGCCTGCTAGGTTTGGATGGGGGCTGAGGGAGTTGGGTTAGACACCCTGGCCAAGGGTACTGCATATTCGTGGCCGCAAATGGATACTTGAGGCGTGCGTTCGTCCCGTAGGCCGTTTCCTCTCCTTGTTTGCGGATGCCACGAAATGGGTTTGGTGACACGACGGTATTGGACTTTCAGGGACATTTGCTGCCATTTCTTCAGATGCAGGCACAGCATTTGGGCTTTTGAGTCTTGGTAAGCTTTTTGGTATAAGGAGAGCAATATTGCACTGCTTTAGGCTGACGAACCAGCGGACAGATAGGGTGGACGCAACTATAGCAATGTGGTTTGTGTCAGTGTGTGTCATCATAACAGTTGCTCTATTTGGATTGATATTCCATTCGACTAAGTTTTGTCACATTCCGTTTCAAAAAAGAATATTCGTCCCCTTTTAAAGCTGCTGACTAACCGATTCAACGGCTAGGCTTGAGTTGCAATATTGTTCGTTATTCTGCTCTTTTGATTTTGTATTGCTGTGTTCCAGCAGATTACGGCTAAGGTAACCACGCAAACGCCTGTTGTGTCTGCATGCAGGTTGATGGTTGGATTGGGTGCACGTGGCATTTGCAGGCTCGGTATTTATTGTATTTTACACGTGCTGACAAGTAGCTTCGGTCTGAGGGGAGATAGGCTACGCGGCCGGCCTACGGTTGAAGTGTGTGTCGCTCTGGGTGTGTTTGTTCCCTTTGTTTTCTCAGTCTCCTGCCTGGGTAGCAGAAGGCTGCAGCTGAGCTTTTTAGCTAAGAAAAGTGCATGGAAACGGACAATGTGACATGGCAGTGTTTATATTAGGCTAAGAAAAGTTTGTACATGAGCTGTTTCTGTTGAGTTGCAAATTAATTCTCTTATGAACACAATTCTGCTCAGGTGGGAAGTCTTGGGTTCTGGTTGGTTGCTAGCGCATGGTTTTACTTTTACACTGCCTTAACTCGCTGCTTCTTCCTCACATCTTTCCTGTATCTTATTGTCCTACAGAAAATGACGAGTCGCTGGCCGATGTCCCAGTTCCAGTTCAATCCTCTACACTCTCTTCCCTCTCACATATGCCTATTCAAAATTCGCTTCCTTTATCTACTTTGTCAAGCTAACTACTCCTTTGTGTGTCGAGCTTTCCCTTTAAGGATCTTTGGAAAGGGACTAAGAAACAGGCATTTCACTTGGTATCACGTATCACCACATCGCAGTTACGTCGTTGACGTTTCATGCATAGTGAACGAGATCAAAAAGGCAAAGCACTTTTTTTACTAGCAACCCATTTTCTAAAGCTAGGCAGGGAAAACAATATCCACACCAAGGTGCTGCAAGCCTGCAATGGTTGCTTCAGAGTGATAAAACTCGGAGCTTGTTTGAATATTAAAAAGTTAATTTTGTGGTTTCTTCTTGACTTAAATTGGAGTGGTTAGCTTGAACAAAGCAAATTTGGAAAAGGAGGAAAGAGATCTTGATGGACGCATATGAGAAAGGAGGAAAGTGCAAGGATAATATAGCATTTGTACGAGTGCTCTTCAAGCAATCTTTTCATGCTAGTCACTAGTATAGTAGAAGAACTGGTTAATTGCAGAGCTAAGCAATACGCCTGAACAAAACTTGTGCAAATGGAAACAACTGGGACTTCAACGGGTGGCTTGTCGTTTTCTGTGGGGCAATGAAATACAGGCCAGATGTTAAAAGGATGAGGTGGGTGATGTAGAGTTAGGACTGTGTGGAGGCTTACATCAGAAGACGTGTGAAGGAGTTTAAAGCGGATTCGTTGTAAGGTTATAGTAATGAACTTGGAGTCCTTCTTTTAATCGTTCTGTTCATTGTTTCATGACCATAGAGCTACAAACACCCATCCGGATAACCCCAGATCTAAGCACACAATCTGAGGAAGAAGACTACTGCTCTTTGTCTACATAGGCATACACCTTTCACTAAGATATTACTTATGGCATTAATTAGGACATGGATCGCCTCCAGCAAGCAGAAAAGCAATGCAGAAGAACGCCTAAAGATCTCAGGGCAGTCGGAAAGGTAAGTGAGGTATCAACAGCGCCTTTAGGGTTCAGGCACATTTTGCATTTCTCTGAGATCGTTAAGCATTTTCAGCAGACTAAGACACACAGGAATGTGGGCACTACAAGCCCCTCACGCCTATGCTTGCACATAAATTCATAGGCTAGACCACTGGCCCGCCACAGAACTGTCGGCACCAACGGCCTCCGCGAGCAGACAATGACATAAACTGAGATTCGGTGCCGAGGCTAGAGACCCACTCAGTTGCTTGAGGGTAGCCAGCGTGGTGCTGTGCTTACTCTGGCCGTTGCAACTACCAGCTCGTAATTCTTCGTGTCGTACGAACAACGTCTAGAAAAGAGGGATGCTAAAGCATCGACGATATTGACAAGACTTCACCTAGCGTGCTAATCTTGGTGTTTTCTGTTCCGGTGCTTTTTCTGTTTGTTAGAGCCTATCAGTGTCCTACTTAATGCCACAAGCGATCTATGAGTGGAAGGGTAAGCCTGTGTGGGTGAGGACCAGTGATTCAATTCAGCTACTCAGATTGTGTGCTTGGATACGTGGTGATCTAGAAGGGTGTCTTTGTGAATTAGTTGGCTCTGTGCCAACAGAAGTGCCAAGTTATCGCCTTATGTACCTTCATCAGCTGCTTCGCTGCTACCTCTGCTGCTGCCACCACGCATTCGAGAGCTAAGGCCTCCTCAGAGGAGCAGCGCCGCACGCTCGGATCGGCTCTGGCCCTTCAACGCGATGAATCTTTGCCGCAAAGTGTTCAAGTGAATCTTCCATTGACCATCAGCTCAATCTGCGTCCTTTCCAGAGTTTGGAATGTAGCAACAGGCACATAGTTCTCCCCTGAGCCCTTTCCAGCCTAAATTTATCTTGTTCTGCCGTATGCAGTTCCTTTTGCACGGGTGCCGTAACTCTGCAAACTGTTGAAGATAAGCCCCGATCTCTGAAACGCTTTGGGTCCGTCAGCATAGCTCACAGGCAGCCGAGGCAGAAACATCCCGTTGCTGTTTCAGGTCATCCTTTAAAAATCTACGTTAGATATTAAATTCTGGGCTTCCGACAAACAACCCTGGAGAGTTAGGCGGATTCGGTACTCAATGAATCAGCCTTGCCCTGACTGCCACAGTTCCGTCTTAGTGCTACCCAGCTCTAACACAGCCCAATCCCTGACCCTCTCTACGTTTGACAACAAGCTCTACTCGTAGTAAAGTTTGTTTTTTAAGCCGGAAAAGTACATGCTGTGGTACGCCGGAAACTCATATGCATTTCTAGGACATCCTAGCGATACCAAACCATGGAGGTCACCAAACATCACCTGTCTTTACACAGCTTTAGACAGGCCCCTGAGTCATTGGTTTCTGATATAAAAATTGTATGGGCTGTCAAATTAGAATTTTAGTTGATGGTGGCTGAGGCGTTCGTGAGAACTGTCTCAGAGCCAGCCCCTCCTTGTTTTGGGGCGGCCTTTTCCTTTGATCAGGCATGCGGCTCCAAATAATAATATTATTCTTTGTAATAACAAATTCTTTTGAAGGAACAGTGGCTTTTTGATTATGTGCTTGGGCTAGCGGAATTATGGTGCACTGATGACAACAATGGAGCAGTTAGCCAGTGACACCGTCTCGCCAGCGCCTGGAGGACCAAATGGTGGGGAAAACAAAGTGACAGATGCTCCCCTTGTTGAATTGAAGCCAACTATTGGGAGTGTTTTTCCCAAGACCGATGATCACGCCGGTTTTATCGAGGGGGGCAGTGCTCAGGCTCTAGCAGAACCCGGCATTCAAGTTAGGAAAAATCATAATAGTATTGACATCCGGGTGCCTTGCGAGAGAGGAAAGAGCAAAAAGTTCAACCGGGCATCAAGCTATCAATGCCATGTAGATATGGAAGGCTGGATGCAAGCATTCCCTCAACTGAATATTGCTGATATTGGACCTCGCTTCTCCGCCGGAAGTTTCGAAAACAGACAAGGCCTCAAGATTGCCACGTATTCATGGAAACAGCCTGCGGCACCAAGGGCGGCAATTGTTATGTTCCACTCTTACACGTCGTACACGCTGTTTGACTTCCTACGGCATCAGCCGCCTGGCGACGCGGAAGACGATGCCAAGGAAGATGAGACATGGGTGCCCAAGTATAAGGGTAAGTGGGATTTTTTTGGAAATTCTCTTCCACTTGTGTGTTTCGTGCGTTAAATATAGCAAACTGATGATCAACGTTTCTCCTATAGCGACAGACAATGCTGCACTGTGCTGTAGTGAAACCCTTTTCCCTTTGCAGGAAGCTGGATCGAAGGCTTTTACAATCTTGGCATGAATGTATACGCCATGGATCATCAGTCTCATGGCCGTTCGGAGGGATGGAGGCAGTGGAGGTGCAACGTTGAAAAATTTGACGATTTAGTCAACGATGCACTGCAATTCCTAAACAAGGTTGCAACCGACCCGGAGCTCCCCCAAGACGTACCTATTCTTTTGCTAGGGTATTCGATGGGTGGAAATGTAGTTATTCAAACCCTAGGGAGAATCTTTAGTGGCAAAAAGGAGCTGGCCCTTAAGGCCCGAGTGAATCAAGCGGTACTGTTTGCGCCCTTGATAAAAATCAAGTTAGACCGCAAAACAGAGATGCTACTCTTGATCAACAGATCTCTTATCTCGTGTTGCCTTCCCAATTTAAGACTTTCTCGTGATGGAGATAGCGGCGATTGCCCTTTTTTGGACTGGTGGTATGACAAGGACCCTTTCACGTATTCTGGTACGGCTGTAGTAGTCACACGCAAGTATGGGCCTATTTGCATTACTTATTATGGCGCGTATTATGGCACCAGGCTAACAAAAAGTCATCAGCCTGCTTCCTTATTGCCCGTTGCTGCTTATTTCCCAGGAAGAAAGAAATCGAGGATGATAGCTTCGCTGTACAACGCGTCACGCAAGACGCCAAAAACTTTGAGTAAATTTCCGCCTCAACTGAAACTACTCTGCCTTCAAGGCACAAACGATCAAACTGTGGATTTTCGCGCGCCCTTAAAACTGTACGAGACACCGGTGAAGCTTGACTTGCTGTACCTTTGTGGTTGGAGCCACTATGTTCCGAAGCACTCGGGGGCGGACAAACTTCTCGGTCTGGTCATTACCTGGGTTGAGAAGTCAACACTGAACGGAAGAGGGGTATGTCTAGAGCAGTGACGTAAATCCTTGAAATACACTTTTACTTTATAGAGCACCGCAGAAATAACAAATTCGATCAGCAGTCGATTGGTCCTGCGTTCAGCTACCCCGTTAACCACATGCTACCTGCGTGCTCAATAATTCAGATTCCACACACCCCGCAATTTCGCAGTCTTTTCTCTCTAACTGCTACCGAAACAAAGGAAGAGCAGCACAAAGAGGCCCCCACTTCGTGACGCAGGGCGAACAACTTGGCCACGTCGCGTCCAGGACCTTTGTCTCTGTACCTGGAGGCCCATGGCTCGCCCGATAGTCGCACTGGTCCGAAAAGGAGATGCAGGGAGCCAGAGGCTCCAAGAGCCCCCTGCTGGCGCTTGCGGGGCTTCAAACAAGACTACAACTAGTATGCACACGGGGCCAGCGGCGCATGAAGAATCTGAGGGATAACTCACCTCACGACTGGTTGACTGCAGAGCCCCCTCTTGTTTCATGCAATTCTGCTCCAAGAATACAGCTTTTGGGCCGGCTCTTACAAATATAAACTTGCACAAAATTACATTTTAAGAGATAATTTTACACAGCATTGCATTTGGTCGATATATCAGAACTCGCATGATCAGTTCGCACACTGTCGGACGTCCATGCATCTGGCGCTCGATTACTGCTAGAAAGCTGCGAGCTGCCGTGTTTATTTTTCGCCAACGATGCCATCAGAGCAGCAGCCAGCCCACTAGCAGCCTCAACATTCTGAGACATAGCCACCTCAAGTGCCAGCTGGCTCATACGACGGATAGCCTGTTCGCTGCGGAACAACAAAATTGCACGGCAAGAGGCCGTTATTCAATAATGCGATCCACAGCTAGCTACCAGCATTCATGCTCAGTTATTCCTCAACCAGCAACATCTTATGCGTACTTGATCAACGCCTGGACGTGGCTGGTTACAGTCGGTGCAAGTTCAGTGAATATCTGGATCAGCAGCTGCATACAATGCGAACGCCCACAAGTACGATCCGCCCACTGGTGCTTGGTGTACCACAACAAGCCCAATAATGAGGAAAGTCGCGTTTTCGTCCATGGAATGGGTGCTTACCTCTTTGAACAGGGAAAACAGCGCGCAAGCAAATGCTTCAGCCTGCCTCTGGTGATCTTTAATATCCATCCGCAGACGCTGGTTCTGAAGCATCACAGCAATGATGCTGCTCGCGGTATCGTTGTTGAGCTCTTCACCTTCCTTCTGCCTGAGACAAAGCGTTCAAAATCACGTAAATACAGACGTAGCAGACGCGCAACAATAAAGACCTTGTGAAGAAGTAGTCAGCACAATTACTGCCATTGAATTGCAGTTGAAAACTCGCCTCTGACGCATGAAACAACGCGCCCTAGTGGCCAAACATTCGCATGTCAACATCCAGGGGAAAGTGCTTACGTATCACGCTTAGGCGTGGAAGCGAGAATCTCACTGGGCAGAATAGCTGAGTCTGTGGCAGCGCTTAAATGTATCCTTCCTGAATCTCTGGATGCTGATGTGATTCTGAATGCGCTTCGAGCAACTTCCAGCTCAGCAGCTAAACTCCACGATGAATTCGACGGATCCGCCTTCTCAAAAAACCCACCAGTCGAATGTTGTAGCTTGTACTGTCGCACTGCAGAAGCAACAGTATTCCCAGTATAATAATTATTGTTGACAGAAGCTGCTGATCCATCGCTTTTAGTGGGGCTTGAAATTGAAACACTCGGGTGAGATGCAGCGCATCTGTGAGAGCTCGCAGCGTCTTCTAGTTGGCTCGCTTTGAAAGGCGTCCATTTCGAAGCACTGGCATTCACAATTCCCAAAATCTGGGACGGTGTATCGGCCGTATCGAGTATGTCAGCTACCCACGAATGCATGCTTTCCTGCGCTGACAGTCCGGGTGAGCTTTCAAGCGGGGCTCCGGTAGTCTCAGCAGTTCCATCTAGTGGAGAGGATGCCGATGAAGTGAGTCTGCCATAGCTGCCCTGCATGTGCGGAAAAATCATCGGCTCGAAGAAATAGCTACCACAGCACCGGTCAGTTATTTCACTGCCATGACCGTCCGTAGACAGACACTGCGAGGCCCCATCTTCACCGGAATCCAGACTTTTTCCCATTCCAGCAGCAACGTACATCGGAGTCCCATTCGATTTCTCTTTGGGCCTATCCCGACACTGTGCACGTCTCGCAAGTGAAAGAGGCCCCAGGTTCTTCGTTAAACGCTCCCCCATGGTTCCAGATGTAGAGTTTCCAGCGAAGCCTTCATCAGCACCACCAAAACTGGAAATTAGGCCCCTAACCAGCAATGAGCGAGCATCGTCAGATCGTACTCCATATCCATCGCACTCCCCCCTTTGTAAGCCATATTCTGATGGTAGCCGATGTTCGTTTGCTGCATGCTGCGTTTCGTCTAAACACGACGCAACAACTTTCGTCAGTGCAGTCCCCCGTTTTCTTATTTTCGCGGGAGGCAGGGTGGCCTGCGTGGAAGTTGAAGGCCTGGGAGCCCTACGGTGCAAAGCCACCTCGTCAGGCGTACCATAGGGAGCGCTGCTCACATCTGGTGAAGCCGACAAGATGCTGGCGGCGGCTCGAGGCCTGTGCTGCCGCTTTGCAGAAAGTAGTCGAATAAATGGAGTCCGCTCGAGTTCGTATCGCTGTGCAATCCGAAGGGTCTGCAAGCACAATACACTCCATTCCCCAGCACTAGGTTAAAAGTATATAGTACATATGATGCATATTATATAAACACCTTGTGGGGTTCTGTGGTCCTAAGACCAAGTTAGTACCGCCCACTTGAATCTGGTTCTTACTTTCCTCAAAAGGCCCACAATCTCCGAAATTACGACAAGCTGATCAACCGTGGCGGTCTTTATCTTTGAGACTGCATTGACTATTGGCTTTAGATACGGAAACGCGCTGATGCGTTCGCTTATATCGCGCTTAAGGTCCCCACGCCCCGTTTCACCAAGTTGCACCTTCCACACGCTGATAATCACCGGCCCATCTGATGCGAACACATCACAAGAGAGCCCAGTGTATAAAAAACGCTCTCCCGCAAACCGTTCACGAGTATTGTCTCTTCTACAATCTCAGTGCGTTTCTCAGCATAGATTGGCCCCTCAGGAAGGTATGATTCGTATGGTGTCAAATAACTTACATGGAGGCTGCACGTCGGCTTCCCTGGAAACAAGCGCACGAGCCTGCAGTTCATTTTTCGAAGGCAAGTCACGCAGGTAGCATGTCAAATCGGCGAAGCTTTCGATTCGTTCTCCGGGAAAGAGATTCTTTACTTCCATGGTATGCTGAGGTTCCCCAACCTTCAAGGGGCACGCTGACCCTGTGAAATTCGGAAGAATGTCAGAGAAAGATCGAAATTCTGCCATGGAGCACTCCTTTCGGGTGGCATCTTCCTTCGCACACTCAACATCCAGCTCCGTAGATGAGCCGGTTGTTGTTGGAGTGCCCAGGCATTGACGGCCAGACGTCGCACTGGGCTGCGAGCATAAACTTCCCCAAGTTTCCTGAGCGTGCGCTATTCGCCGCCAGAAACGCTGAGCCTCTATCCTGCTTTCATATTTTTGGGAACATCCCGATGAAGCAGAAAGGTTTTCAGCAGAAGCATCATGGCCTGTAGAAACATGTCAACACACCCAGACGCTTCAGCTACTTCACAGAACTTGTTCTAGACTCGAAATTCATTCATTCATGTACAGTTGCTATGCACCAATACAACATGCTCACCTGGAGACACGGGAGACACCTCCATACTGAAAGCAGCTAGCTGAGCGTGTCGAAGCTTTGAATAAAGTGATTTTCATCGAAGCACCTTGGCCTGTACTGTATAGCCAGGGTCAAGCCGTAGATCTCCGGTGGACAGCCACTTATGAATTGAAAACGGAATTCCCTGGGCGGTTTCTATCCCACAAAAAAGTAGCTCCTCGGCGGGTAGGAATCCGTTGAAAATACAATGTAATTTCTTCAAGATTTTTCATTAAATCTAGTTAACACCTTGCAGTTCAATACATCATCCCACGCGGAACACCGGGCAATGCCTGCCAGTTGACAAGTCAGTAACGTGTCTAAGCATCCCACAAATACAGATAATCATCTCAGGGTCATTGCCGCCTGCGATACAGCTCAGATGGGTGGTATTTTCACTATAAAATGTCTGCTTTCACGGCGCCGTAGTTAGGAGAGCAGTGCTGGTAGCATGCGCATTGCCTAAGAAAAACAGAAATCGCAGGTCCAGAGGAATTTACAAGCTATCTGCTCCCCCACGAGCCAAAAGTTCACAAGGCGCAGCACTTCGCCACGGTAAGTTTCCGGCAAAATACAGGTAAACGTCTTGTGGTTTCATCGTCAGCAAACGCGATTTATGGTGTTTCTCGCAACGGTGATACACCCGACATATCAATTTTTCAGCTGAGAAATATCCTGGTTGTGCGCCTGCACGACAGACTCAAGACGACGAGCGACCCTGTGCCACTCCGTAGTTCGCCAACCCTCTTTCAAAAATAAAGCCGCCAAGATTGTCAGGTAGTACATCAAAGTCAATTTTTATTTTAAAGGCAGTGTCTTTCTCAAAGATCCAGCATCGCCTCCAAGACAGAAGAAGGTAGGTGGCCAATTGGGTAGTGTGGGCGCAGAGACGCCACAGCAACGTGTGTGCGCAGTACCTCTTAACCGCGCGGACGACCCCCAAAAAAAACAGCTCATTACGAGCTAAGAAACACAAACTACACGTGTTACCCCATTTTAAGAGCAGAAATTGAAACCCTCTGGACGAGGGCGACGAGCTTCGCTCTAGTGCATGACCAGAAAACATCAGCTTCGGCGAAACAGAAGCCCCTTGAGTTGCCACGCTTTGGTCAAGGCATGGCAACGTAGATGCAGCGGATAATTAACGCGTTTTTTGAGTCAGTTGAGTGTTTGCGGCAAATGGAATGAACTATAAATGCGTTAGGAGCCCTGGGGAAACTGGACTTCTCTAATCGCATGCTCGGTTCTTCACACCCACGTTTTAGCAGTGAATTGCCTTCAACATGGGGGGTTATCCGCTGCGCAGAGGTAGCGAGCGTCTCCTTCTGAAATAAAGTACTTTCCAGGACGTTATGCGGGCAATTATGCAGCCGTACAGTCATTAACAAAGCTGTGGAAATAGCTGAGCTCCGTGTTTGGGGTTTTCGGGCTCGGCAAAATTGCATGCTTCAACTAGTATGCAACGCCCCTGCTCCTGCCTTATAGCTCCCGTTTTTTGCAGGAGCGGTTTTGCAAGACCGGAAGCCATAATATAGGAGTCGAATAGCCGTAGATCCAAGTCCAAGAAATCGAGTGTAACAGTCGGACTTAGATCTCTACTTTAAGGCCATATGTATTTACACAAACCACAACTCAAGAGTAGTTATTTCCTCAAAGGGGTCTGGGCTTCATGCTTGCCTTTCTGAGGCCATTCAGGTCCCAGAACAGCCAGGCGACAAGGGAATGCGGGAAAAGTGCAACTAGCCTGCAGCTTATCTTTATCTTGGACATGGATACTATGAGAACCTCCCTGGATTAATCTCAAAAAAAAAGAAAGGATCGCACCAAGGGGATCACTGTGGGGCCGGGGCTATGGTGAGTGTCCACCTGCGATACTGCAGGAAACTCCAGGCAGCACGAACCCCCAACGATAATCCCCTTCCCATGCTTTTTCCAATATCCTAAACTTGATAAAGATCACACTCTAGCCTATCAAACGATGGAGTAAGTGCTGAAATAGTCCTAGATCCGCTCCTCAGTGCAGAGCACTCCCTGCGACCCCCAGCTCACTGTGAGAAACCTCCCTATATCTCGCTATGTAGGCAGGTTGGCACACTAGGAAGAACTGTGGGGCGGGGGTAAGGATGCGTGTCTCGTTGTCAATGTTCTCAATCACCTAGGCAGCGCTAACCCCCAACGACAATTCCCTGTCTAGGCCCCTTACCGTAGCTTTATTACATCAAGACGCATAATGTGGTAAACTACAATCGTGTTCCACGTTTTCTACGAGCCCAAGGTTGGCGACATGCTCAAACAAACATCCGAAGACCCACAAAACATCAATACGTTAAGGCATGAATATTGTATATGCCGTTATCTAAGTATAAGCCTTAATAACCAAGTTGGTAATGGGTGTCAGCAACTTAAAGGTGCTTAACTATGGAGGCCCAAGCCAGAAATGGGATTTTCACGATATATGAATGTTGGGCACTTACTAAAAATATATATTATCTTTTTAAGTGCCTATTAAGATGGAAAGACTTGCAGGGTTATGTCGTGCCTAAGAAGCGAGATGCCCATTTGATACTTGGGCGTGAAAACTACTCTACAAGGGTACCTAAGGCAAGGCCCTTATCGGCACTTCACTACAAAAGTTAAATAAATATAATATTAAGCCCTCAGTATGCCTAAATAAATATATTAAAGGCCAAGAAAAGATCTTATATTCTCAAAAGCTTTTATAATAAAAATGCCTATTATTATACTTTGGGCCTTAGGAGACTCTATGCGTAGTGAACTTCACCACACTCACGGCTTAGGCTGAGCCGAAGCCCTAGGCTGTGCCGTGCTCTGTTGGCTTAAGCTTAAAGTAAACTAAGAAAAGTCACTATTGCTTAGTCAACACTTAATTAACTTGTATATAAATAATTGAGCTCTGTGCGGGGTTAACACAAGGACGTTATTAAGTAAGATCCTCAAAGAGACACTTTGGGAATTTGGAGATCAAGTGTCAAGGGTCGGGTGCTGGGGCCAAAGACTTACGTTCAAGACCTTAAGGCCCAAGACAAGCCCCAAGGCCAAAGGCCTGGGTGCAGAATCGGAGGCCATCTGTGGGGACCCGACCCCATGGAGACCAGAGAGAGAACGGTTTTGACTGAATTTTGAATATAAGAAAATTCTGATTTCATTTCTTATGCTGTTATTATTGACTAGAGGTGTCTTGCGTGTAAGGTCTAGGAGTTAGGCCTCATAGGGGCGCGTACGCCTATGTATACGAAATAGGCGGAGTTGAATCCGGATATACGGGTTTTACGGGAAGACTCTGTCTTTCGCAACTTAGGCTGCGCACTGATACACTCAGGATCGCCTTGCCCGTTAAAGGAGGCTTCAAAGCTATCCAGTGCCTACCCCATCGTGTAAGGGGGCTGAGGCATGCGTTTTAATTATAGTATGTCGAGGGAAAGAGCCGGAGAATTGTCGCTAAGGGTTCGCCCCGTTTAGGTGGGTGGAGACATCAACTCTGAGACACACATCTTCACCCTGGTTCTACAGAGATTAACGGACCAACCTTTTTATATAGCTAGGCACTAAGAGGTTCTCACATTCAGTCACCACCAGCAGGATATGAGATGTTCAGGACACTTACAATAACAAGACAAAGCATTATAAATCTTTTAAGGTAACACAAATAGTTACTCAGTAATGAGAGCAGAACCTAGCCATGTCAAGTCTCGCAGGAAAACAAATTTCACTACGCAAGGTAATCAATAAGGGTTTAAAGCCGCTTTAAGTTCTACCTCCGTCCTCATGAATTGCCTGTCCTTCTTTAAAAAATCTGTCAACTGTAAAATTACAAAAAAACCGGGATTATTTTTCCGGTAGGATAATACCAATCCAAGGGACTTCTGCATCACCCCAAAGAGGCAACAGCACACAATGAGGCTTACCTAGCCTGTCTAAGGCTCAAACCATTCTCTTTTGTTTAAAAGCGTACAAAAACATTTTTAACTACAATTATTCAATTTTTTTATGGACAGAAAAAAAGAATTTCACCTGAAACGGGGAGGACCGCTTGCAGTAATCATTCTCACTCAAAACGTAAAACATCTTGCAATCGCGGTAACCAGCGGAGTTAGCTCCTTTTTAATAACTCAAAGCGTTTAGAATAATATAAGGGCTTTGTTGAAATAGAACTAATTTTGGCGGACTTCGTTTCATTTACATTTGGTTAGGGTGGCTTTGCAGGGTCAACACAAATGTGGAGATCCGATAAATGTTAAAGCGTGTTTTTGAGAGCTCCACGCAACATTGACTTCCAGATCAAAATTTAGGCAGACAAAGTGTGAAAGTCAGTCAGTCTCTAAACGGGTGCTCTTAACAGTGAGGATCGAGGCCACCCGTAGCTAAAGAGGCTATCTACTGTGGTATCTGGATTTCTCGCAGTATTCCAGTGAGCATTCTTTTGCATTACTTTGCACTATCAATAATCGTTATAGTTTTTTACTTTTTTTTGTTGTTGAATGATTTTGCCTTGAGAGCTCGCAACGGAAAACAAATATAAGTGCTTATAGCTGAATGCTACACCAGATGGTTCTAGTAACATCGACGGATTCGTGGGTCTTGCGCTTCTGAAAATGTGAAATACTATGTATTCCACAATGTAAATAGTAAAGAAAAGTTTTTCTTGTAGAGTATTGAGCTAACCTGCGCCTTATGGCACCGATTAGTCCAACGCGCAGGAGTTCAACGCTCATCATGCAGCTGGTCGCACACACAGCTAGCTTCGGCCGATATCAAACCAACCGAGTGTCCCGGTCGTTTCCTGTAACACTTCTTCCCTACAGCGTTTTTCAACCACTGGCCTGATCTTTTTCTTTTTGAGCAGTATCATCTGCTCAACCGCAGCTCTATAGTCTTCTTCGTCGGGCGGCTACAGCCAACCGTCCTTCTCACAGTGTCGCTCCCTATTCTACCTCATTGGTCAACTAGTCATATTCCCATCTTTTTTTTGGTGAGGTGCAAAGAATTACTTTATCTTAACTCGAACACGAGTAAAACCTTAAACGTCTGAGTGGCGAGAATGCTGCGTCGGACCCGTCGGTTTGCGCTCTGCGCAACCTTCGCCGCCCTCTACGGGAGAGTTACGACGCTAAGTAAGTTTGAAGCATCCCCGTCTTTCTACTTGTTTTTGTTGACATAGAATAGTGGAGCATGAGCACTTGTGCCAGTTGGTGGCCACTTCTGCATAGATCTGGTCAACTTAACGCAGTGTATTGCGTCGACAGGTCACCGGATCTCAAAGTGTTCGTTCTTAGTATTGACGACAGCTGAGCCTTCAGTTGTTCCAGCTTTGTTGGGGGCGAGCGTCTGCCACTGAAGGAAATGAATAAAGGCATTTCGGCTGCCTTTCGGCTTGTATCTATCTGTGGAGAGACCAACCTCGATATTGTGTTTTTCCCACAGGCGCTGATGCGGCTGACGCTACCAAATGTTTGAATTCCTGGTTACCATGGTCAACGTGCAGCGACAACACTGGGCTGCAAAGCAGGAGTAATTGGGAATGCTCTGGGTTGTCGGAAACGCGGGAATGCAAGAAGATAACGGGATGTGAGTCGAACTTTCGGCCTCACAGTGAATCAGCCAAGTCGAGATGTGGTATACGGGAGTGTGTGTGTGTTTGTCTCCCTTGGGCGCAAACGCTGTTATACAACTTGTCCTTTTGGACTCTGCAGGCGGCAAATTTGCCCCATGGAATCCAAGCGACGCGAACTGTGTTCCTGGCCAACCGCAGACGCGCTCAAGAACAAACTGCCCACAAGTTAAGGAGATCAAGATTTGCCAGCCAGCATTGGGGCCGTGCGACAAGAAATGGTCAGACTGGACAAGTTGTGACGGTACCAAAACACAAGAGAGGCACAATGGGGCGTGCAATATGGTAGAAGTGCGCGAGTGCGGCTTGAGTGAACAAGAAGTTAAGGCCTGTGAGTTTTTCGGCAAGAAATAATTGGCACTGTTTGCCCACTATGTGATAAATTCTTATATCCCTGGAGCTCGCAGCAGCTGACTTTGTGTATATAGTTTGATTGTTGGGGTATATATAGTTTGACTTTGTATATGGTTTGTTTCAGGCGGCAACTTCACGGAATACGACCCGCCTTTGACAGCAAATTGCAAACCTGGGACAACGCACAGCCGTTATCGTGTGAGTTGTCAAGACAGGGTTGAAGTCAGGGTTTGTGGCGCGTTCAGCTGCAGTGACTGTTCGCCGAATGCCACCTGCGATTCAGTGGCTGGAACGTGCACCTGCAAACCTGGATTCAGAGGCGATGGTCAAAGATGCGACGCGTTTAACCCCTGCGAAGAGAAACCAGCTCCGTGCGACGCCAACGCCATTTGTACTCCCGATGGAAACGATGCCAAATGCAAGTGCAAGAAGGGTTGGAACGCAAATGACAAAGCTGGAACTGCCGACAAGAAATGTGTGGAAGAGGATGAATGCGCTGCAAATACCCATAATTGTGGTGCTCATTCGACATGCCAAAACACTGTGGGGTCATTTGTGTGCAACTGCAATCCGGGGTTCACCCAAAACGAAAATGGGGAGTGTCAAGACATCGATGAATGCGCTGGTGGAAAGCATGGGTGCCCTAAAAACTCTGATTGTGTGAACACTGCTGGAAGCTTCGAGTGCAAGTGCAAAGCAGGCTACAGTGGCGGTGGTAGTCCTAAAACCCCCTGCGTTAACATCAACGAGTGTGACAACCCCAACGCATGCTCTGCCAACGCCACCTGCAATGACACCGACGGTTCCTACACCTGTACCTGCTTACCAGGCTTCCAGGGCGAAGGAACGCATAAGTCTCCTTGCACTAAGATCGACTTCTGCGCCAAGCCAAGCCTAAACACCTGTGGACCTCATTCAAAGTGCGTCAACACGGCGACTTCGTTCAAGTGCGACTGCGAAGCGGGTTACGCGGGAGAAGGAACGAAAGCTAACCCTTGCAAAGACGTTGATGAGTGTTCTCCTACAAAGCCGGCAAACCAGTGCAATCGTTCCGCCATATGCACGAACACTGAGGGCTCCTACATTTGCAAGTGCAAGGAAGGATATACGGGAAATGGTATGGGACCCAACGGCTGTACCGACGTTGACGAGTGCCTCAAATCTCCGTGCGATAAAAACGCCAACTGCGAGAATACTCCGGGCTCCTACAAATGCACCTGCAAGGATGGTTACGAACCTGTGCCCGGCGATGGGAATAAGTGCCGCGATGTCGACGAGTGCAAAGCTGGAACTGGAAAATGCCACGTTTCCGCAACGTGTGTCAACACCGATGGTAGCTACGAATGCCGTTGCAATGATGGCTTTGTGGGGGACGGCAAGGTTTGCAACGATGTCGATGAATGCGCAGCCAAGAAGTCCCCCTGCGAGGCGAACGCCGACTGCACAAACACCATTGGTTCCTATACTTGCGAGTGCAAATCAGGCTACACCAGCCCCAGCAAAGATGGAAAGTGCGTTGACGTTGATGAGTGTGCGGATCCCCAAACCAAGATTCCACAAAACTGCCTTTGCGTCAACACCGCTGGTAGCTACAAGGTCGAACCTGAGCCTGGCTATGAATTGGTGGATGGCCAATGCCGTAAAATTGACTACTGTGGCCTCGGTCCCTGCAACAAATTGGCCGATTGCAAGGAAAACCCTGCTGGCACTGCGGCGCTCTGCACGTGCAAGAAAGGTTTCACTGGAGACGGATCAGCCAAGGGAGCTTGCGAGGACGTCAACGAGTGCAACGGCAAGAACGACTGTGCAAGTAAGGATGAAGGCGGTGTATGTGAGAACACACCTGGATCCTACACTTGCAAGTGTGCGCCGGGTTATGAAGGGAATGGGAAATCGTGCACAGACATTGACGAGTGCGCCACCAAAAAATCAAATTGTCATCCCTCGGCGACCTGCACGAATACGCCTGGCAGCTTCAAGTGTGCTTGCAAGGCCGGCTACAGCGGCGACGGCGTTACCTGCAATGATGTTGACGAGTGCGCCACGAAAACTCACGACTGCGGAAAAAACACACTGTGCGAGAACACTGTCGGCAGTTTCGAATGCAAGTGCGCTCCAGGCTTTGAACAGGCGGATAAAAAGAACTGCAAGGATATTGACGAATGCGCAACCAATACCCACAACTGTTCTCCCCATGCGACTTGCACCAACACAAACGGCTCCTTCACTTGCAAATGCAAAGCTGGCTTTGAAGGCGACGGCGTTATTTGCGAAGACATCGACTTCTGTGGTTCGGGGAAGCACGACTGCAATAAGAACGCTGAGTGCTCAGAGAACGACGCTGGAACGGCTGTCGTATGCACTTGCCTCAAAGGCTACACAGGCGACGGACATGGTCCAGAGGGCTGCACGGATGTAGACGAATGCGCTAAAGCAGGAGCATGTGGAGAGAACACGATTTGCACCAATACACCTGGAAGCTTTGAGTGTAAATGCAAAGACGGATACGCTCCCTCTTCGGAACAGGGGAAGACATTGCAATGCGTTGATGTTGACGAGTGCGCTGACAGCTCTAAGAATACTTGCGCACCTTCGGACAAAGGTGGTGCCTGCAAGAATACACCAGGGAGCTACGAGTGCTCCTGCACTTCTGGCTATAAGGGAGACGGGCGCAGCTGCGTGGATATCGATGAGTGTGCGAGTGGTTCGGCGTGCGGAGATAACTCTAAGTGCGTGAATCTTCCTGGGTCGTTCAAATGCGACTGCGATCCAGGCTATCAACACAAAACCGATACAACATGCGAGGATATTGATGAATGCGCAAACGGCACCGCCGTCATTCCTACAAAAGGAATTTGCCAGAACACCGGGGGTAGCTACACCTTCACCTGTGCCCCAGGATATGAGCTTAAAGATGGTGATTGCAAGAAGATTGACTATTGCAAAACCAAAGCCCCAGACTGCAACAAGCGTGCGGTGTGCCAGGAGAACGAGACCGGAACGGCGGCGCTGTGCGTTTGCCAGCCAGGTTATATTGGCAACGGCGAGGGCGAAGCTGGCTGCGAGAACGAGGACGAATGCACAAGAAAAGACGTTTGTAGTAGCTTTGGAGAAGGCAACAAGTGTATTGATACCCCTGGATCCTATACTTGTGAATGCAAAGATGGTTTCGCTAAGATAAAGAACATATGCTTAGACCTGGATGAGTGCCTTTCCGCGCAACTCAACGATTGCACCAACGTGGGAGGACAGTGCATAAATACCCCGGGTTCTTACAAATGTGCGTGCTTAAAGGGCTACGAGGGGGATGGGCGCAAGTGCAGTGATGTTGATGAATGCGCTACTGGCAGCCATACCTGCGACCCTCATGCCACATGCACGAATACTGTAGGCAGCTTCGAATGCAAATGCCGTGACGGGTTCAGCGGTGACGGTCATAAATGCGAGGATATTGACGAATGCGCTGATGAGTCCCATAACGACTGCGACACTCACAGAGGTGTCTGCAAGAATAACAGCGGGTCGTACACTTGTGGCTGCAAGGATGGATTCGCTCTTGGCAAAGACGGGAAGACATGCGAGAGTGAGCAGTATCACCGTGAATTTGATGTGGATAAATAAAGTTGGTGTGCCCAGATATCCAGCTCACCACCCTATGCTTATCTACAAAGATTTGTGTGCTTTTTTTCGGCGCAGATGTTGACGAGTGTGCTATGGGAACCGGAAAATGCGATGAAACTAGTTTCTGTGTCGACACCAACGGCTCGTACGATTGCGAATGTAAGAATGGGTATGGTCGTAAAGGCGAGAAATGCGAAGATATTGACGAGTGCAAAGAAAACGTGCACGCATGCAGTGAGCATGCTAACTGCACGAATACCGCCGGCAGCTACAAGTGCCAGTGCAAGAGCGGCTATGAAGGCGACGGCCTCAAGTGCGAGAAGTCCGTTGGGCCTTGTGACGCGTCTCCATGTGGCGCTCATGCCACATGCCAAGCCAATGGCGAAAGCTATACTTGCCTGTGCCAGGAAGGATATGAGATGAGCGATGGCAAGTGTGTTGACACCGACGAGTGCAAGTCGGGGAAGCACAATTGCGACCCACACGCCACATGCACAAACACTGACGGCGGGTTTACGTGCAAATGTGGAGATGGCTATACTGGTCATGGCACTAAATGCCAGGACGTCGACGAGTGCGCTGGAAACGCTTCAAAATGCGACATTAATGCGGTGTGCACGAACATTCCTGGCTCGTACACCTGCGAGTGCAAGACTGGATTCGAGGGCGACGGGACGCATTGCGAGCAGAAAAAATCTGTACCAGGCCAACTGCACTGTGAGAAGTGGACAGAGTGGAGCAAGTGTAATGGTACTACGGCTTTTAGCACGCGCAAGTGCATTGTATTGCCAACCAAAATAGAGAAAATGGCATGCCCAGGAGCGACTCTACCTGATTGCGGCAAATTCGGCGAATGGTCCAAATGCCCGGGTCCTGCTAACAACCTTTCACGCCGTCAGGCGGAAAAGTTCGGAACGGATGGTTGCAAAGATGCAGAAGAGACGCGCGAGTGCCCACAGCCAGGAGGTGTGTTTTTTTAGGCGATCATAAAGCACCAACGCACCTTTTGTACTATGTTAAGCAGGGGCACGCTTTCTACTCTATGACAGTGTCAGAAACAGCAGGGAAGCACGCCTGTGGCAATTTGGGGGCAGTGCAAATCTGGACTGAGTGGTCTTTTATGGCGTTTGTGGTGTTGCTGTGCATTTCAGAGGACAAAGACTGCGGCGACTTCGGGCCTTGGAGCCCCTGTGGAACCCCGTCTCCAAACAAGCGCGAGAGATCGAGGTTGAATTGTGCAGAAAAGGAGACTGAAGAATGCACGATGGAACTAACGCCTGAAGAGGGTGAAAAGCCTGGAGAGGGTGAAAAG
>NPHX01000259.1:124163-152803 GCA_002271815.1 Eimeria falciformis | reverse complement strand
GGAGAGGGTGAAAAGCCTGGAGAGGGTGAAAAGCCTGGAGAGGGTGAAGAAGAAGAAAAGGAAGAGTCCGGGGGACTCCCAACTGCAGCGATCGCCGGAGGTATTGGTGGTGTCCTTCTCTTAGCCGCAGCGGGTGGAGGCGGGTTTGCCTATTCTCATGGAGGCGGCGGTGGCGCCGAGGAAGCCGAACAGGTTGTGTTCGAGGGTGAAGAAGCTGGTGGTTCTGCTGCGGAAGCGGCAGAGGCCGATACCGTTATTGACATCACCGAAGATGAGGATTACTGGGCAGAGGGCGGTGACATTGAGTAAACTAGAACGATGGGGTTTATTGCCATTTTGGGGTTAGGGCGAGAGTAAGCGCATTTGTGTTGGAGAATAAGAAGCTACCCGACACCCAACGGTTCTCCTCGAATTTTCCTTTAAAAGGTAGGTGTGTGTATGCTGCGATAACTTTGGACAGGCGCAGCCCTTGCCCTAGACTTCCGCAAATGAGTTGGGTTTCAAGGGGCATTGTTACCCACGAAATGCGACGAATAGCTGCGGAATTCCATCAGATCAGAGCCTGGCAATCAGCCACCAGGCACCTGCAAAGGCTTTCTCAATGCAACCCCATTTCACATCCGAAGGAGGATTGCCGATGGTAGTTTTGTCCTTTTTTTGTCTCTTGAGTGTCTACTAACTTCGCACAATCATGAAGAGTGCTGTAGAACCCGTTATCCTTTTGTTGATAAGGGGAAGAACAATGATAGAACCCGTTTGTCTTAACGGGAACCTCTTGGAGGGGTTCATTATCGTAATTAGAGCAATCAGAGCACTGGTGAAACCCGTTTGTCTAAACGGAAAGAAAAGGATTGATTATTGTATTCAAGAGCAATTAGGGCACTGGTAGAACCCGGTGGTTTTCACGGGAAGCTGTTGATTCACTATCGTAATTAGAGCATTCGGAGCACTGGTAGAACCCGGTTATTTCAAAAGGAAGTAGGTGGATTCATTATTGTAATTAAAGCGATCGGAGCACTGGTAACCCGTTCGTCTTAGCGGGAAGCTTTTAAAGGGATTCATTATCGCAATTAGCGCAAATGAGAAAGTACGTAGTGTGCCAATTTACCTCATAGCGCGGCTGTCTGGGAGTGCTGAGAAATCAAGGTGGTAAATGTGGTGATTATGTTCATTCCATCTTGCTTTTTGTTCAACATGTGACTTCTGTCTCTGGTCGAGATTGCACTACGCCGGGAGCGTTGGCCATATCGTTTCAACGAGTCTTCCAGAGACACCACTCAATGTGGATCTAACCTGCCTTTTGTGACTTACGTAGATTGAAACACCATTTAATGTGGATCTATCCTGCCTGACCTGGCATAGGCAGGCTTATCTATCAAGTCGTTTAATGTGTGTCAAGCGGCTTAGTGAAGAAACACTAAGGGTAATGAGTCACCTAACGATGCAAACAATACAGCATGCCATGCATAGTAGTAATGGAGAAATTGAAAAAGCCACTCGACTTTATTGAGGGTTGAGGTGTGTAGATGGGAAATTGGGGGTTCGACAGTGTGCGTAGAAACAAGATGGAGGGACTGGAGGAAGCAGACTACTTTAAGGTGGGTGCTATTCGACAATCCGCCTTAAAATACAAAAACCGCGTCCCCTGGCAAGACTGCCATAGTCTACGCCTAGAACTATGGCGACGTGAGACAGCTCAGTGGACTACCACCATGCATGCCACATTTAGCAGCAGGGTGGTCGATGCACGGCGTATTTGGACGGTCAGTGCAAATTGAAGCTGTACCGGTCATTTAATGCGCGTGCCTGATGGCTTCGAAATTTAAAGGAGTGAGCAGACGCAGAATTCCTTCTTCAATGACACTTGGTTTGATTGCAAACGATTCCCAAGACAGAAAGCAATATCTGATGCCAGCAATTCTTACAAGCGCTGAATCGGTAACTCGGATATGTGTATTTCGCCCAAGTACGCAATAGCATAATAGTTAGCCAATCGTCATATTGCCAAGTGCAAGTACAGTGGAAAACTATGCCCCCGATCTTGTGGTCTTTGTCGATTATAGGTAGGCAGCCCTCCGTTACACAGAATGTTGGAAACAACGAAAATGTGCTCTCATCTACGAGTGGCGGCCTCATGTGGTGACCCAGACGACTAGCACTATTTCCCAATCGTGTATAAGCTAGGCTTTGCACACACCACTAGTAGTGTACTACCAAGAACCAGAGCGGATTCGAAGCAATGGCAACTCCAGCAGATGATCCCTTGTCGCAACTTTCATTTTTGCACGCTGAATCTATCATGAAAGATGCTCTCAGTTTGGACAAGTTTTTGATTATAAAGAAGTTCGACGGTGCCTTCATAACATGCAGACACATGCCCTATGCACACTGGTGTATGCGCATAAGCTGCTCTTATTGCCTTGAAGCCTTCTCACTTCTTCTTTGCTGCCGCCTTCGCTAGCAAAGCTTTCCTAGCCGCCTCCTCCTCCCTACATCACCTCACGCAGCGTTCCAGCCAGCGTCAAAATTATGCCAGTGAGCAAAGTGACGAGAACGGAACTATGTCACTCTTCTCACCGCTTTGCTTGGGCTTGCTTTTGCTTGAATTCTTTATCATCCTCGAATTCAATAACATCCTTCTTTGGAGCCCTCAAAGGCTTCTTCTTGCCTCCCTAAAAAACTCAGAAGCAGACACATGTAAACCCTAAACGCTCTGATGAACGGCTCAAAAGGACACACATGTAGCTGCGATATACTCAGACAGCTGAAGTGCCATTAATATCATGCTCAGTACCCAGATTATTCAAAAATGAAACTACCAGTCGACCCACTACAGCGTGAAATTTTAAAGCATATACAACTGCTGCATGTGTGTACTCTAAGACCCACACATGGTCATGCAATAAGAAACAATCAACCTGCTGAAATCTGAGCCGTGATTCTGCGGACGACTAAATGACTAAATTATCACTGCGTAACGTGGAGCCGTAATCTGGTCTATCCCTCTTTCTCTCTAATAGCCCAACAGGTAGGCGCACTGAGCACAGATGCTCGTACAAAAACACTAAGAAAACCTAGCCAAGTCACCTGATTCCATTCAACGTGCTACTCCGAAGACCAACCACAATACCCAATCACGCTTTATGGCATTCCCTTCAACCGGTGCGGCTTCGCACAGCGAGATATACCCACAATGCAGCAATAATCCTCAACAGACAGTCAACTATTTTGTTCGTGCAACAACCTCGAAATGGCTGATCAGTCGTCTAGTCCAGTTATATGGATTTCCGGAGATAACTATATTCAGAATTGAACAGAACATTAAACATGGTAGGAGGGCACGCTTGACAAGCAAATGGGTGCTCCCTTTGTGGAAAGACTCTAAGCAGAGCTGACCATACCTGATTTCCAGTTGGCATTGTGGAAAAAAATGAAAATATAGCAGCTAGTTAGCTTTTATGATCCAAAAATACGGACAAATTTGAGTAAATCTTTTCGCAAGTACTGGCACTCGAGCATCTTTTCATATGCATGCACTTCCCATCACTAGAGAGCATCGAGGGCCTGCAAACCTCAAGTTGCGCTTTGGTTTCACAGTTTGGCGGACTTCTAACTAGGAGGCCGAACGAGAAATTCTTTGATGATTGAAACTGTGTGCATTTCCTTTTGGACATCTTTCCACGTCTCTTGTGCTCAAAGGAGAAACCAGTTTTACCCGCCTGTTGTAGCATTCTTCTCCATCTAACTAAGCTAAATCAGAGCCAAAATCGATTTTGTGTGTTTTCGGATCAGTAACGTGTCGACTACAATGGATGCTGGCCAAAATAAAGAAAGGGAAAAGCCTCCACAAGTCGTCGTTGTCGCTCCCTCCAGCAGGTGGGCTGAGTGTGTCCCTAAAACTTACCGCACATCGTTAAACACCTCTTAGAAACAATTGCTATTTTGAGAACTCTTGCGTTCTTCAGACCTCCAGAGACTCCCTTTGCGGACCCGGCAACAGGCACACCTATTCAAGGCAAACCTTCACAAGGACAATCCTCCCCATCAGAGCTTAGAACTGGGGCCGCAAAACTACTGGACCCGGAGGACCTTGAAGATATTTATGAACGACAAGAAAGCCGCCTTCCAGATTTAGTGGAAGGAACAGGCAGCAACGATGCCGAAGTGTCCACGTCCACTTGAACACCGAAGTTGTGCATCTCCGGGAAAACTATCCGTCTCGTTGCGGCTTATCAACAACTCGAACTTTCCGTAACTTTTGCCTTGATGTGTTTTCCAGCAGAAGTTAGTGCTCCGCCAAAATTGGTAACGTAGATCTTTGTGTACTCTAAAACACCTGAAGCCACGTGAAATATATCGCCCCGCCCTCGTACTCGAAGAAGAAACGTTTTACCGTATGGCATGTTTGCAAAAATCAACACGAGGAAAGCAGCCAGTCCAACGAGCACAACTGCATTTTTGTTGGGCTTTTTCATTGCAAGCTACGTATTGTGTATAGAACGCACCACTGCATGCACCAGAAAGAGTCCAGTAGAGCAAAGCGTCCCGTTTCAAGCAAGCCTGAACCGTTGGGAATTTTGTGTAATTATCTTATTTGATAGGGGCTTGCGTTGTTAGTCATACCACAGACTCCGACAGGAGCATTGCCCCGCATACTGCAACAACAGCGTCAACGACGAGTAGGATATGATAGCCGTATACCTGCCAGACTATGTACTAGTTTTGACGCGTCACTGATGTGTCCCAACTCACAAGCGCGATGTCCGCTACTCTGCGCATTTTTGTGATGTATCTTTGACAATCAAGCTGCACTATCGGTCCTACCCAATTGTCACGGTTCCCGAGGTAAGCGATACCTGCGCCGTTTTCCATAGGTCTATGTAAATTGGTGGCTAGAAAATTTATCTGACCTCGACGAGGTCTTTGATGGACCTACGGATTGAATGTTGCACCTTGAGCACTAATAATGCTGTTATCTATCCTCACCATGGGTGCATAATGACTTTACTCTCGGTGCTGGCGCTCTCACTTCGGGCGAATGACATGAGTCCAGCGCAAACGCTAGTCTGGAGTTGGCTTTGACTGGGAATTTGTTAATTCCATGTTCGTTGCATACCGCAATGAGAAGTCCGCCCATCATTTTCGCGAAAGCTACAATAAAAATCGAACAGCGTCTCTGTGGGGTTGCTTTTTTTTTGGCTTACTGATGCAGTCGGGACAGTAGCTCCCTGTAGTAGCAGATGCAAAGCATGCTGCTCCTCCAAGCAAGGACACAAAAAATGCAACCTGGCATTCTGGATACCACTGCTTGGATTAGTTGTCACAAGTATTTTGAGCTAACCTGCATTGCAGATTGCAGGTTGGTCTGCAATTTGCCACGCATGGCTGAATGCCCGTCGAAGGTTCGCTTTGCTTGCATCCAGAGCTGCATTTTCACGTGAAACTGACACTCCGATGTACTTAGCAACGTTGTCCTTCGAAACTTAAAGTGTACACTTTTCAAAAGATTACAAATAATGGTTCTGGCCACACACCAAAGCCGCAGTTGGCACTTGCTGTCAGTACACCCAAGCCAGAGAAGTTATCGGTCGTTGCACCACAGTGTCTGAACACAACTGGATGCACGTTGGCTCTGTAATAAAAATAAGCTGTTGGTAGAATATCCAATAGATATCTGCATTTAAAGGCATATTCACCACTTGCATCGTCCGTGTGTTTTTCTTCAAACGGCGCCAGCATTAGTCGTGCTTGCAACATTTATTATACACTACTTAAGATGAGATGCAAGTAGCTCGTCTTGTACTTCGGTATAAGCAAATGGCATGGATCTAGCGATTTGTGCTTATTTAAAATTAGGTTTACAAAGTGGGCCGCATCGGATCAAACCTCTAGAAATGAAAGCTTAAGCACGAGATGAACGCATGACTCACAATACAATATTGTGGAAATGTGTTTTCTCAACGGACAAGTCATACATGCACTAATACCTCCAATCGTCACGTGTAGCTTCGTAGACTACGAGATGGTTGTCACCACGATCCCAAATGCCATTATGTACATGTGTACTAATCTAATCATTTCGAGCATTGCCCGCTGCAGCATTTTCCAAACTAGTCGTGAATACTTCATTCCTCCTCAATAAAGTTACACTACTGATGACACGGTGTCTGCTTCGCAGCAACATTCCAGTCCACAGGACCTGAGCAAGCATGCAAAAAAATACAGACTGGGCTAATTTGAGTGGCACAAATGTTATAGAGGGTCCTTGTTTGGGAAGTTGCACTGAACAGTCATGAATGGAGCTGTATCTATGCATTCGAAAAGCAAAGATCATAAAACTTGAATCTGTTAATGGAACCGCGGTTCCCGTAGGACATAACTAAGACAGTTAAAAATGCACCAGCACGTTCCGGCAAGGCTTCATATTTCAAGATAAATGGTAGATAAATGATAGATACCCGTACAAGTGGCGCTTCACTATTCTTTCGCCTTCTTATCTGATGATACGTAGCGTCATCAACGCTTATCCCCCGTGGGCCACGTCACCAAGCAGATGCGTTCTTTCGCATTCTGCGTAACTGCAGTAATAATAATTTTAGAAGGAAGGGGCTTCAGCCAACTAGAATGAGGGCACACTCTGTCCTGCGTGTATCATTTTGGTGCAGTTCTGCTGCTCGATGGAACTAGGCTCTGGCAAATCGGTTTAGTGGACACTGTGATATAAGCCACACGTATTTATCTTGGACACACGAACCATTTTAGGCAATCTGCAAGAAATCGGTTTTTCGATTTCGGTAGCGTCCATGTAGGCCATTCTTTGGATAATCCACATACTAAAAGAAGCTGGATCAAAACGTATCATCTTTCTGTTAGAATAGTCCTACGATTGCCCTGGGTGCTGTGATGAAGTTACTAATGTAAAAAATCTTTTCTATAGCATAACTAGCCGACTAGAGACAACCAGTGATAAAAAGGCTTTCGAGCTGTCACTGGAGAAGGTAGCATGCCTTAAAAGATTTTTAAGCGCAGTCACTTTTACTTTTGAATACAATTGAATTTGGTTACGTGCTCGGGAACCGCGTTGCCTTCTATCTACGATACTAGGGACTTCACGGCTGGGACAGTGATATTTCTCCACTACGGCGTGATGTCTGATAATCGTCATCTGTGTTTTCTCTCCCCACTTTCCTATGAAGGGAGAAGAACTGTAATTGTTATGTGAATGAAATTAGACTCGTTAGGTACACGTAGCTAACGAACTGTTAACGCTCCTATGAAACAAGACTCGCTAAGGACAGACTCTGATTGATGAAACGAGAGACTGCAGCCCCACAGCGTAGGCACGGAAAGAGCATCCTTAAAGCATAGATAGGCTAATGTCCTGGCCGTAGCCACACCATTTCATAACGGTTCACTTGCCTGCCCATTGCAGGCCATCGCTATGCTAACTTTATAATTGATACGACACAGCCAGGCTGTTGCTCCGATGGGCAACTCACTTCAACGGGGAAGTGGATAGCCTCAGTGATTGGCCGCAACCTGGAAACATCTGCGCTATGCTCCATATCTGCTTTTTCATTGGTGAAACCTGACTTCTAGGAGCGTAAAGCCAGAGATACATCTAGTGAGCTGCAAAAACAACTTGGGTACATTTCCCGTCCGAGGCCAGAACGTACTAGAAATGCCAGATCTGACTTTACTGTTGCTGGGAGGAGCGTTCGTGGGTAGAGCGGTCCGAAGCAGCCATTGCAAACACTTGAAACGCTCAAATTTTTTAATTGTGGAGGAAAGAAACCTGAAACTGATGAGAAGCTTATTAAAGCAATCCCTCTCAAGGAGAGGCCATTGCTTCTGCGAATGTGCATTCTTTGCTGCAAGTACCGTGCAGTTAGTGATACTCCACACTGCTTTGCATAACATGGCGAAGGGCCCGCCTCATTGAGTAGTCTTTTGCTTGCTGTCACGGCTTGACTGTTGCACGCGTTATACGGACCTCCTCCTGGAAGGAGGCTGCAAATGGAAGCATATGCCACGTCAATAGTCTTAAGCATTGCAGCTGATCCTGGTATTGCTGCCACTGTTTTTATCTTTATTATAATGGAGATATTTTATTCAAATGTGCCTTAAGGGGGGAACTCAGTTTGCTCCCCTCCTCAAATGGAAACTCTAATAACATCCCGAGCAGTCTCAATGAAACGAGGGTTTGCCAACGTGAACTGCACTTTTAAGTTGTCTTCCTGAATGTCCGTTTATTCTCAGGAAGCAGGAAGTCTGCACACTGGTGTGTAAGACAAGAAATCCAAGGTGCCCTCTCGGATTCCTGCAAGTTTTTGATCACGCAAAGTCCCACAAAGTCCAAGAAAAAGACCTTTTTTAGCGTCTGCGGCAGCCCAGTGCTTTGAACCATGTGTTGGAGAGGCTGGGAGATCAGCCTGAGTTGGTGCAGTTGGAAAGTCGTATGGGCGGAGATGGAAGCGAGGGGTAAAACACCAAGGAACATGACTGTTAAATGTTCCTATCTTCAGGTAAGATATTCCATAGTTATCTGCGCCGACCACGGATAAGGCGACTTGTCAAGATCTGATATATACCTAATGCTCCATTGGATCACGCTCTTTGGATGAAATAAACACAGTCGCTATTGCATAGATAACAAAATATTCCTTTAAGCAGGAATTAACTGAATTAACTATCTGGTTCGACCTTGGCTCCGATGAGCGCCACCTATCCAGCTGCATGTTGTCTCTCTAGGAATGCCATTTTGAACTGAATTGTGCTCGTTACAGACGGAGCGTGTCGATAGCACACAGCATGGTACCTGCACTTTGTGTTTTTATGGACCGCCGAAGCATCATCAGCCAGCCAGAAGTCGCCGACTGCCTGAAATGATCTTTACGGACCTCCCAACATGCGAGGCAAATCGATGATGCGCATCATTCTACTCTTTGTGTTTGCAGCTGAAAATCCCAACAATGGAGACTTCATGAAGAGGTCTATGAGAAAGATATGAGAAAGATGAAGTAAGTTATATCCTGCCCACCAAGACAAAATCGGTTGAACCTATTTTCTTTCAACTTTGGCTAGTGGGGAAACCCAAAGTTCCGCTTCCCAGCTAAAACAAAACCCTAATCCCTAAACTTTAAACATTGGGCAAGAAAGCAGAAAACACGATTTCTTTATGTTTTGAAACGGGGTCAAAGAAAACGATTAATCTCTTGAAGTTGTTGTTGTGTATCCTGCGGTTAAGTTCCATGCCACTAAGGACGTTGGTACGCTACGCCAGTGATGAAAAGCGAATTTCACACTTAAGGATATCGCTAATGAGGACTTGGTAAAGCTCCGCATTGTGACTGACTGGATGCTTCAAGAAGGATCGGCCAGGAAGCCCTTCAGCATAGTATTTCTACGGAACTATTATCAAAGCATAATATTTATGGGCTGCCCTGCAAAAGCTGTGGTGGAATGGCTAAAACAGCTGAAGAATACCACGCAGTCGCAAAATTCCTATTTGCAATCACACATATCGACCACAGGCACAGCTCCCGCCTTGCATCACGAGAACATGTTCGTCCTTTGTGCAGGTTGCGCTTAAAGAGGCATACAAGAAGTGCCTGAATGCTTGCAAAGCAGCGAATGAACGTCCTTTCCCCTTAGAGAGGGTGCGCGTCTGTGAAGACGCACAGCCTCTTGGCGGGAAGCGTTGAGCGGCTGATGCATCTGCAGATAAGGCGGCTTCCGCTCAAACCGCGAATCTAATCCAAAATCTCAACTCCAAAGATCACGTTAGGACGATTCCGAGCGATTACGATGATGACGAAACAAGCCCTCAAGACAACGAGGAAGCAGCTAAGCACAGATGTCAACGGCATGAGGGTCGGAAGGCAAAGAGGATCTGGCACTCCCGTTGATGCAACGCATGCGAATTTCTTCCAAGTGCGGCACTGCCAGTGCTAGCTGCCGGATACACGTGACGCTTTACCATTTTGCCGCAGGAGTTCTAACGGGACGTGCAGCTGCCGGAAATGGTGGAACTGTGAAGCACAACCTTTTTTAATGCCAGTGCAAATGAATATTTATTATAGGACTGCTTGTTTCGATTGATTGGAGTTGTCGGATATTTAGTAATTTTCCTCTAGCCACAAGGCAGCAGCAACTTCACTCGGAGCAACACGTGCAAGTTAGGGAAGCCCTAGCAGTCTAAAAAAGGGTGCTGATTCTCACGTCCGAATGAAGCCTCAGGATTCCAGGGCCCACTAAGATTCTACAATCAAAACGCAGGGAACCTGCATTTTGATAGCCAGCTCAATCTTTCGCTCTTAAATATAAATAAAAGGAGACTAAAATAAGGAATGCTAACGATCAAAGATAGCGTAAACAGATGTTTACTACAGTGCCCAGATCACATAGAGAGAGTGTCTGTTGGATTATTCCCATCTGTTTCTTTCTTTCGGACAGAGCCGTTTCCTTGCACTTGGTTCTTTGCAGCAACCACCGGACGCAATTCGTGAGTTTCGTAGAGCGGGTGGCTGGCTGTGATGTTCTGTTTTGGCCTGCCCTCACCGTAGAACACTGGCACCAGGAGTTTTGGTGTGGGACGTACGAGGGAATGAGGTGCCCTTCATCTGTGACGGGTTTTGCAACTGGAGCGACGTGAAAGGTCGCTATACGCTGCTGGCCGGCTTACTGATGTGCTGCGGACGAAAGGCCAATCACCGCCGCATTAGAGCGTGCGTTGTACATGCCGCTTGGGTGCCTGCAGAGTCTTAGGAACTCACACGAAGACGATATGCCAACGTTACGCGTTTCAAGCTACCGTATACAAAGCCAGTTCTCCACACACCGCGTCTGGGCTAGATTGGATACTCTTGAGCGTTTCACAACTTTAGCCTCTATCATTCCCAGCAAAGCTTCATATGCTATAGCGCTCACTGCACCTGCTCTCCGAAACCGTGCGCATCACCTTTTGCTATTGTGCCACGCTCATGCCCCGTCCCGCCACCTTCCACTGCACAGTTTCGTTGGCTTTGAAGAACGAAGCTAATGCACTTTCCGTTGGGTTGGCCGAGCTGTACGAACGAGACGCAGCATGGCTTGTCCTGCGTAGCTTGCAACACGCTGGGATATTATGCCATATATTTAGGACATCGCCCCTTTGATCTTCCTGGCACACTGCTTCACATAAAGCAGCTCATTACGGGAGCAAATAACCCACAGCAGATAAGTATAACTATGTAAAAGGGGTTTGCGCCAATATCGGATATGAGGCAGGCCATTCTGTGCCGTTCAAGATCCCTTGGGCTCTTTGACGATGAGTGTGGGAGAGCAGGTTTGCTCCATGATGCAGAATGTTACCTCTTAACGCGAGATGTGCTCGCACACTTAGGGCAACGTCGATGGGGTGCTGCAGCCTGACGATCCAGCTACTATTTGTTAGCTTGGCAGCGACCATCACCATTACTTTCCGAGTGTAGCCACGCCACGTTATGCACTTTGGGTGGCACTGGGGACGTTTGAAAGCCCCATATGCAATTCTACCGCTTCACAAATACCACGGGAAGCACAGTTGCTCTGGCCAATGCTGTGTTGTAGCCGGTGAACGTATGTGGCTGCTCTTCACCATCTTGGCTCTATGCCTCTAAAGTATGCAAGCTCAATCAGTCCCTTCAAATAAGAAGGTCATGCACAGCAGGTTGTAGTGCGTTTCGAACCTAAAGTTCCCTTAATGCGTGGCGACACCGAAGGTGCTGCTGCCCGTTCGGTGGCTTCACCAGTCAATTCGTGCGGCTTCCTGTGGCTGAGTTTTACTGCCACATAAGCAGGTATTTCATTTCCCCATCCTCTCTCGTCAGACGGGAAGGGAAAATGTGTAGATGCCCTCGTTGACAACTACATTTCATGCGCCCAGCCAGCACCGTGCAACCTCGGCGATCATTCAAAAAGGAGCTCCTGGAAAGCATTTGATGCCGCAATAATATGTAAAAAGGCTCAGCTGCAATTCTTGGATTCAAAAGACATGCGATCTGACGAGCATCATCCTGAAAACCATCAGGATTCGCATTTGCCTAGATCACCATTTCGAGCTCGTGACGAGCGAAGAAATGCTTTTCGTCGCTGGGAAGCTTGGGGAAGAACGCGACCATGGCGTCTTGGTGACCAATGTAAACATTATTGTAAACTCGCCAATACACCTCTCGCACCTGTCCCAGCAAAAAACGAGGTAATGAACACACATTTGATTTTTGTGTGTGGTCGCACATGGTATCGCATACGTCATCCAGTGACAGAAAACCCATTGCATGGCTAGCTATCAGTTAAAGGCATGCCACTATGACCCCCTCTGCCCGCATATAAGCAATAATGGCTATAAGCGACGCTGAGAAGTCATGTGGGCTGCTCACCTTGCGTGCGGGGTGAAACAGCCCTAAAATAACGTATCGGAAGACCACGCCCGGGCCAATAGCAACGCGCATGCCGTCCACAGCATCGAAAAACGCCTACAGACAACATTAAAACAACAGATCCACTTCTCTTCGCCTGTGCATCAATCCGCATAAGGTCTGACATCGTTAGGCCAGAACACTCTCCCACCTTCCATGGTTTGTGTATTGAACAATATTATCACCAAGTACGATATCACTCACCTGAACCATGTGCGCCGAGACTTCGAATATATTTGGCCACACATAGTTAAACAAGTGGGTCAACGCATCCTCGCAGCTCAAACCATGGACCCCTGAGCACAGTACACGCCACATTCCTTTTCATGAAAAGTGCCTCCAAAACCCGAAGAGGAAGAAAAGCTAAAGCTCTTCCTATTGAATTGCCAACGCAGTTTCTTAGCAAGGATCAGACAGAAAAAGTAGTTCTTCGCAGAATGGGATGCCCAAAGTGCTCAGGCCCAGAAGAGTAAACCCACCAAGCGCAAGGTGTTTACAGGCCCACGCAGCCGTCTGCCTATGCACCAGATCCCTGTCCATCAAAGCGTCTTCCAATAGCGGAGTGACAGTGTAGATATAATCCTTGGCCATTTCGCCAATGTATTCGAACATAAAGCTCAGTGTCTTCAACACGCCATTTTGAATGTTGAGTTCTGGTACACGATATTCGTTGATGAGGGCCGGCAACACAGAATACGGTAGGCAAGTCTCGGCAACAATAGCGATCGCGATTGTTGTACACAAGCGCAGCTGCCGCTCTTGCATTTTCAAGTTATTGAGGAGCGTAGCCAGGACGTCTTGAGGTCCAATAGTTCTCGCAATGTAGCCAAATGTGTTGACGGTGGCTCTTCGAATGCTCTTCTTTTGCGCCCTCAGCAGATCCAACAAATCAAAACAAATCCTATCCCACTCCTTTGGCGACACGAGATCTCCGCCGCGGTCTGCAATACGTCCAAGGAGGTCAATGAGGTTTTCCTGCACTTTCTCGTGTCGGTTTTTGAGAATGGGCGTCAAACGCGGTAATAAATCCTTGATGGGAGGCGTCATCTTGTTCATTCCAATTACATTTACGATCGCTTTCAACGCGCAAAGAATGCTTCCCAACACGTCTGGATATTCTTCCCCCAAATACTCGTACAGGAACAACCCTAAATGACCCAGCATTTGCTCCTCTCCACTCTTGAACATAACCGTGGCGATCCGCGCCACCAAATCTGCCGCTTGTTGCCTCAGTTTTGCAGAAGGGGTATTTAGTCGCCATCGAATGACACCACAAATCTGCGGCAAGTACGGCTTTACACGCGTTGACAGCGCATTTACTATTGTGGAAAAGCCGTTCAGAAGTACCGCAGTGTCCTCTGTAGTCTGTTCCTGAAAAGCGTATAAAAGACCGTCAATAAGCTGTTCCTCCAATCTTCCATCGATATCTGCCACCCCCCCATTCACAATTATTTGCTCTATGGTCTCCAGGGTCACTTTCCTAAACGGCTCGCTCGGATCCTTTAAATCGTCCACAATAAATTTTATGACGTGAGCGCCCCCAGCCTTTGAAGCCAGTTCGGTGGCCGTTTCGGTAAGCAGCTTGGCTGTACGCCGATCTAGAGCATTTCGAACGAGCCACATCTTGGAGAAGAAAGGAGGAATAATGTCCGTCCTTATGTATTCTCCCTCTACACCTTCTGTGGCTACGCATTGTTTCACTACCCGAAGAACAATTTTTTTCATTTCTTCATCATTTGTCTCAAACTCGCGCACCAGCATCACCATAACTTCCCTTGTGTAGTAGCTCGCGTGATAGGCATCCATGAGAGGAATAATCGACCCAATGGCTTTCAAGTAAGCTGCCAAGCTTTTCCCCTTTATCTCGCCAATGCCCTTCCATAATGGACGTAGCACGCAATCAAAGGCTTCAATACCATATGGCGCAGCTGCTTCAGCAAGCGCCGCCAGGGCCAGCGCCGTCACCGTCTTGATCTTCAGCACCGGGTCGTCTAAACCGTGTTGAATGATTTCGACGAATTGTCGCAAGTGCGGCAGCACGCCACAACCCAAAAGAATTGCTATTTGCTGGATGATCTTGATACCAGTATGCCGGGCTTGCCAGGATTTCTTGCTCTGGCATACCGCCTTCAGAAACAAGAGCAATGACGGCACTCCCAACGCCGAAGCGACGACAGCAAACGCCCTGCGCATGCAAAGCCCCATAAGATTCAAAAATATCGCAATCATCAACACCGCAGGAAGATTCAGAAAGAGAAAGCAAGAAGCTCCATAGCACCACTTTACGCTGCTGAGTGTCGGGCGCACAATGCGCTGGTTTGCAGCTCATGCAAATTGGCAAGCAAATAGCGACCGTGTTTCGATAGGGCATACACTAAAGTATGTATTTTAAACCAATGTTAATTGACAAGCAAATAGGGATTGTAGCTCAAGAAGGCCTGCAATAAAAATTATATTTTAGTTTACCTGGCTGTTGTGTTTCGCACGTATTCATCAGGGTGGTCAATGTCGGGACGCATGGTGGCGATCATTGTCGCTAGTCCAGCGGCTTTCGCCAGATTGCTTATTATTTCTCTTCCCTCTATGCGTGCGTAGTAATCTTCATCAATTAAAAGGGGCTCGATAACAACGAGAATCTTGTGGGCATACGGCCGCACCAAGTCGTCCAACTTGTATAGAACCCGATCAATCACTTTAACTAGTAAATGCCGCTCCTGTATCGCAAAAAAAATCCTGAAAAAAACTTGTGGCGTTAAATATATCAAAATACAGAAGATTTATATTTATTTATTTATTTTTATAGTTGTGTTCCTACATGACGGGCTGTTTGATTGGTGCAGGCTGAACAGGAAACTTGCCTGGTCCTCTAGTGTTGTTTGCATCATCAATGGCAAGATTTGGTTGAAAAGAGAGGCAGCTCCAAACTCCTTTGCTTTGTCTGTCAGAGTGCGCAGGGCAGACCGACGCAGGGGAGGCGTTCCGTTTTTAATCTTTAGCAACAGCAGCTGAATTTTCTTTTCCTTCACCTCCTAAGAACGGGAAAAACAAACAAATACATACAAATACTCAAAAACACACAAATAAAGACAAACAAACAAATACTGAAAACAAAAAGTACTCGAAAACGCAAAGTGTGAAAAACACGAGCGGCCATGAATAGAATCAATTAAATGGTAGCTTGTATTGACACGCAAGTTAATCTGCCGATATGAAGGCCACAGATTTTGCCTCTTGGCAACTGCTCTCTTGAAACATATTTCAAATAGTGTAGATCTGCTCTTGGGGCAATGGATAGTTTTATTAAAAACTTGTCCATTATAAGTTTTAAGAAATCGCACCTCTTGCGTCATTTGGTCTTCTGGTTTTTCTTCAAAAAGTTTCGAAAAGAAGTGAAAATCCTCAGCCTTCATCTGGACTCCTCCCGATGCTTCACCGAGGCCCTGGGGATCCAGCAGAGAGCCCGTTGGGTCGAGCGCCTTAACAGAAATTCCGCCTTCCTCTGGCATAACGTACATCGGGGTAACTCCGAAAGGCGTAGCAGCTGCCGATACACCTGGCGTTGCAGGTCCCATTCCAGAAGACGCAAGCGCCTGTTGCCGCGCACGCGCAGCGGCGACAGCTGCAGAAGTGGGGGGAGGATTGTAGTCGCTTGGAGGCTGGACGATTTCGTAACCCTCGGTTGGCATGATGCGATCAAGCTCTTCATCTGTCAGGTATCTGTTCCTCTCATCAAACTCTTGCTGCAAGCGGAGAGCCAGCAGCTGCTCGGGTGTCTGCAGCGGCGTCCCTGGCGTCATAGGCGTGGCCCCCAACCCTAAGAAAAAATAAATAACAAGACATATACCGCTGAGGTCTCAACAGCCCAAGCCTTGCGGTGCATTAACAGAGCAGTCAACCGTCTATAAATAGTACTCTCTCTCTCCTCTCACCCGTCATGGCCAACGGCGTCACCCCAGGGGTCAACCCCGACGTCATTGGCGTGGCGCCAGGGGTCTGCGATAGGCCAGGAGTAGCCAGGCCCGTATCCGACCCATCAGCCAGTCTCGCGCCCGTAAGGGGAGTTGCCATAGCAGATCCTGTGCCAGATGCTTCGTCGCCATCTCCTCCACCACCAGGGACGGGCGTCGCGTCCCAGCGGCTTCTCTTCTTCATGGCGAGGGGCGTCTGACCTCCTGGGCCTGCGACAAGAGGGGTGGCGCCCCACTGGCCAGGGGTTGGCGTTTCCTGTAGAAAGCCGCAAAACAAAAGAGAAATATCTTAAATACATGACGCAATTGTTTTTCTCTGACTAGGGCAGAGACCAGCCGAGAGACGAGGCGCGCGGGATTCAGTCGCTGACGTCTATACAGCCGAACGTGCGAGTTTCTCTTTACCTGTCCAGTGCCCCCTTGCGCCGGAGTGGCGTCCCATCTGCTCCTCTTTTTCGGTTTCTGTTCTGCAGATTCAGCTGACGGCTCTCCTGCGCCTGCAATTGGCGTGTCACCCCAGCCAGGCGCCTGTCCTCCTGCTTGTAGCGGCGTGTCCCATCTGCTGGCAAGAGTGGCTGCTGCTGCAGCTGCGCCTTCATCGCCCTGATGCTGCTGCTGTAGAGACAACCGCTCCGCCTCGGTGAGTTGCTGGTCGCCTTCCCACCTTCCCCGCTTGCCAGAAGTGGCTGCACCTGCAGGCTCCTCTTGCTGCCGTTGCTGCAGCAGCTGCTGTGCAAAAGCCGAATCTTCTTGAAGTTTTCGAATTTGTTTCACTGCCGCCTGCTTCTCCCTGTCAAGCTGCTGCTCCACCATAACATCCGCGTAGCTCCTGGCGCTCACGTCCGAACGGCGGCCTCCATCAGCAGCAAATGGGTCTTGTCTTTCTGGAGAGAGGGCTCTTTGAAACCGCTGGCGTCGGTACATATCTTCCCGAGCTGCAATAGCCTTCTTCTCCAGCAAAGCAGCTGCTTCGCTTTCCCCCCCAGAGGACGCAAGCATTGCTCGCCTTTCGCTTTCTACCAGACGGGTCACAGAGCCAACGCCGCCACGTGGCTGCTGAGGCTCCTCCCCAAAGACCCCCCCAAGAGGCGTAGGCTGCTCATCTTCTGCGGGGATCTCAGCAAGGTATTGGTGCACAGGGGTTTCGCCGTAGAGATGGGAATCAAATGCGCCTCGGGAGGTCAAATGGGCCTGGCTTCCGGAATTGCCAGAGCTGCCGCTGCCGCTGCCACTTGGGCGATTGCGGCCATCCCCACTCTCCATTTTCAAAGACAGAACGAGTAGAAATCCAAATAAGTCAAAAATGCAAAAGGAGGGAAACAAACGTGACTTATGTGAAGCAAGTGGGAGGCTTATTGAGGGTTGCTTCGCCTCACAGCAAGTATTTAAGCAAGAGAAGCACGCAGCGTCCTGTCTGTACACCTGAATGTTTTATGCCACGCCGTTTGGTAAAAACCAGCGTAAAAGATTCTTTTTAGTGTTGTACGCGGTGATAAAGGCGACGCTACTGCGAATGCAGCAACGGGGCTACAGAGCCTGGCCCATCGGAAGGACCTCCTTGTGCAAGATACAGACACTCAGTAAACTAGAAAAAATCCACAAAAATAAACTCCGAGGGAAAGCATAATGGATCTAAATGCGAATGTTGGTTGTACCCGCATGATCAGGCTTCTGTGCATGCAGTGTATGAACAGCTTGACCAGCACAGCCCTAGGACCCTCTCAAACAAAGCCCTAAAAAAGTCCGCGATAACTTTCAAATATATCAACAGTAGAGGAATTAAACGGCAAGCATAATTAGTAGTTTCCCGAAGAGTTCAAGAAAGTTTGCTTTCACCTCCTTTTGTCCCACATGCGCCAATTCAGTAAACTAGCAAGCAGCATGCGTATGCTCGGTATAGCATTGTTGTCTGTTTGCAATAACTGGAAGTTGTTTCAATTGATGCTAGAAATTACTTTTTTGAGTCGAGAGGTTATGTCTGCGTATGTGCAGAGCAGTAGCCCATCTCCTTGGATTGTTTGCTTGTCAGGTGCGTGCCTACGGAACGGGCTGGCCTCACCTTGGCCGCACCCACTTGCCGTCTGGCTACTCTGAGGCCCTCATGGTCTCAGGGAGGCAGGCCTTCAGGGGGAGCCCTCTGTCTGGTGAGATGGACTCGAGCACGGTTTATTTCGCGTTACTGTTGTGTAAGACAGATGTTGCTGCTATATTTGTAACATTATTTGTACATATACCTCACTGTAGGCACTATAAAGAGCCTAGGACCGTCTTCCCATTCCAATTCAATCCTCACCGACGGAACTCAGGGAGCCCAAGACACGTGAACAAAGAGCTAAAGAAAAGAGGAATCTTTTCAGGACTCTTAAACTCTTCCACTGAGGGTCAAAACGGAACTTAGATACAACAAAATTTAATAAATCACTTCTGCCCATCATCTAGGGGCAGGTCCACCAAAGGCGGCGTTAAGGCCTTCGGGGTTTGCGTTGACCGTCAAGCCTTTCACCAAAGCCTTTACCTAAACTATTGAAAATTAAATCTTGATGTTAATTGCCTCGTAAATGTCCCTTTGAGGGACTTCTTGATTATTCCCAGTGCTAGCCCCCCTTAATGAGGCCACAACCCGTCAAAAGAATATTCATCGCAATCTAAATCTAACAAATTCCACTCCTACAGGCTCCGATGAAGCTCATTAGGAACGATGCAGGCATAGGCTGGGGTTTCGGCTTAGCCTGAGACATCATGACTGTAGTGAGATTCATTACGACAAAGAAAGTTTGGATACGGAAAGCGTTAAAAGAATAACCAGAAAAGTACAACTAAAAGCTTGGAGAGGCAACTTAAAACACTAAATGATTAGATATCGAAGGGGCAAAGAACAGAAAGGCCCTGAAGGACGGAGTCGGTTTGTGTAATATTTTAATTATGGTCTACAAGCAAATTGTATTGGAGGTACAAGAAGATGATAGGCAACACTCTTCACAAACCCGCTAGGCTAGAAAAGAGCAGTACGCTTCCAACATAAGGACAAGGGAATAGAAAACAAAATAAAATTCTTTAAAGAAACTAGTGGTGCAGCTGCTCTGTGCCGATCACACTCATGCTTCTGGTTTAACGCCATAAGCACAAAAAATATAATTAACTTTAGGACAAGTAAGAATAATTAATCCCCAAAAGAGTCTGTCCCTCCAAAGTCTTACCTCTCTAGGCCATGCTGGCCTGAGCAGAGCCAGCAAGGCGAAGGCGGAGCGGCCAAAATGCAGCTGGGCTGCTCCTTGGGTAAGGAGCCATCTGGCGTTCAGGACTTTGTGAGTTTGTGGGTTCTTCAGGTATAAAAAGGTATATTAGCAGACGCTCCAGTTGATGATTAAACTGGAAAGCAAGTAGTCTGACAGTTTTAATAGGCTTTTTGGGGTGGCGGCGATTGCTGCATTTTGAAAGAAATTCCATCTGATTTGGACTTGGTTTTATTGCATGCACTGGAAGCGACGGTAGAGTCGGGCTCTGTGTGTCGCAGGCAAAACGCTGCCCCTGGCCATTACAGTTTTTTTGCGGCTGCAAATGTTTACTTGCAGCATATGTTTGTCCCGTTGGCTTTTTCCTGTCCTTGTGTTTATAAGTACGAGGGGGAAATGGGTTTTTTTGGTGGCCTATGGATTTTGTTTTAATGCATGCAGAACAAACAATTCCAGGTGCTTCTCCATTTTGCTCCTCACATAGATGAGCTTAACCCTTCCCCTCATAAATAACGTGGTAAATTACTTGGACAATTCTAAGTGGGAACAAACAGACAAACACACCAGAATCGAAAATATGGATTAAACATTTTAGATAACGCAATCAAAGTACAACTACAGACTGGGACTGTATTACTGCATGTAAGAGACGGCAGCTTGGACCAAACAGCTGAAATTCAAGAATTAAAACGACCATTGAGATCTCTAGAAAGAGAGCAAGGGGCAGATTTAAATGAAATACATCTAATTCCCTCTCCTTAAGCTTAGAGAGCTCCTGGTGGGGCGTTTAAAGAACGTGGGAAAATGCATTTGTTAATTAATACACCATATAGCTTTAATATTGAATAAAAACGATGAAATTTGTGGCGAAATGGGAGCCGTTCAATACCAGAGCTGTCTTTACTGGTAGCCCATGTGACGTCGTCCACACCTCACTTTAGTGGGTATGCGAGGGACTGTTTACAAATCTTTCGTTTTTTCGGTGGAATATCGTGTACAGTTTTTTGTTTTTTGCCGTTTGTTTGTTAAGTGCTTCCCCATTGTTTGGTCTATTAAGCATTGTCGGCAGTTGGGTGACTGACAGGCGGCCACACAGAAGCATGCGTTGTTAGGACAGGCAGATTGTTCAAGCTGAACCATTTCCCTGGAGTTTTGATTGGATTTTTGTGGTGAAAATACCATAAAACGTTTGTTTAAGGAAGAGGTTTATTTTAGAAGACAAAGGAGAATGGCCACCAGGTATCTTTCGTTCAATCCGTCCGTGCAGGACGCCGTCAACATCGACGAGTGCATCACGGAGGTAGGTTTTTAAGAGTTTGTTTCATAAATGCAAGAATTCTCAATGAAGGAAACAACGGAAAATTATTCGGATTTAATTTGTATGGCTCAGGACACGCACGTGTCTGCATGATCCGAATCCATACCGACATTCATGTTTCGAATTATGTCAAAATCATCAATTTGTACCTCCAATCCTTTTTTAGGGAATTTGTGCAATGCCTGCAATAGCGCAAAGTGTTAATTATGGAGATATTCTGCACTGTCTCGACGCCGCGTCGCTACTGTGCCTCCTCTCTGCATGCTCTTGTTCATCATTATTGTTAAACTGCCAGTTGCTGGCATCTCATGGATTGACCACTCCCACGGGCCCTCGTGCGCGGGCAGGAATTGTTGTTCATTTGTTTCTTATCGTTTAAAATATCTTAAACAGTACAAATACAATATCATTCAGTTTTGTTTGTGAAACTTTTTTATGCAGGAGAGGGCTGCCGATGAGCCTCTGCCGCTGCAACACACTTGGCACGTTTGGGAGCAAATCCAGAGGGAAACTTCGCACTCAGATAGAGCCATGGACTACTCGGAGAACACCCGTGATCTTGCCTCATTTAACACCGTTCAGGTATCTCTCTACATCTCTCTTGTCTTTGAAGTTAGTTTATGTTGCTTTTACCGATTTTATGCCATTGGATAAGCTATCAAAGCTATCTTGATAATTATTATGTCTTAATGTTTAGTGTTAAGATTCGGATTGGGTTCAGCTAGTTTTATCTCATATGTTCGCAGTTAATGTTTTAAGTGGTTTTATGCGACTGGATGAGCTATTATAAAATTAATATAGTTATTATATGTTCTTATGTTTAGGGCTTAGATAATAATTATGCTAATTATTATGTTTTAATGTTTAGAGTTAAGATTCCAATTGTGTTTTCCTTACAGACCTTCTGGCAGCTGTGGGCACACATCCCGCAGCCTAGCGAGCTGCTGGGACACAAGAGGTGCGTCTCATTTTGCTCTGATTCCCCTGGTACTAACATCTTTGTATAATAACTATGAAACGGGTATTCTATTTGTTCTATTTAGACATACTTACAAGCGAGCCTGCCTTTCTTCTTTATTTGCTTCCAACGGCATCCATGCAAACAGAGGCCGCTTATGCGTACACCCAGCCATACAACAGCAGCAACAGCAGCAGCTGCAGCAACAGGAGCAGCAACAGCAGCTATCTCATGGGGAACCGTTTGTGTTTATTTTTGTTTGCGAATTTCCTCAGGATGATCCGCCAGGATAACAACGGCAGAAGCCACGTAGTCGACGCTTTAATGATATTCAAGTGAGAAGTTTGTTTTCCTGTCTTTTTCAAGACCCTGGAAACAAGTGAAACTGTGAAGCTGCATTATTCTTAATTTTGTATTATAAAAGGGGTTGTATTATTCATAAAATTGTATTACAAAAGAACTTGTGTTATAAAATTAGTTGTATTATAAATGAAGTTGTATTATAAATGAAGTTGCAGGGATCGTTTTGCTTTGCCGTTTGTTGGCACGCATGGCAGCCGGCGGAAAGAAATTCTACAGCATTTTTATTTTGTAGGGGTAACACCCCTCTCTAGTTTTTGTTATCTGCTAGGGTCACTTGTGCATTTCTAATTTATTTTTTGTGTTAACTGATTTATTTTTTGTTTTAATTGATTTGTTATTTGCAGAGAAGGTATAAAGCCAATGTGGGAAGATCCGCTGAACTCCACGGGGGGTCACCTAGAGTATCGAATTTCCCCTTTTCAAACCAAGGCAGGCCAGCTCGATGAATATTGGAATAATTTGGTGCTGGGACTCGTGGGAGGCACAATTGAACATTCAGATTACATTACAGGCATTCGACTGGTAAGCAGCCGTAGTGGGGAGGGGGAGGAGGTTTAAAGAAACGTTAAGGGGCCCTTGGAACAAACACTTTCTTAAAGCTCTTCGGCGTCTGCATGTTTTGTTTTTTAGAACTTTTGGTTTTCAGGGTGAGGGTTGAAGGCTTGGGGTGTCGACGGCTGTGCATATGCGACTTGTTATTTGTTATTAATTATTTATATATTTGTTATTAATTACTTATTTGGTATTAATTATTAATTTATTTTGTTATTAATTATTTATATATTTGTTATTAATTATTTCTTTGGTATTAATTACTGTTTTGTTTGTTTTTTGTCAGGTTGACAAGCTTGGGCAGGGTCGGCATCCGTGTATTCGTATGGAGATTTGGTTCAAGAAATGCGACAGAGGTATTCTTCCCCTAAATAACCCTGAATGGTTTTTATTTCCAAGTTTTTAATTTCCATCAGCATTGCATTATAATATTTTTGGAGTGAATGGGTTTAGAGTTGAGATTCATCTCTTTCTGTTTCAGCCATCCAGGACAAACTCGCCAGGGACCTGGAAAAATGCTTTGCCACAAAATTGGTGGGTGTCTGCACGATCAGCACGAGCAATTTGAGCTGCTGCTTGATGGGAATAAGATAAGGAAATAGCCCTTTCTACAAACAGCTGTTTTTTGTTATATTTCATTGTTGACTTGCGCTGATTTCGTATATCTTGTTTATGCAGGACGGAACGATTGGCTCAGCGCCTCGTGGTGACTGGAAGAGCCACGCGAGCAGATAGTAATCGCATTTGTTTCTCTGGTGTTTTCCGTGCCGTTGCCCCCGTGCATTTTTCATTTGGAGTGTCTTGGGTGGCCTGGCTTGGCACTTCTGGCCAAATATATGAGTCATTGGCGTTGCCAGAGTGAACATAAAAGCAGGCAGGGGTTCATTTATAGCTCAGTGGCGGCATTAGAGCGTCCAACTCCGCGGCCACTGAGAAGCTCATGGCTCACCCCAACCTGCAATGTTTGCATCTGCGCGGCACTTGGGCGATTCTCCCTCATTTCCTCATGCTTTTTGCAGGGGAATGAACGTAATATTATTATTTCCACAATTAAATATTTCAGATCAATTTTCGCAACTTGAAAAGCTTTCTGCATGCGGGATCAGACAGAAACAGCGCAAATATATTCTGCAGTGTACAGACAGTTGAGATTGAACATCGTAACTAATTTAGTCGGCGGTACAGATGATTTGTTTATTATTTTATTATTTGCCTCAAGCGGGATTTGGTTTCGGAAAAAATACCAGGAGTACAGAAAGCTGCCATAGGCGCCGTCATGGGCGCCCGTCTCTTGCGTGCAAGGCGGGCCCCCGATCAACAGCTCCGCTGTGGCGCTTCCACCCTAATGGGAAAACTTTTTTCAAAGGCATTTGCATGCGCAATTTTCATAATGCTAACAATCTGCACGGAGGCCACTCTTCTTCTCAAGGGAGGGCTGCGCCAATTTGCCAAGAGCGAACCCTCATTCAACCCTCAAGGTGAGAAGTTGCTGAGACGCGTGGCGGTTGCTGACAGGCAAGAATATAATTAATTAATGCGCATTTTCAGGATATGTCTACCAAAGATTCTGGCGAAATAAAAATTCGTAAGAAGAAAAAAGAGGCTGGAAAGCCAGTAAACCAACCGGAGCAGTTTTATTTTGTAGAAGCAATTCTGCGGCATTAAACCCAGGAGTTGCTGGTAGACCGACCCTGGGGCCCAAGGTGGACAACGACTACATGCAGCTGGTCAAGAGTAAGTGCGTCTAACGCCATGCTCTGTCTAAAAACAAATTTCTTTTCCCAGATTATTACAGGGTAACAGAGGAAGAGCCAGAAATTTGAACACGAAAGGACAAAAATATAAATAAAAAGACAGAAGTATTAATAAGAAAAAAAGAGAAATAGAACTACGCAGAAACAAAAAGTTTAACAACTTGTTCCCATCAGAGTACACTCTGACGGGCCATAAAGAGGCATAAATGGTAGCCCCCCTCAACCACCCATTTTGGGCTAGTGCAGGAAAAAGGCAGCAAGCTGTAGGTACACCCCAACGTGTCATTCGAGAAGGCCCAAAGCTTTTTCGAGCTCAGCAGCCTCGGCCAGCAGTGCTGCCTTTCTTCCAATTTTCTGGGGAGAAAAAAAACACAATTTACAAAAATATACAAATATAAATACACCGACAAAAAGCAATAATTCATTCATAATATTATTAAATATTTATAAATATACAAAATGAGAAAAACACAAAAAAGACGCACCTCCAGCTGTTCTGGCGTTGGCGTATCTCCCGCTTCAATCTTCTTTTCCAGTTCAATAATAGCATTTATCTTCTTTCGCGTATTTCGCAATCTAAGAAAATATAAACATTGAAAACACGAGCTCCTTGTGCATGCGACTTTGGGTATTTTGATGAACGTGTACGTACACTTAAAATACAGAGCTGTATACATGTGCATGTCGAGCTATGTTTGTTTATGAACATGTACGTGCGTCAGTATATATATATATAGATATATATATATATACTGACGCATATACAGAGAGAAAGAGAGAGAGAGAGCGGGACATAGAGAGAGAGAATGTGAGAGAGCGAGGTGTTATTACTGTACGACTGCATATATTTTGTTGCTGTGTGAATACACAGCAATAAGCACAAAAATGAAACTCCTTGTTTATACATTAATATTTGTAGACGAATCGGTAAATATCTCCGTTGTCTGCTCACCTCTTGCTGGGGTCACTGGCCTTGAGTTGTTCCTCTTCTGTTCCAATAGAAAGGTTCCGCACTTTATCACAGAGATCCTCTTCTGCGTCTGTAGCCCTGGCCTTGCCTTGTGCTGCTTGATTTGCACGCGGTGTTGAATTTGTGGCATCGTTATTTTGTTTTTTTCTTCTCGGTTTGCTGCTCGTGCTTGGCCTTGACTCGCTCTCTTCAACTGGGCTTAAGCCAGGGATGGAGGTGCTCGCGCCAATTCCCCGTTCTTCTCGTGATAATTGCTGGCGAGTTTTGAATGCCCTTCTTTCCTCCTGTGGAACGCAGAAGAAAACGCTTCAGCTGTACATACAGCTAGAACAACCCCAACCCGCATGAAAATCATTAAAGTGCCAACGATTACAATTATTCTGAACATGCACAAGCTTATGATGTTCCTTGTTAAAACAAACAGCTTCTTTCTGTCTACTAGTGCAAATAAAAACACAAAAAATAACATTTCTAAATCTCACATCGTCAGGCAATAACGCATGCTTACCACCGGCGTGTATCCCGCTCTGACTTTGATGGGTTTTCTTATGGTTCCATCGGGACGCAGGGAGCCAGGAATAACCTTTTCTCCTGTCGCCACATTTACCACATAAGTCTCGCCTGTTACGGTGGTTTGTTTAATGCAAGTTCCTGTGCCTCCCGCTGTATCCACAATCTCACTAAAACCAGAAGCTGTTGAAGTGGGACGCGCCATTATTTCGGGTGTACAGACAGATGCCCGAAAGCTGCACCGTCACTAGTACAGCGAGCAGACCCTCTCACTGTTGTTTTCTCGAATGAAATTGTAAAATTTTAATTCCACGGTTTTTTTAAAAACACCAGAGAAAATAATTTCGAAATAGATAGAAGCTGTGCTGTCTGTACAACAAAAATAACACGGTTTGGTGCCGACTGTCTGGTGAGCTTAAAACTGGATTGAGAAATGCGCAGTCAGTCACACTGGCACGGCATAACAAAAAGAGAAACTTGCAGATGAAAAATCATCAAATAAAAGGTGAAATTTCTTTAATGGTCTTCTTCAGCGATCCTCAGAACTGCAGCAAAACAGACACATTAAATAAATATTCATTAGCTTCTTGGTCAGCCACTCGAACCGGTCATATTTCAAGTGTACAGACACTCAAAATGCCGTTTCTCCCAATCCAAAAAGACAACTCTTATAGGTGAACTTCAGTCTTCATCTTACCTCGATTCAAAACCAGTCAACCCTCTAGGTGTCTCATCCCCCTTTTACCCACAGATCGCAAAATTGATTTATATTACTTTAATTCGCTTTGCAAACTGTCGAAAAACTAAAAATAAAAAGAAACTTTTCCGTGGAATTTGGGAAAATTAGGTGAGGGTTCCAATTTTTTTTCAAAGCCCCAAAATGGAATTGCTTGCGATTTTGCATGCGTTAGTTCCTGCCATTAAATAAATGAAGAACTTTTTTTTCATTGTTCCCGAACTCGCAAAAAAATGGTAGTATAAGAGATTCAGGTGTATGGAGAGCTCCATCGCCTTGATGAGCTGGCGCGCAAGGCGTCTGTGGAACCATTTTAACTTTTTTCCGTTTTTACGTTATTTCAGCGGCAACGTTTCTGTGGAAAATCAAAAACACCTGGAGAGAATCCAAAATTCTGCTGTCTTTAGAGATTAGCAGTTTCACCATTTGTAATTTCATTCCTCTTTTTCAGTTGGATGATATCGTTTAATCTGCAGTGTACAGACACTCCAATCTCCACATGCCGTGACGAAGCTTCTTTGTGGTTGCAGCCAATCATTTCAACTAAGGCTTTGAATAATGTTGACTTTTTGCACCAGAAGTTCCCACTGCGGCGCCCTAGACCCTAAACCCTAAACCGTAGGGAAACAAAGTGAGGAAGAAGGCTCTCTGCATGCCTCAGCCAGAGCTCTCTGAGATATTTTTAGGGTTTAGGGCTTAGGGTTTGGGATGGGAAATGGTGCGGCTTCGTTGGAAGAACGGCCTCTGCTCACAAAAAGGTTCAGCCCTAATCACCGCCGCTGCTACGCAGACAGAAGCCATGTGAGTGTCGCTAGCCCCCTTGCCTGGTCCCCTTTAAACCCTAAACCGTAAACCATTATGCTGATTGGAGCCTTCAAGGGCTAAAGTGCAGTGCTTCCCAAGGGTTTAGGGTTTGGCATTTAAGAATTTCTTCAGGTGTTGTTAATTGCTTCGGTTGAGCCGTACTAACGAACCCTCACTGGCAGGTTAAGGTTTAGGGTTTAGGGTTTAGGGTTTAGGGTTTAGGGTTTGTTTGAGTGTGTTCAGTCTGCAGCAAGAAGTGAAATCTGAGGATGAGGCGAAGCAATTGCTGCAAAACTTTGGTGGGTTTTTACTCGAAATGTTTGCTAAACGGAAAAGATCCCTTGCTGCACCAGACACATGCAGCAACAGGCAGCAGCAGCAGCAACAGCAGCAGCAACAGCAGCAGCAACAGCAGCAGACAGCAGCAGCAGCAGTAACAGCAGCAGCAGCACCCCTACGATCTTTTCCGCGTCTGTTCCTGAATATCCTTTGTGTATTATTATTTATATTTATGTAATATTAAATAAACTTGTTTTATTTTCTTTTTCCAGATGCGCCACACGTGCCTTCCATGCTGAACGATTTGCTTTACTCCCATTGCCTCGCTGTCTCCGTGTCTCCCAACTCGGGTGAACCAAGGCTGAAACTGCCAGCAGCAGCAGCAGCAGCAATTTCGGAAGAGATCAGCGGCTGCATTATGCGAATTACATTTTGTTGCTGGCTGCTGTTTTTTTTTAATTTAAGGATTCGGGTGTACGTGGAGCAAATCTGGTGTCTGTTTTAAGTTTTTTGAATGACTCTTTTTTTTCCCTTGTGGCTTTTAGGGTTTAGGGTTTTAGGGTTTAGGGTTTAGGGTTTAGGGGGTGGTGCTTGTGCTGTTGCAGACGAGGGTTCTTGTTTTCGTGGCATGGAAGTGGCGCAGGTGGAAGTGGCTGGCCAAGTGCGAGATTCAGTTGAACAGCAGCATTTTATTGCGTCTTCTTGCTGCTGCTGATTGCTGCTGCTGCTTGCTAATGCTTCTTGCTGCTGCTGTTTGT